>CM055100.1:48760876-49325082 GCA_029204225.1 Diphasiastrum complanatum | reverse complement strand
AGAGAGAGAGAGAGAGAGAGAGAGAGAGAGAGAGAGAGGTGCTTGCGCTGGGGATGGCGATGGGGATTTGCTGTTGAGATAATGTGAGTTGACAGAGAGAGAGGGTGACGATGGTGATGGCAGCAAAACTCCTACAAGACTAGAAGGCAACGCTTCCCTGTTGTTGCTCTGACCTTTGTTATGTCCATCCCCAGGCTTGTTGCATCTTCTTAGCAAGCGTCTGTAAGCTTCAATTCTCACGCAAGCCTCTGCAACTGGGGGCTTGTCGACGATCCTCAGACGCTTTTCATCCATCCTTGGCATGCGGCATCCACCCTTCCTTGCCTCTGCTGCATGCTTTTCCATTTCCGCTGCTTCTTGCAAGGTTAGGGTGAGTTGAGAGAGAGAATGTGAGAGTGTATAGGTGAGAGAGAGCGCAAGACGAGCAGATATGGGAGAGGTTTTTGGATTTAGGGTTTTTTTAGGGTTAGGATTTTTTAGGGTTTCGAATTTGAAAAATAGCAATAATGTAAGTTGAGAGAAAGAGAGAGAGAGAGAGAGAGAGAGAGAGAGAGAGAGAGAGAGAGAGAGAGAGAGAGAGAGAGAGAGAGAGAGAGAGAGAGAGAGAGAGAGAGAGAGAGAGAGAGAGAGGGAGGGAGAGAGAACTGTAGTGGCTCTCTTTATTGAGTTGGGTTGCCACCAAATCAGAATCAACATCCTCAAGCATTTGTTGCTTCCATGAATCCTATAGCAATGCTTGTGGTCAAAATAAGTCAAAATCCTAACTTCGAACGGACGAATCAAAACGCGGGAATCTTGTTTTGTCTATCACAGCATACATTCTCTCTCTCTCTCTCTCTCTCTCTCTCTCTCTCTCTCTCTCTCTCTCTCTCTCTCTCTCTCTCTCTCTCTCTCTCTCTCTCTCTCTCTCTCTCTCTCTCAGTGATGAGCAGTAGCATATTGACCCGGACCATGTGAAAGGGTGGGGGCATTGAACAAGATGGCCAAATGGGAGGTAAGTGGAAAGGTTCGGCCATTTCAAAAAGATTCCATGTGAAACTAGCCTTGGAATTATAGTTGCAGCAAATCGCGATTCGTTGGATTCGTGATTCGCTGCAAAGAATCATTGCCATAATCGCAAAAACAAAATCCAAAATATAGCAATTTTTGGCCTCCTCCTCACGGGCAGAACCGCGCTACTAGAGGAGGAGGCAATTTTTTTTGGATGAGCTGTAGGCGTCGGATCTTGGTGTGTGGATAGTCGATAGGCATCTACTCAGCGATACGGAGGTGGTGTGCATGGTGCCAGGGGGATTTGAGCTTCGTGGAGAGTGAAACAACCAATTTTCGATATTTGGTAAGTATAGGCTTGACTTTTTGCAAGTGTTGACATTGAGCTGTAGGCAACCAAATCGAGCATAGTTTGGCTCTAGACCACCTTTCTTCATGCCCACAGTGATTCCTACAATGTCAGTTTAAGCCGTTATGGCATGCCTAGCGAGATTTGAACACCACATTCCGCTTGTGTATTTTTGCCCTTTTCACAAAATGACTTGTGGGAAACCGATTTAGGTGATGTCTGAGCCGAGAATGCATTTCCACATGCCTGTAGAGACTCCTGTGACCTCCGTTCCGCCCGTCTACGTCCGTATCACAAATTTCAATTTCCATGTCCTGATTCCATGTTTTTTAGGGTTTAGGCGTGGAGCATCATGCCATTATCGCTCATACTAAAATTATTCGATCCCACGTCGTAATCTCATGTGTTTTTTGGCACTTGCTATGATGTGTGAATTGGAATCATTGTGAGGTATGCTCTGATATTTTGAGCTTTATTTGAGCCCGGTAATGTTGTTCAATGCAGTGTATTTTTTTCTACTGAACATTTGCTTGTTTATTTTTGTTTGCAGGTCTAATCTCGTGTTGATACGATGTCAGTGCGGGGCCGAGGTTGAGCTTACCTATTCCTATGTGGCGTGGATGCCACTCGAGGTGGGGGAGCCATCACAGCTAACTTCATATGGGAGCATGTTAGAGATGTTATTGCTGACATCGAGGTGGAGCATGTGGTTCAGGTTGTCACCGACAACACTTCGAACTGTAAGCAGATGGGTGAGATTATGATGAGGGAGCACCCCAGCATTGTGTGGACACCCTGTGCTACACATTGCATAGACTTGCTCATCCATGACCTTTGTGCGCTTCCATGAATCAGAGAGGTATAGTTTTTTCCATTTGCTATGATTTCTTCCTTGACGCTTGCTCAATGCTACTAAACACATCTCAGCTACTGTCTAAATTTTCTTCCTTGAGGCTTGCTCAATGCTGCTAAACACATCTCAACTACTGTCTAAACTTTTTATTGGATGTATGTGTTGTCAAGAATTAAATATGCAACATCAAGCATTCACCATAAGCAATCACCGCAAGAAGGCCGAAGAAGAACACGCACAATCACACTATCATACTGACTCATACAGAATGTAAAATGTACAAATAAACCCTGAACCCTGATAGAGAGAGAAAACCTACGAGTAGACTAATAGACTAGCCTACGGCTAATGACAGTTGGTCACAGCTGTCAACATTAATGTACATCGTAAACAGTAACAATGAAGTTTATCATTGATTTCTAACACTCTCCCTCAATGATAAAATTACATTCTTCTATTCCTAACAGAGTACGAAACCTCTCAAATTTACATCTACCTAATGACTTAGTAAAAATATATGCCATTTGATCTTCAGATTTACAAAAAACAAGATCAATGGCTCCATCAAGAATTTTCTCTCAAAAAAATGGTAGTGTATTTCGATGTGCTTGGTTCGAGCATGTAAAACTGGATTTTTGGCAAGGTGAATGCAACTTTTCTCAACAGTGGTATCAGAGCAGAGATTCTCAATAGTGGTATCAGAGCCACGACAGACTGATATCCGAGACCTGATATAGCTAAAGAGCTATCAGATCCAAGAGACAAGCATTCAGAATAAGAAACCAAAAAGAACAGCTGAAGAACACAATCTACAGCAATGGCATCGCTCAGCAGTATACAGTCGAAGATCTGCACAATCCTCAACTCAGCCGGGTTGAACTTCCTAGCATGGAAAATAAAGACCTCTCTCATATTGAAGGGAGAAGGGCTATGGCCCTGGGTAGATGGCACCAAAGAGATGCCTACAACTACTGGCAAAAATCTACGAACGACAAGGCAGTAGCTGTGTTGTCATCATCCATCGAAGATAGCTTGAGTACGCTTGATCTCGCGACACTCTCTAATGCAAAAGAGATGTGGGATACATTGCATACCAGATTTCAGATGAAATCACGTAGCCAGATCATGCTTCTTGAAGATCAGTTGACAAATTTGCGATGGGATGGCAGAGACCTTACCTCTTTTATCAGAAAGATGAAGGATTTGTTCCTTTCATTACATAATGCCAAAACAGAGAATGTAGTATCTGCAGAGAAGCAGCTCACCTACCTGTTAAGAGCTTTACCAAGATCTTTCTAGACTAGCGAAGGATCCAACAATGACACTCGAAAAGGCAGTGATCGAGATTCAAGAAGAACTCGAAGCCCGTGAGCACCTTGATCACAAGGACGTTTCTGATCAAGCTCTCTACGACAACAAGGAGAAGTCAAAGAAGCAGTTCAAGCCTAAGAGGTAGTCAGACCAACCAAACCATATTTCGTAATACCAACATCCAAACACATGGATATGCTCTCAATGTTCCAAACATTTGTATGGGTATGGCACAAATAGGGAAACCGTATGTATTTGTGATTCAAATATTTGCATGTAAAATTGGAAGTGATTAATGAGCTCTACTTACATATTCATGCATACTGTCATTCGTAAAATTCATACCATATGTCTTTTATGAATGTCACATTCCTTGATTGCATTGGGATAATAATTTACCAACCAAAACCTTCACAATAGTACTCACAAAGAACAAGTTTTCTAGACTGGCATAAACTTCAAAGTACATTGTTCTAAATCTACAGTTTGAAATCAAGAACAAGATTGTACAATTTTTGTTTCCAAGCCATACAAAACTGTTAGTATTTTCTTTACAAAAGTACAACAAATACTTCCAATGTTGAAATCCAAGTTCAAATACTTCTAGTGTTGAAATCCAAGGAATTCTTGTAGTTAGTTTAAAATGCTAATATGTGGCCTTGACCGGTGGCATGTATAATAACATTATGGTATGGTGAGCACAATTTTACTAGAAGCAAAGCACTTAGCTTCTAGAAGATGCATGCTTTTGCTTCACATGAGGACAAGATTCAAATAGCTTTGACCAGTAAATGGTATTATTATTTCACAAGTCAAAAGCAACTTAGGAAGTATATAGCTTAGTTTGGGAGAAAAGTATGGTAGATCCATCAATACTTGATCAACATAGAAACTAGGAAGTTTATTTGATGATGGAATGTAGGTCCTCTTTTGGAACTTAGGCCCCTTATTGATAATTGCTTTTACATCAAGTAGCAAAAAGTAAATTGTTGTGTCTATGTATATAATAGAAAAGTAGTACCATAGACGCAACCCACATTCCGAAACATGATTCGGGATTTCCCATCAAAGTTTTCCAAACACAAAAAACAAAAAACAAAAAACAAAAAAAAAAATTGGGTGGCAATATGGGTATTGGATTAAAGGTGTTTTCAAGAGCAATTCAGAGTTTTAAGAGAAGTGCAATCCAATTTTGGGCCATGAAGTGATTCTTTATCAAACATGTTTATTTTTGTATTATGTCAAATGAAATCCCACAAGACCATATTCAACGACAACAAACCAACAACAATTACGAAACATAAGCACCCATCTCAAAGCTTGTGACAAAAAAGGCATTGCACTTTAAATTGTTAAGCATTATCATATAAAATGTTTTTGGTTTTTTTCATTCCGTAGTCTAGCATTATGAAAATCCTTGTTCATTTCTTTTGGATCCCTTTTGTAAACCAAATACCATATAACAAGTCACATAACCTCATCATTGGAGAAGGTGCGACCATTTATCACACACACAATTTGTAAATCAAAACTATATCTAAGTACACATTTTCCCAAGAGCATTGGGTGCACATTGCACATCCTTTGAATAATCTCAACTGATCGAATGTGATTGAGACTCCAATCTTCCTCAACCTCAATCATAGCAAGAATGTTGTCCTTTTTTTCTATTGTTATTTGATGTTGCTCTTGATGATTTAATGCATAATCTTGATCTAGTGGCTTCCACTCATTTTTGTATATTATCCATCTTCTATAATACAACAACAAAGTGAGCATTTTTTCTATGTGTTATCTAAATGTCATTGATGACTTACGTACTCTGCACTCAATTTACTCATTTTGTTTATGTATCCCAACGATCCTATCCAACAACTTGGCGAGCATTTCATCACTCAAGTCCTTACAAACAAACATTGTTTTCGTTCACCATTCATTGCATTTGAAAAAAAATCAACAAAAATAGTAAAAGGTACATACCAACTTAATCTATCATTCTTTGAACTAGTGCTACATTTTAATATACTCTGAATATCCATATAAAGTCTAGATCAAAAACTTTCTGATATTGCTGAATATGGAGAAATCCATTCCTCACTTGAAAAATATAGTAGAGGATATGGCTCTAATCCCACTAAACCATTTTTATCATGAATATAGGTGTGATCATAAAAAAAACTCCTGACTCTAAAAGGGATTTTGGAGAACGTCCATTATATTGCAATATACTGATATTAGATTGTATGACATCAATTATTCTTGCAATAGATTGAACTAATTGCCATTCAACGAAATTTGATGGATATAGATCTACAAAACCAACAAAAATATCGTGAGAAAATTTTGATATAAAAAGAATGCTAATACTAAAAAAATTTAATCTGAATATGTACATAGTAATCATATACTTACAATTGCATTTTTTTCTATCATCTAGATTCAACTACTGGATGTTGAGCTCTTTGTGAAGATAAGCATGCCGAACTAAAATCTTCTGTGATAGATTGACCAGCAGTTGATACTTCGAAATCCATTATCCTTTCTTTCCAAGAGCTTATATATGTTATCTAATCTTTTCCTTTTCTGGAAAGAGCCTTTGAAGAAGGATGCATCAAAATCCACTGATATTTTTTGATCTTCTGCATTTCTTTCATTACAATAATTGATAGCATCAATGGTTTCTCTTGGTCTCTGATTATGTGTCGCCATTAGTCCAAAATATGTCTATGGAAGCTGATTATGAATGAGAACGAAGAGAATGAAGAGAATGAGAGGTATACCTACAAGCTAATCTACTTTGCGACAAACAACATATCAACGGCGAATCAAAAGATGATGATGTTGCAAGAAGTTTCTAAACTATAGGGATTAGTTAACTACAATTCATGAACATTGAATCCAGATTAACCTCAAGTTTACAAATACGGGCAGCAAAGGAGTATTCCAACAGTAACGGTGGTCCAATCACAATCGTAGGTTCTGCCCGACGGGATTTTTGAAAATCGCCAAATTTTGGCCAAGAATGCCAAAAACAAAATTCTGTCAGTCAAGCACTATTACAGTTCGTCACAGATGGACGCAATTTATTGGGCCGCTTGGACATTGAAAGCATGCGAATTTTGAGTTCTAATATACCCTAATGATTGGCCAAGGATCTACTCAGAATATGGATGGGGTATGGATGTAGATTCCAACAGGGATCTCATCCTATTTTTGCTCATTATCTCAAGTGTCCAGATCCAACCGTTCGTGCGGCAACGGAATTCGCTTGTGACCTAGCCTTTTTGATGAAAGTCCTACCAAGTGGGACGATTTACTCCCTAATATTCTTTTTGGTCTGAATAAAGCCATGGCATTCGACAGTATCGACAACCACCCACCATTGGCGTGATTGTATTATAGAGCACCCCTAATTGGCGACCCATGGCTTGCAAGATTCCAAACGTGGATTTCCCAATTTTGGCTCAAAGGCGCACATCCCTGCTTTTTTCCACTCACCAATGTCGGCTGTAGTGTGGCCCGATTTAAATTTATGGCCACCACCCATTCCTTCATGTGAAAGCGAAATGATTTGGGTGGCCTCACGAGGAAGAATACAATGTCGAAGAATTCCATCTGGTCCTCTTCGGTACAATTGGCCGGCAATTAGCTGATAAGGTCTAGTTTTTAAGATCAATTTTTGATGTTCCACCTTAGGTAGTGATTTCTTTGGTTGGCCTCGCATTAGGTATTCAACTATGTCAGCGGCCCATTCCATTCCTGTGTCAATATAAAAAAAAGTCAGCATCAGGTAGCTCATCATCAAGTTGGGTTGCAATTTCCTTTCCCTTGATTCGCGACACATGATCCGCCATGTAATGTTGCTTTCCCTTGCAAACCATTATCCAAAAATCAAACTCCAACAACAGTAGTAGCCATCGAGTCATTCTCCCTGTGTTGCATGTTTTGTCAACAAGATAGAGCAAGGGCTGATGGTCCATATAAAAAGAAAAGTGAGTGGCCATCAAGTAATGCCGAAACATCTTAATCGCACAAATCATTGTCAGTGCAGCTTTGGCCCATTCAACCAAAAGGTTCTTGGCTTGTGGCGCAATCCGCAACAGTTCTCCAAGGGATTAGCTGACACAGCTTGCTAACAAACTTGCGAGCAATTCAGTGTGCGGATCCTCGGGCTCCACCATGTGGAATGGTGGTTCGTGATGGTGTGACCGATCATTATGATCAGTACATAATGGTGAGCCCGCTTCTGGTACTGGTTCTTCAACAACAGGAGGTTTTGTAGGTATGTCTCTTGCTTGAGCTTTTTCTTCCTCTTGCAGTTTCTGCATCCAATAGCATATCTTCTGATGTGTCTTCCTTCTTTTCTCACATTCCGATACAAACCTGTAGTTGAGTGTTGATCTTCTGATATTGATGGGGGTGGTGAGAGTGCCACTTCCTTCCGTTTTTGTGCTCGAATGACTGCTAGCACTAGGGCTTGAGGGTGTTGTTTTTCTAGTGACAACCCTCCAAAAATTGTTGTAGGTTGTTGTATAGTGATTAGGTTCAGTGGTGCACTCATTCCAGGTCTTAATGGACAATTCTTGTAACAATGTCCATAGCCACATTCTTGGTAGAAGGATGTGTATTGTCCCTTGTATGGATATTCTGCAATTCTATGGCCTTCGTCACATCCGTAGCAGCCGTAATTCCTTCCTCCCTGACATTGAGGTTGAGCCGCATAGGTTGCATAATATTTGTTAATGGCAGGATCTACAAAGGGTTCGTCTGGCCCGTACCATTGTTGCTGCTCAGGTTGAGGTGGTGTTGGTACTTTGTTCTTTGCTGCTGTCAAGTTCACATGGGCCACTTGCTGGTTGGCTGGCCCTAGTGGTGCAGGTAAGGCCATGTGCTGCTGATTGTTTGGCGCGCCATACCTCGGTGTCGCATTCGATGCCCCTTGATGATAAGGATAAGAAGTCTGATAGGGACTCCTGTTCTGTTGTATGATCTGGAGGTTAAATGGGCAAAATGTCATCTCGTGCAATGATGCGTTGCACAAATGGCAAAATCTATGTGTCAATCACAGATTTTGCTTTAAGACTGGACACTCATTGGCTATATGGTTATGAGTGCAAACTGAGCAGCATACATTTTCTCGACGGGGATACTACAGCTGGTTTTGCTCCGATTGATTTGAATTTGGTGCTACAGCTCCCTGCAAGGCCTTCAATTTATGATCAAACTGGGCCATCAGTTGTTCCATCTGTTGCTTGTGGGTAACTTTGTCATCTATTCCATCATCAACTTGGTGGACAGGTTGGTTGCGTTGGATGATGATGATGCTACTGAGAGAGTTGGAGTATGGATGATTGGAATTTCATCGTCTGATTTCTCATCATCTTCCCTGATGGCATCTTCCATTGCTTATTACAAGGTAGCGTATTGCTCCCATCATTTCAGCTCTCTTCTGATGCTACGTGGTAACCCCGCAAGGAACCGCATAATCACCGCATGATTAGGAGTTAGGACTGCATTGCATTCAGATCTTTGATGTTTGACCCACTCGATATAATCCCTGACCCTTTCTCTTTTCCCCATCTTAACTTTGCTCAACAGAAGAAACGGGTCTTCCAGGAACTTTCTGGGTTTAAAGTGCATGATGAGAGCCGCTTTAACCGCTTCCCACATAGTTTTCTCTTCTTCCGACAAGTTGAAGTACCAATCTTGTGCAACTGCCACTAGAGACATTGGGAACAACATCAGTTTCTCTGCCGGTGTCTGCTCACCATAGATTTCGCATGCTTGCTTGTAGATATGGAGGAATCTGATAGGATCTGACAACCCATGATATTTAGGTATTTCCATGCGCGGTGCCCTCCAGACTGCTTGCAATGGTGCAACAGGTACGGGTTGATCCATTGGATCCATTGGTGTTGGTTCTGGCTCTGCCTCGATTTGTGCAGCTGCTACTTTGGAAAGGTTTTATTGCTCTTCTTGTGATTGATCTTCCGGATCTCAGATTCATCTGGCGGTAGGGTCCAAGGATGTTGGATCTTGTTGGTACAGTGGAATGCAATCTGGATCTTAGAGAATCAGATCAATTTGATAGGCCGATCGTGTGATTTTAGGCCTCTTATGGTGGTTTTTCCTTGATACTTCTTGATCCTTGCTCCTATTGGCCTGAGATTTTGACAGTAGTTGGATCTAGTGTAGATGTAACTACTAAACTAGTCTGCGAGGGTTACTTATGAGAGGGTTGGCTGTGAGAGGGTTTCTTCACTGATATTCTGTCAAAAAAATTGATTTTTCTCAGATTACTAGGAAGTAACTCTAGCAAAGATTATAGGAGCTGCATCTGATATAGATCTGACTCTGGAAACCTCTACGAATGTTAACTCTCACAAAAAGTGAAAATTTCACTGTTTGCGAGGGTTCAAAACCACGATTTTGGCCTGATCTTCACCAATAATCAATACTAACTCTCGCAGACTTCATCATTGATGGAAAATGATATTTTGGATCAATTGGAGTGGTCTGTGAGAGTCACTTTTGTACGGATTTTTTGGATCTTCAAATTTCAGTGATTTTTTAGCACTTAAATCCAATTTTCTGCTCATTGGAATCAAACTAACTCGCAAACTCTTCTGTGTCCTGGTCTCACTGAAATGGAACTTCAAAATTCTCTACAAGGGTTCTTGACCAGTGGAATTGAAAATTCTGGTGTCTGCGAGGGTTCTTTGGGATTTTTCCATCATTTTTCATTTGGAAACTCTTGCACTGGTACTTAGGCTCTGAACTAACTCTTGCAAGCTTCTCTATGTCGTGGTCTCATTGAGATGGAACTTCAAAGAAATTTGTGAGAGTTCTTATGAAAATCTGAAATTTTTTTGGTTTTTTACAAGGGTTTTTTGAATTTTTATGGTTTTTTCTTTGATTTTTGCAATCTGCTTGGAATTAACTCTCGCAGGCTTCTATGCAGGTCTGGGACAGTACCCTGGAATTGCTACTAACTCTCACTGGTTTTTTGAAAAAATGAAATCTGATGGGATTTTTGGCTCTTTTTTCCCTCCAAAATGCAGATTGGTGTGTTTTTTTGGATTTTTTCAAGTTTTGATTTGGATGTCAAGCCCTTAGAGGTTGTTCAGGGCCTCCTCTACCCTCTCACACCTCCTCTGCTATCTAGGAATAGTCCAAACATAGCAAAATACAGAAAACTAACTATCTCTACCCCAAATATCCACCTAAAACACTAAAAATCAAGAAACAACTAAAAAGGCAGCTATATTAGTTAGAGAGAACCTATCCCCGGCAACGGCACCACTGTAGGGACATAGATCTGCGTAGTAGTAGCCCTCCCGCCTGTCAACAAGGGGTAGAACGCTGGATAGGTGCCTAACTATGTAAATATACAACTTTTAGATACTTCTCTACTTTTACACTAACTCTAACACTATTAACACTACCCACCAGTAACTCTACTCCGCTAAATTAACATTTCACATGGTTTTAGTTAAGGGAAAGAGAAGAGTAGAAGAGAGAGAGGGGTAAAGAGAGAAAGAGTGAGAGAGATTTGAGATGCAGGTTTGCTCAAATGCTCAATATCATTGCTTATGGAGAAACATTAACTAGCATAAACTAAAAAGATAGCGAATGGGAAATAACACACAAATCACCACAAAAGCATAAGCAAAGAGTGATTAGCAATTGAGGATGCTTGGGCTCCTAAAATGAGTCTCCTCCCTCTATTAAGCATGAAAAATAGAGTACAAATGGCGCCTTTTTATAAATGGGGAAGGCCCTTGCCCCAAAATCCTATTGGCTAATATGTACATTGATCCTATCCATTCATCTTGGACCCAACCATCAGTTCGGAGTGCCTTCTCTTTTGTAGACGTTTGTGTCTCAGCCATGGCCTTGAATCTCTCGAAGCATTGAAAGGCCAGATTTGTGCTTAATGAACATGATTGTAGACCAGAATAATCATCTATGAAAGTGATCAAATAGATTGCATCTCCTAAGGGTGGAGTTGGCATTGGACTACAAATATTGCTATGTACAAGGTCCAACACATGCTTTTGTTTTGATGGAATGTGATTTTGGAAACTTGCTTCTAGAGTGCTTCCCATAGATGCATGATTCACAAAAGAAAGATTTCCTATCTAATGAAGAAGAGAAATTCAGTCCATCAACTAAATTATTACAACGCATATGAGAAAGTGATCTTGTATTCACGTTTTTAAATTGACTATGCCATAGAACAACACTATTGTTTACATTTTCATTAGAGATATTAGCTAATGCAACTGAGTTAGAGAGTACATAAAATTTTTTTACTCTAGTGCATGTAGTCAAAGTAGTATCTTCCTCGAGTATTGTACACTGTTCAGATGAGAAAGTAACAGTGTAGCCCTCATCAATTATCTTAAAGACTGATAATAGGTTCTTTGATAACTGAGGAACATGAAGGACGTTAGGCACACAAATAGATAGATCGTTGTTGAAGGTGGTCTTCACTATCCACCGAAGAGATTATAAATGGTTTGTGTGTGGTATTACTGGAAATCATATTCAATGTGAAGTCTGGTTCTAAAAGAGTAGTATGATATCACGAGTTCCTCAGGCGTCAAAGACATCCATCGTCTGATCAGAAAATGAGGAGTCGTAGACATTTGTATTCTGATCAGAGTGAGTAAACAAGTGCGATCAAATAGCGGTAAAGTGCATTCAATCACAACAAGCATTCATCTACGTTATACATAGATAGAAAAGTTGCTGCTACTATATTACATTGAGGCACAATACAAATAACAATTACAACAAAAAATTGACGGTGTAACTGGGAGGCTCAAATAATACGTCTCATGGATGGAGCAACCAATAATCTGTGCTTGGATGATCTATTTATAGATTTCATCCGTGTATTAACTACATTGAATGCTTGTCACCTAATTAGGAAAGTCGTTGTACTTGGAAGTATATGGCTTTTGTGACAACAATACATAGTATATACGATCAACAAGTCAGCATCGTTGACGTGGACGAGGACGTCCCAAAACCTCTCACTTCGCATTTTATGTGAAGTAGTTTTTCTCTCACTTCGGGAATTTTGGGAAGTGGCCGGGAACGTTCCTCATTCAAAAAAGACAACCTTCGGCATTTTCTAACTCTCTCGCTCTTTTCGGAAAAATGCGAAAAAGCTGAAGGTGCCCTTAAAACAAGTTTAAGCTGCCCTTAAAAAGTTGGCGAAGGTGTCTTTAATAGTTTAGCTCTTAAAAATAGAGGACCTTCTGGAATTTTCTCTCCCTTTGCATTTTTCGGAAAAATGCGAAAAAAGGTGAAGGTGTTGAAAAGGTTAAACTATTGAACTGTGAACAAGTTGACTTCTTCAAAAATAATTGAACGGAAGAAGTCGAAGTAAGTGTTACAATTTTTGGGAAAGTGTAAAAAATGCAAACTGTGCGACACTTAGTGTATTTCTGCAGACTGTTAAAAAGTAGTGTAAATCTGCAGACTTGTTCTAAATGCAAGTTTGTGGAAGTCCTTGAAGATGGCCAAGTCTTCAGTGACTTTAAGTTATTAAACTTAACATCTGAACTTTAAATTATGATGGTATTGGTTACCCTTTGCTGGAGATCAGCCGAAAGTCCATTGTAGACGTCCTTCAAATAAACTGGCTGTCTAAGTCATGATTCCAAGGAGACAACTGTGGGCTTAATTTCCAACAACAATAAGCACTTGGTTTTATGCAAGCGAACGAGGATCTACGCTTTTCCAAGTGACAATTGAGGATGTCAATGCAGAAGCGGAGCGACATCATTTAATATGCGTTGCAGTGGGTCCTGCAATACATTAGGGGTGGGATGATGTTGGCTAATTCCGACGAATCCCCAAGATACTCGTCTAGAGCAACTCAAGTGCACCTCTCACCTTAGACCAAGGAGGTCTCTGAGAAGACGAGACAAACGAAGACTGAGAGCCAAGTATGAAAGCAGAGGAATACTAGTTAATACTGTCAAGTAGAAACTGTGTAATCCTCATGGTGAATCCTGAAAGATGGAATGACCATGTAGGAACTAGTATTTCTAGGCAAAGTAATTAATCCAAGTAGACCCCTCTTAAAGAAAGTAGAGTGAGCCACCTTTTGATGGTGACATCTAGTGGAGAGCATTATTCCACTTGTAATTTGTGAAATGTGGAAATGCCACTAGGATGCCACCTAAGGAGCTCTCTTGTTTATTTAAGAGACTCCCTCTTTGAGAAGATGAGCTTTTTGTGTAATGTACCCACTCCATGTTGAAATGAGAAGAGCCTTCACGAGTTTGGTGCATCCATTGAGCTCCTTGAGCATGCTTGTTTCTTGAGTGATGCATTCATGATCTTGCCCTTCCCTCCTTTGTGTGTGGTTGTGGATAGTAGAGTGGATTAGTTTTCCTACTTTCCTAGAGTGGATTAGATTTCCTTTCTTGTTTGTGGATTATTGTAGGAATCAGCATTCAGGTAAACTAAATAGGCTGGGTTTGTGATGTAATTCTTGCATATCCCCTTACAACCCAGTTCTTGATGTTCTTGGGATGTCCCATAATCAAAAGACTGGCTGGTTTCTTGATTTTTGGTCTTTTAAAATGTTGTAGATTAGCTTCTTGTTTCTTGTTTTGTGGATTTATGCAAGTTTAGTAGTGTTTAGGATCTGATTTGTAACTAGTTTTTGTAGCATTAGAGTAGGATTTCATGGCATTGCAATCTTTATTCATGCCGATTTCTTGGTTGAATGCCTAACCTGCATGTTTGGTAGATGAACATGTAATTTCAGTTCAAGAGTGACTGCCTTGAGTTGTCCTCAAACAGGCTGGACAAAATACTACGATGATAACCAATTTTCTCTACTTGATCTTGGGCTCTAAAATAAGATAGATAATCTAAAACAAGTGCCCATAGTTTCTATTGACAGGCAGAGCATAGACACAACCTGTAAGTAAGAAGAAAGACCAGTAAACAGATCCTCCCAAGCAGAGGATATATTAACAATTTGCATCCTACAGTGCATTCTGTTACATCTGATATTGTATTCCATTTGCATCCGACAAGTTTTGCATATGATAAGCTATATGAGTTTTTCAAAACAATTAGATTTTTATGATTTATTTGATATATACATCATATCTTATGAGTTCAATCACATTTGAAAAACACTCCATACAGAATCTCATATTGCTAATCTGATTCTGGTATATCATTTAGTCAACGACCAAACAGTTTGAGACATATCCATTTATGACCAAGTACATCCGAGGCTGTAACTAACAGAAGATCTGAAGCCTGAACCGACTCTCTTTAATTTTCAACCAAATCTTCACTAAGAAACTCAAACCGAGTCTCCTCGACCGAGAGGTTCAACCAGAGTTTTTAATCGTCTGCACTATCTGGCATAATTTCCCAGTTGTTGCGAGATCCATGTCCCTTCACAGTTGATTCATGTGAATAATTGAGAGGAAGGCAGATTGCAGACCAGATGATCCAAGACCAGAAGAGCATCACCTACCACCTCCTCACACTAGCTACAGCTGATGGATACTCCGC
Source organism: Diphasiastrum complanatum (assembly GCA_029204225.1). Lineage (NCBI taxonomy): Eukaryota > Viridiplantae > Streptophyta > Lycopodiopsida > Lycopodiales > Lycopodiaceae > Diphasiastrum > Diphasiastrum complanatum. Next base: position 49,310,020 of record CM055100.1, on the reverse strand, counting down.
AGCCACAATCATCACCAATGCAACTACCTACTTCTAGACAATCCAGATCCCAATCAGCAATCAGGACAATATCACTATTGACATCATTCCCTCACGTCCAACCGCCATCCTTGGCAATAAATTAAGGGGTGGGAGAAAGGGAGCTTCCTGCAACAACACAAGCAGAAGATACACTTGCAGTTGATCCCACTCAAGAAGACAAAGGCTAAGAAGACAGATGGGCAATCCAAAGGGACTCAACCAAGAGGAACACCCCAGTCATAAACCTCGGGTTTCAAGCACCGGGGAGTCGAAAATCCTTAAGGAGAGGGAAATACAAATATCAATCTTCTCCTTTAACCACTCCTAATCCACACCATCCACATGCCCGTCATCAAGTTCTCTTGCCACAACATATGTATCTACTTCTATATCTGCTATATCATCCACACCAACTACCGATATCACTATTATCGCAACTTCCATCATTATAATACCACCACCACCACCACCCTACCTTACATCTTTCCGTTATTCCAACATCTCACTATTCGTCTCTTTTCAGACCCTGGTAGTCTTACCGAGGCAGCTTAAAGGTCATTACAGTGTCTTGCAGAGACCAACTACTACCTACACTGGTTGGTCATCCAGAAAGAATATTTACGAAAGCAGGTGAAGCATCAAGAAAAGATAATAATAAAAAAAAGAATCAAAGAGATCCAGCTGACAAGGCCAGTTCAAAAGGAAAGATCGAGAAGCAAAACAAGATCTTGGTCGAGTCTCAACAAATAATGGATCAGATGAAGACGACAGTGGACCTGCAGGACAAAGTGAGCTCCTCACCAAGTGAGTGGTAATCAAAGCTCAACACTACAAGAGTCTAAAGCTACAACAATAATATTATCAATTCTTTCACCTTCCACCAAACCCCTCATCATGTTTCCCTACCATCATCAACCCATTCGTCCAATTTGTTTCTACCACCTAGTTTGATGTTCTCTTGAGAGACTGATAACCCAACATGTGTGCAATCTACCAATTGAAGGTTCTCCTTCTCTCGTCGAGACAAGAGTGTCGATGAGGTCGGGACTTCGACTGGAAGAAGAACTGAGGAAACACCCAGAAGTAGAGAACAAAAAAGGATACAAAGAGTGCCAAGGCAATTAATGAATATTTGGCAAAACCTGTTAGGAAGTTGTCCAAGAATTCCAAAGAAAAGAATCTGAAGATTTTTAGAAGACAATATATTCATGTGAACCATTCTATACCAAATATCAGGCCTTATCTGAGACCTATTCCATTGGTCATAAAGAATGAGATTCATCACATTTGAAGCCATCGGAAGGGAGATAAGCTATTGTTTTCAGTGTTTGGTGAGAACTCTTACATCCCACAAGGTGTCAAGTTCAATCATCTCAACACCCAACAAGGTGGTATCAAATCAGGTTCAAATTATCGATTGAATTCATGACTATTACCGTTCTTAGATTATTCTTTAGTCATGCCAAGGTTCAACATTAGAGATCCGATTGATCAATAAGTTCAACAATGACGACTTCCACATGTGGAAATTCAAGATGAGGACAATACTAATCAAAAAAGAGTTACAGGGATACGTCCACAGTTCAATAGCCAAGCCAGCTGACTAATATGTCTCTTCTATCGAGTCTTTCTCCCTCTTATGACAATCTAGTTTGCTCTTGAGCAATACGATGTAGACACTATGTTGTTGGTTCCTTCCAATTAGTAGAGCTCTCTTTTTCTTTTGATTGGGGTGAATTCTCTCTAGAAAGTCTAGATTACCTAAAACAAGATGAGTTTTTTTGGTGAAAGTAATTTGATTTCCATACCACGTTACATAAGATATGCTGAAAGTCAAATTTTCTCTCTTTTATAACTATGACTGCTAGAGGACTCTGAACATCGTGTACTATTTTGTCTTTCACTACTAGACATCTTGACACAACTCAATATTGCCTTGCTACCTTGAGGTATGGACTCATTTCATCTAGGTTATATAAGAATTTAACTCATTTGGGCTCAATGCCATTTTGAAGGAGTCAAATAAAGAACATCATTTACTTTATTGAAACACAATGGATATTTAGGAAGTTTTGAGACAAACTTGATTTTTCTCAAAGTTTAGATAAGGAAGGTCCTATTCTTAAATATGTTTTTGTCAATATTTCAATTATAGTTAACTAGGTCAATACAAAGTATTTCCTCTATTATAATAATGATAATTGGCCACTTTTGAATGACTCTAATATTTTCAGAATCCATCATATGACAATTTTTGGCCAATATTTTATAAAGACAGCAAACTTATTCATGAATAAATCACACTTATAAATCTTCACATGCAAAAATGCTCTCTTAAGTTTATGAAATACTTTTCTTGAGTGAATCACATATGTATATTTTCTCTCTAGAAAGATAATATAATTTATTCATGTGCATATGAGTAGCTACTCCAAAATCATGGGTGACAAGTTCCCAAAAGCTTCAACTATGGACTATGCTTTTTTGAAAGCCCCATCTTTCGCAATAAAGGAAGTCCTTTGGTAAAATGTGGACTCACATTAATCAAAGGAGAGCAAAGTGTTTTCTTTTTCGGCCGATATACATACATTCCGTACACAAGAATGATTAATTATGTAAAACAAGATTACTCATGAGATAAATTTTGGACTTAGTTTATAAGGAGTTGAACTAGTACTCCCTACTCTCAATACCATTTCATGCTTTGGGCTAAACAATACATTGTAAACTATGGAATGAGTGCCAATTTTAGTGTGAGTATATTGAGTATATCACACATTCTCATTGACACATTAAATGACAATATGCATATATATGACATTATTGGCCTAGATATCCATTATGAATTGAATTACTTCTGGTATAACCCCTAGATTCTCTAGGACAATTGATATTTGCTCTCAGATAGGTTGGGGTAACATTTACCAGCACTATGTTGTCAATTTTAGCAACTTAAGATAGAGAGATGGTTAGATGAGGAGCTTGATACCCCCTCCAAGTATTGAAGATAAGTAGTAGAGAATGCCAATTGATCTTTTTGTAAACACTTACAAAAATTGGGTGAAGCACTTGAAACATAAAAAAAAAACAATCCAACTTTGGTGTCTACTTTGCCTTTTGCATCCAATATGCAAAGAGATCAATGCAAGTTGTAAATTGACACCCACTAGAAAAATATTTTCAAATTTCTAGGTAGGGTACACAATAAAAAGGAGAATGTAGTAAAGAACAAGTTACTCTACATTCAAAAAGGCTTCAAAGGACGACTTCTAATACTAAATAATCCCACATTCACAGAAAGTGAGTGAAGCACTTGAAACATCAAAACACATCTAGCTTTAGAGTATATCTTGCCTTTCACATCCAACATGCAAAGAGATCCATGCAAGTTGTGAAATGATGCCTGCTTGTAGAATATTTCCAAATGTCTAAGTAGTGTACATGATAACAAAGAGAGTGTAGATAGGAAGCTACTCTACATCTAACAAGAATTCAATTTGCACAATGACTATTGAATAGTCCCACATTGTTTTTACACCTTAGATACATTTGAGACGTACTCATTTGAGCACTCCACTAGTTTAGAAAAGGAAAAAGATATGGATATAGTTTTATGTCAAATAGCTCATTATTTATTTAACATTAACACTATGTATATTGTGACTTGCCAATAGTAGAACACTTGTATGTACAAGCTATGAACAACATGAAATAGGCACACCAGTCATGGAGGCCATCTACTCAAACCGATGTTACAAATGTCTTCATCTGCATGATCAAGGGACATCTTTAAGTAACATTTGTAAAAACCAAAATGTTTGAAGAATTTTTATCCTATTTTAATCATTATAACATCTTGCCAAATATTTCTTTGCTTAAAGGGACACTTAATGTTAATAGAAGATTTAACTTCAAAGTTGTCATCCATGTGCTTGTTCCCATCACAGACATTAACATGTTGTGAAGGAAGAATATAATTTTAAAAAAGTCAATATATAGATAATAGCCTTTAATAAGCAATGAGGAAGCCAACAAAATTTATGACCCAATATTGCCCTACCTTCACTTCGTTTTTTCCCCCTTGAAGGTATTCTTTCATTTATAGCCCGACAGGAGAAGTTACACATTAAATATATATTAGGTTGAAATTGAGCTAAGCTAATATGATGCCTTCATGTAAAAGCTCAAAACAAGGTGATTCAAAGAAAGATCATGATAAGCTTTGTTGTGCATGTGTATGTTAATAGTTAAAGAATCATTTAATCATTAAAAAGTGGAAAAAAAAAGTTGCAATTTCAAAGGATTCAAAAAATAGAAGACATAAGTGTGCTCACCTCAACTTTGAGCACCTCAAAATGATAGCTAAGCACTTTGTGGGAAAGCTAATAACAAGATCATTGCACTTCAATTCATCTACCAAGTCTAAGTTAAGCCTATAACAACACAAAGTGCTTTATATGCATACATAAAAGTGGCTTCAACATAGAATAAAGTATAAAATAAAGAATTGCCCCCATAAGTCTTAAGGCTTGCACTAGGACCAAAGAATAGTAAATACCTATTATATATTGTGTTGATATTATGAATTGTAAGATAAGAGTAGTTTTTATGGTTTTTTTGTCCCATCATATGCACTTAGACCTTTATTCACTTTAGGCCTTGGATATCATTCAAACTCTTTGGATACTATCCCTAAACCTCTTGGGTGACAAGTAACGTTGTTATCATCCACTAGGACAACATCATTATGGTAAAAGAACAATAGGTATTGACAAGCATGCTCTAAATGTCAAGACTATCAAGTTGGGTAACATTGGTAATAAAACTCTCAAATTTTGGAATCTATCGTTCCAAGGGGTCCCTTGCATAAAAGTATCGAGATAAAAGAGCAGTTGTATCCAACTCATCTACTGTGGATGAGGCTTATCACATTTATATTCTTGCACTTGTATTATGATTACCAATCCACAACTAACATAGCCTAGTAAATGCTCACGAAGTAGGCACAAGTGATGACCTACTGACTATAAATAGTCACATCGACATTCAAAAGGGGAAAAGTTGACACTCCATATCTATAAGAGACTAGAAATGGATAGTAGATGACTAAAGCAAAAAGCTACATGACATACAATAAGATTGCAACAACCCAAGCTCAAATTTGTTCCTACAATTTTTTTTTTTTGTTTTGGCAAGAGTAACATTCTTATCAAAGTCTCAATGGATACTTGTATCTTATTTACACAACTAATTTGACAGCCGAAATTCTCCATAGAACTTGTGAATAAATCTATGCTTACTCATGACACCATTTTTGAGGAGTCTTTTTTGTTTACACAAAAAAATGCACTCAACTCTCCCTAGGGAGGCACCCTTGGGATGTCGCCCTTGGGCGCCTCCGATTGTGGTGTTCCCCTATTCAAAAAATGAAAACAAAATTTTTTAATTGTTTAGCTTGGGTAAAGCAGTTGGGTAGAGGGCTTTAGAGGCCCTTTGAACTTGTGCCCTTGGCTCCCACCTTCCATCCCCTGAAATCCTTGCCAAGGGCTTTACATGTAACTTTTTTGTGGTTTCAAAGTAGTGATAGTTTTATTGTTGGACCTCTTATCGCTTGCTACTGATTTTCAAGCTTTAATAAGTGAGATGATGTAAAAATAAGTAAAAGTCTTCAAAAAACTGAGAAGTTCTATAAAATGCAGGTTTTTTGAGGATAACTCAAAAGAGGTTTCCCGGGCACTCGCCTGTGTGCCCATAGTGAAACGGTGAAACCCATGATTTTGACCCAGGTCTATGGAAACAACTTGTCTATCTAGAGTGACCTATCGAAAAGTACAACCCCACTATATTAAGAAGTCAGCCATGAAGATTATTGGCTTTCCACAAATTGCTATAATCATGCTTTATTACCAAATTCATGCTCAGTGGGCATTGGGGAAGACTTGGTTCAAGGGGCCCCATCTCCATAAAAATCTAAAGATTATGCCCAAATTCCAATCCATTATCCATGTCCAAGGGGGGTTAAGAGCCCTAACTTGTAAGTCCTAAACTCAGAGATGTCCTTTTCTTTTTCAATGGACCAAACCGTCACCAACCCCATGTCTTTATTCAAAATGACTTTATATGTACAATAAGGCCACTAGATTACCATAATATCAAACGAAAAAGGGTGGAGGATTCTTTAGAGCATTTCTACAGAAATAACATAAAATAAAGTAAATTACAGCATTGCATTGGGTGGCATGAAAGATGACGGCATCCAATGAGATGAGGGTTAGGGTGGGCACCATATCAAGTGGAAGCCGTCCGTATCACTACACAGTGACAGCGAATAAACTGACGCCACGTGTCCGTATCACGACACAGTGCTGACGAATAGTCTTGCGCCATGTCGACGTCTTGGCTGAGTCCTGATCCCCCAAAATATCTAGGGCTGCCACGTCATCTCGTCTCTCCCGAACATTGAACCTGCCAAGCCACAGCGATGGCGCACTAACGACACGCTGGTTGGCTTACCCCAATCCGTTGGATTCCCGCCACGTGTCTCACCGAAGGTGTGAGGCTGCGGGCTGGAGTCGTGGCGGAATCTTAAACCGTTCGTTTGAAGTATCCAATGGTATTAAGCATTTCATCTCGACACGTGGATTCGAGAGCCAACCAAATGCCGCCACGTCGATGTATCCTCCTCTCAGATTTAGATCTCGGATCTGCACGCAGACACAATAATCGCTGCTTTTTTTTTTTAAATGCAAAATTTAATTTTAAAATAAATTTTTTCTCGTATAAGCTTCCTCTGCCTTGAAGTATCAGAGGAAGCGGAAGCGGAAGCGGGAGGGGGATTTTATGTTTGCGATCCAATGGAAGCGAATTTCTGCTTCCAAGATTGGAGCGCCGAGAACGGGAAGTGATGCAGGAAGCGGAAGAAAATGAGGTGGTGGAGGGTTTGGAGCAGTAGCGAGGGAGAGGAAGGGGAAGGAGAAGGAGAAGGAGAAGGAGAAGGAAGGGGGCTTTTGGTGATAGCGAGAAGAAGCAGAAATCCATGTCAGTAGCTTCGGGAAGCAGCTGGTTGCGAGGCCTCAGGTCGTCGTCGCTTTTCAGGCCGCCTCCCCCAGACCGCCTGCAGCGTCAGGTAGCACCAATTTTTCCTTTTGTTGCAGCTTCAAAGGATTTGCGCACATTAAACATGTGATGATGCAGGGGCGCATTCAGAATTATAGCCTTTTTTTTTGTTCCAGTTATGGTGATTCAATATGTTTAGTCTGCAAGATAACTGAAGTTATGTTGATTGATTCAACATGTTTAAGATAACTGAAGTGTTGATCCTACCTTTTTAATCTTTAAGATATCTCAAGTATATTGTATTTTTGGGACCTGTTATGTTGATTCAACGTGTTTAATCTCAAAGATAGCTGCAGTGTATCGTGGTTTGTCCCCAGTTATGTCGATCCTATCCTGTTCTTTCGCCAGTTATGTTGATCCAACATGTTTAATCTCTAACATACCTGAAGTATACTGTGGTTTAAGGCAGCGATGTTCATCCAACATCGCTAACATACATGAAGAACATCGTGTGTTTTAGTCCAGTTATGTTGATTTTGCATGTTTAATCTCTGATATCTTGAAGTATATTGTTTTTAACCAGGTTGTTAACTCAAAGTTTCGTGAAGTATATCGTGTTTTGCAATCCAGCTATGTTGATTCAACATGTTTAAATTTTATAAGGTACTTGAAGTATGTTGCTTCTTTAACCAGTTATGCTGATTTAACCATTTCAATCTCTAGATTCCTGAAGTAGATTGTGCTTTCTTAACCAATTATCTTGATCCAACATGTTTGATCTCTAACATACCTGGAGGTTTTTTTTTTTTTTGTTGATCCAGATATGTTGATTCCACACGTTTAATCTGTAAGATACCGAAGGATTTTTTTAACCAGTTCTGTCGATCTCACATGTTTGGTCTCAAAGAGATCTGAAGTATATTGTGTTTTGATTCCAATTATGTTGATCCTACATGTTTAATCTCAAAGAGACCTGAAGTATATTGTGTTTTTATTCCAGTTGTGTTAATCCTACACGTTTATTATTACAGATACTTGAAGTATATTGTGTTTTTAGTCCAGTTATGATGATTTAACATTTTTAATCTGTGAGATATCTGAAGTATGTCGTTTTTTTTAAACCAGTTTTGTCGATCATACATGTTCATTAAAGATACCTGACGTATACTGTGTTTTTAATACCAGTTATGTTTATTCAAAATGCTTAATCTCAAATATACCTGAAGTATATTGTGTTTTTCAATCGAGCTATGTTGATCCAACATGTTTGCTGTTTAAGATACCTGAATTATCTTTTGTTTTTCTATACCAGTTGTGCTGATCCCAGTTGTGTTGATCCAACATTTCTGATTTCTATGATGCATGAAGTATATTGTGTTTTTATTCCAGTTATTTTGATCCAACATATTTTATCTCAAAGACACCTGAAATAAATTCGTTTTTTCTAATCAGTTGTGTTTTTCCTGCATATTTCGTCTCCAAGATACCTGAAGTGTATTCTTTTTTGTCAATCCACTTATGTTATCCAATATCTTTCATCTCTCAGATATGTGCACTACATGCCTCATTTCTTAACCAGTTATATTGATCCAGGATGTATCATCTCTAACATGCCTGAAGTGTACTTATTTATTTTCATCCAGTTATGTTGACCCAACATATTTCATTTTTAAGATACCTGAATTATATATTAGCTACTATTATGTTGACGAGAGGAAGCAGGTGATTTATGTTCCAGCACACTTGAATGTACTTCTCGTCTTATATGCCTCTTGGCATGAAAAGACATTAATGCATCTTTCTTCCTTTTTCCTGCCATAACAAATGTGCTGCCAAGAGTGGGGAAAGATCTATCTCAAATTTAAGTTAGAGCTAGGTATTTATAAATTCAGCAGTTTGCCCTGTAATCTCAAAAGTTGGTTGTTTTCCCTTTTTTTATGCATAGATTATGCCTTCTCAATCTTTGGTAATTTAGCATGAAATTTGCTTTACATTACCACAATCTACTTTAAACAATAACTTTCTTTGATGACAATACACTTCAGGAGGAGGTGTTGGCTTATGTGGAGCTATTTATACAGTGTGCTTCAGAGTCCTTTGTGGATGACATAACCGAGGTTAGTTTCACATGTCTGTTCAGTTTAGTTATGCTGATGTAATTTTTTAACTGCACTTGAACCGTTATCTGCTACATATCAGACATAAGTAATCGTACCGCTGGCCATTATCTGTATTCCTGCTCTGTGCTCTTACTCTTGTTTACTGGTGCAGCTGGCGCGTAGTCATTACCCTCAAGAGGTTGTGTGTCTTTTGGACGATGTACTAGGTATGTAGCTTATGTTTTGAAACACTGAACTCTTTGGACAAAATGCTAGCTAGCTTCATGCACTCTGCTCTAAAACTATGCCCCGTCTGCTTGAGCTCACTTATGACTCTTCAAGAAATACATGAATCAGAACTTCTTGATTTTCACCTTTGGACATCTAACGGATGATGTCGTTGTACTGTTAATTGCAGCTACGATTGTTCTCAAATGCCCAGAGCATGCCCATGCAATTCTTCATCCCCTATTATCATGTGTTATTGATGGAACATTGACATACAATAAGAAGAATCCTCCATTTGGTTCATTTGTGACTTTATTTAGCCCTTCAAGTGAGGTATGACAATATGCCATGCTGGGTCTATATTGATTTTCTATTAGTAGCTGTTGTTGGGAAGCAAGATGCAAATAGCTGCTCAAACGCAGAAAGTTACAATAACAGTTGCTGTTCCAGTAATTGCGCTTTTGTGGATTAATAAGAATTATTGTGGTCTCTTCTGGTAGAGAGATGTGACTGAGCAATGGGTTCTTGCTTGCGGCGAAGTTCTGAGAATCCTGACGCATTATAACAGGCCAATATATAAGGCTGCTCTTGGCACAAGCATCACCAATATTGATTGCAGCAGCGGTACCTCAGGACATTATGGCTCTAGTAACATATCACAAAAAGGAAATGAAGATAAGCTTTACATTTCTGACAAACAAGGAAAGATGCCACAAAGGCTCCTTACGCCTTGGATCACCGATAGTTTGCTTGCAGCTCCACTTGGAATCAGGAGTGATTACTTCCGCTGGTGGGTGTTTGAATGGTTCATGTATTATATGTTATAAACTTTCTAAGTGAATTTGGTACCTTTGACTTTTATGACTTATACTATGTTGGGGTTGTATTGTACTAAACAAGCTTTACATCCTGAAAATTTTATCACTTTCTATTTGTGCATTGTCTGACAATGAAAGCTGCGAAATAGGTGTGGTGGAGTGGTTGGAAAGTATGCAACTGGAAGAGAACTTCAGCCCCCAACTACAGGTCAGTAATGTTTGAGAGATTTGGAAAGTTTTTGTTCGGCCGTATGGCATGCATCATTCACGCACACAATCTTATAAAATATAACAAGGTCATCTGAAGCAACATCTACATGAGAAATTATTTCAGCTTGCCAAGAACCTAAGTTTCTTGGTAGAAATTTCCCTTCTCCAGCTCGAAGTACTTATGTTAGATTAGATTCTGTGATGCTGAAACTTGACAAGCTTGTCAACTCTACAAAATATCGATTCCATACATTTAAAGGGGGTGCTTTATGACATGTTTCAGCTGTTGGTGGGAGAGGTTTAGGCAAGCAACCTCAGCTTCTTTCTTCAACGCCAAGATGGGCAGTTGCCAATGGTGCGGCTGTCATATCAAGTGTATGTGATGATGAAGTCTCGCGCTATGAGACAGCAGATTTAACTGCAGCTGCAGTGCCAGCACTACTACTACCTCCTCCGGCCACTGCTTTTGATGAGCACCTAGTTGCAGGACTACCACCTCTAGAACCATATGCACACCTGTTCCACAGGTAGTATCACTGGTTTTCTTATGTGTTAACTTTCCTCATCGTCATTTTTGGAACTTTGTTAGGTTGACAATTTAAATCTGTTCTTATCAATCACACCCCAGGGAACGTCTTCAGTGGTTCTGAGAGGAGGATATTCATATCTGCATAAAGTTTAAAGGCTAGTTAATGGTCAATGGTATGTGTCTAAGGGTGCTTCATGCAGCAATCATTCTGAGCTGATAAGGAGAACCAATGAGATCTTTGTTGGAGGACAGCATGTGTAGTGAATCTCATTCCTACCTGCAATCGATTTGCTATACAAGAGTCACTTTAGATTAAAGTTGTGATAAAAATGCCATAGATCTTTATTTAATGTTCGGTTCTTGACTGCTGTTAAGATCCAGAGTGCTTGTTTTTCGTGGGTGATGAGTGACAAAGTTTTCATGTAGGTGTTTTTTGCAAGTGCAGTTTACCTCTTCAATGGTAGCCTAAATTTTCCTTTGAAAAATATAAGCTTGGCTTCCTTAGAGATTTGAGTTGCTTAATACAGCTTTGCTTTATCTTACATTTACTTTTCAATTTCACTTTAGGTATTATGGCATTGCGACACCGGGTGCAACACAGAAGCTATTGCTTGGCCTTTTTGAAGCCCCGTCCTCTTGGGCTCCTGATGCTCTTGATGCTGCCGTTCAACTTGTGGAGCTGCTTCGTGCTGCAGAGGATTTTAGCTCCTCTTTTAAGGTTTTTACATTGCTTTGTTACTGGTCCTTCATGTGTCATGAAGATTTAGCAGTTCTAATGATGAGAAAGGTCTAGTGTTTGCTTAACTAGATCCAGCATCACTATAAGTTTCTACGAGTCTTCTTTCGAGTTGAGTTTTTGAATTCTTTGCTAGTCAAACAGAAAATTGGGAGCACAATAAAACAAGCCTTTGATATTATTAACACTGAATTCTGATCAGAACACATTTAAGTTGCATATTGTATTTCAAGTTAATGAGCTTCAGAGTAGAATGTTTTGCCAAGGTTGGATCATAATGTTAGCTAATGATTTGAGTTCTGAGTAGCATTGACCTGATTTTGACCTGATAGATATGACAACAGGTCAGATCTCAATTGAGTAAGATCTGTGTGAAGAATGTCAACTGTTAGACCGTAGAAATGAATTTTTCAGGAAAAGCAAGGCTCATTGCAACATGCCAGAAAATCTAAAAACATAGTAAGCAAATTCATTCTGTTATAAACACTCTTATGCATTTGCAAATATGTTACTTTGTGATTGTTGATGCTATTAGGCTGACTGCAAAGCAGTCTTCAAATTTTCCAGATCTGAAGGCATATCTTGTTCTATTAGAGATCCAATACTATGATGGGTGATTATTAAGCTTTAGGAGCTTAAGTCTTGTAGTGGTGTTTACAACTTCTTTTCCTCAAGAAGCTTATCAGAGTCCAAAAGTGTCGTGGTATGGCACTTGGAACCATAGTTGCAGCAAATTGCGATTCACTGGGTTCGCGATTCGGACAGCGAATCGTAAATTTTTTATTTTTTTTTGGAAAAATAGCTTATGGCTGAAATTTTCTTAGGGGAACAATTGTCAAACCAGCATTTTGCCTCCCAGAAGTGCAGTAGATAGGGCACAAATAGATAAAAGTCAGTAACTATTTGGTTGTTATTTGCTCTGGTTCTCAGTAATTGTTAATGCTACAGTTTGGGTTATCAACTCTATGGATGATGATCACTTTTGCAATCATTTCACCGGAGATGTTAGTGCAATGTGCCTACATTTGGGGGCATAAATATTGGGCCCTTATCGGCGCGACCCTAAACCCCATTTTTATCTACGGGGGGGTGTTTGGGGGGCAGTGCCCCCCCCCCCCCCCCCCCCCCCCCCCCCGAAGCAAAAAGCGATTTACAATTGCTCTACAACTCTCTGTCTCTCTCCCACTGGAACCATATGTGTTCGTAACGAACATGCTAGAGGTTAGTTTTGAATTTTTATCCTTGACAGAACCCAACATGGATCATAGTTGCATTGCGTTTATGAAACGCGCTTCGGAAATATGGAATTTTTTTTCAGAAACGTTTTTTAATTTTTTTTTTTTTTTGGTTTATTTTTGTGCAATATGGGTATTAGGTGAAAGCTCTAATTAAGAGCATAATTACTGTGTAATTTACCGACTGTTTCGGGTGCAGGATGGTCCAGTTCAGGTGCATTAATCCATGTTGGGTTCTGTCAAGGATAAAAATTCAAAACTAACCTCTAGCCTATCTGTTATGATCACAGATGGTCCTAGTAAGTGTGTTTTCGCTCAGGGAGTTGGAAGGCCAAGTCATGAAGAGGCCTTACCGTCGGGGCCGGGGTCTACCTGCCGTTGGGGGGCGTTGCCCCCCAAACCTGAATGCAATTTTTTTTCATAATAAAAATCTCATAAATTTTGCCAAATTCGAATGGATCTATTATGGTAAGGAAATCTGAGTATGCTATGAGTTGCTATGGTTGAAACAGTAAGGCTCGTGTTTTGGATGGTGTGAGAGAGAGAGAGAGAGAGAGAGAGAGAGAGAGAGAGAGAGAGAGAGAGAGAGAGAGAGAGAGAGAGAGAGAGAGAGCTTTATTAACGTCTTTTCCATGCCAAAAGGCATATAAGTCAAAAAGTACATGTCAAGTATGTGGTGCAAATAGGAGCGTGTAAAATGTCTCCGATAACAGTAAGAAAACATATATGAGATGTAACTACTAAAAACAACTACCATTGATAGCTACTACTATTTGATAATTGTTGATAACTGCAAATGACAAAATGTAACTATGATGGTGGTGATGGTATGCATGTATATATGTGCCATCATAGAATCATCAATCAAATCGAATCGAATCAAATCTTGCTGCTATTGAAGAATGATGTAATGGAGACTGCAGTTAGGGGTAATGTGTGTTGGTGACGTCGTCTAGGAGGTCATTTGCGAAGTGTGTGTCTCCACATATTAGTGATTCCACGAGCAATAGGAATATGAAGGGTATGCCGTTTCATGTCTCTATGTCGGGAGTTGTCATCAGCTTCATTGCATGGATGAATTTGTGATGTCCTGCGGGAGAAGAAGGATAGAGTTGTGTGTCAAAATGACTAGACTGAGCTGGCTGACATGGATCTTGTCGCAGAAGTAGCATCTCTCTGATCATGAGTGCAACACAACGTGGATCCTCATATGCTGTAGTCGACTATAGTGAACACACTGCGCAAATCTGCTCCTCTCGTGGGGTGCTCTGAAAACGCTGAGTCTCAATCTCTAGCTGATGTGATGAGACTTTGAATTGACCCGATATGAACCTCAGACTATGTGATAATTCGGAATTCAAATAACGTGGTAGAACTGGGAACCCTACTGTATCCAACTCCAAGAAGTGAGTCCGATAGTAATTAGGTTTGACCCCCAGGTGGCCCTACCACACTCGGCTCAAATATGCTTTGTATAGGAACCGTCTGATGTAGATGTGGTTACCCAGTGGAAGGTTCATGCCCAATGTGTCAAGTAAACGAGAGGCATGAGAAAACCATGATAAATGGAAACCCTGACTATGAGGATGCTGAGAGGAGGTAAGTGCTGCCTGTGTATATCTCTGCTCATCCAATGGAAATAATCGGACTCCTGAAGATATGTGATAAGCTGAAAGATGGCGTCAATCTGAATAGCTGGGACTACAAACTCAGCCAGAATGATTTGGTGTGGAACAAAAGGCTTAGCCCGTATCATATTTGATAGGATAAGGATTTGCAAGCGTGAGATACTGGCCCAGGAACGATTGCTGAAAGTTAATGCGAGCTTGAGGCAGATGGTCGTTTCTAATGAGTGGGCGCAGTGGGGGCCTTCACAGCAACCGAAGGGTATGAGATTCGGGCAGACCGTTATGTCGACTGCATTTTGGGATGAGGACAGTCCATTGTCGTGGGCCTGCAACCTATCTACACTATCCTGCTCCTTACAGATTGAGAGGGTTGCACATTGGGTCTCTTATATGAGTTCATGGACAGGCAGCTGCGTCTTTGCACGACCATTAGCCCAGAGGTATACTATACTGTCCTGTTGCACAACTCCTTAGTACTTACTACTTACTAGTAACTATTGTTTGAAATTTGAAATTTGAATGACTCTTGAGGGCTTAAATCATTTACTATAACGTATCTTGCAGGCTTCAGGAAGTGCAGCGCCTCTGGCAGAGCAGGTGGGAGTGGTCTCACCAGCCCTTGCATGCCATGGTCCACATACTCCATCCACTTTGGAGTGAGGCGCAGTACCTTGATAGGGAGCTTAGGGATGACTGGAATGCCTATGTCTCCTGAGTTTATCTTGATGTACGCGAGCAGGATAAGCTGCTGATGAGCTCCAGATATTCAGGCATGAGACCTTGGAGTTCGCCTTTGGCATGCCGACGCTTTTGAGAGACGGTAATAAACTGACTATTACAGTTTATAGTTTACTGCAACATTTCTCAATCACATTGTTAGTAGCTACATTTATTTAATCACATAAGTAGCTCTTAGTACTCGATTATTGTAATTTGTGGGCAATAATACGTTTGTTAATCCTTGTGTGCAGGACCTGTCACTCGAGCAGCGCGCAGGAGGAGGGTAGGAGAGGGTATGAGCTCTCGTGCTCACAGCCCTGATGACGAGTCTGAGCCTGAGGCATTGTCAGGGTCAGAGTTCTCAGAGGAGTATGTGGAGGAGGAGTCTGAGGAGAGCAAGGGTGAGGATGAGGGGCATCATACCTCTGCCTACGATGAGGACTTTGTCCCTGATATTTGAGAGGAGACCACATTAGGCTCCACAACACCTACTCAGAGGAAGCTAAGAGCTAGGAGAGCTTAGAGTGTAGATTAGTTACTGGTAGATAGTACATAGTATTGATGAGCTGTTTACATATCATCAGACATGTGGCATTACACTAGACTCATATGTATTATGGATTTTGAACTTTGAAGATAGTAGACTGATATCATGGAAAGTCGATTATCTAATATCAATATTGAGTTAAAAGTTTTACAATTTTTATTTTAATATTTATGCATTTGCCATTTGCCATTTTAATATTCCCGACTACTTTGTAGACATAATGATTGTGGCTTGTTAGTTATCACAACTATTTCTGAATCACCAAAATTTTAGGTCAAGTGTATTAATTAAATGACATCCATGATGGGTTTGTGTTTCATTGCTATCAAACACACGGATTTTATGAAAGCATTTGCTAGTCTATCAGACAATACTTGGAACTTCATCTGCAAATTTTGGATTGTAGATCAATTTTTTTGGCTTCCTCTATTGAAACATTTAGATGCATTAGCGTAGGTTTTATATACATCACTTCTTTCTTTTGAGTGAGAAAAACAATGATCGTACAAAAAACAGGGGGAAAAATGAATAGTTTTGGCTTTCGCTATTTGTTTTGCTCTTCCCAGATTTGTGAGGGATTTCCTAAGCTACATAAGAAAGCCAATTTCCAAACAGTGTTTTGCTCAAGTTTATGTTGCATGCAACATCATAAGAAGAAGCACTGTTTATTCGTCCATCCGCTCAATGGTACACTTTTAAGGAAAGGTTAGAAGGGGTGGGATCGGGTGTACTTCTGCAAGATATTATGGATTGGGTACTTATGATCTGTTCAACCTCTTTGCCTAGAAATCTAACTCTCTTCACTTGATTTTCTTGTAAATTACTTCCTACACACCAAGAGAATAGTCCAGTGATTGAACAAGCTGTAGTGGAGATGACATGTTTGAAGGATGTGTAATGCCATCTCAAGCCCATTACGAGAAGAATGTATGGAGTTGTACACGTGCCATATACCAAATTGGTCTCTTTGGGTTTCAGTTGGAGTAATTACATGTTTTTTACGAGCATCATATCTCTTTCGAGAAATATCTTGCAGAAGTACAGAAGTACATGCCTCGAAAGACTATGCTGCTCGTAAAAACGTTTAATTACTCCAATTGAGCTCAAAGAGACCAATTTGGTATATGGCACGTGCGCTACTCCATACATTCTTCCCGAAATGAGCTTGAGATGGCATTACACAATTTACAAGAAACATCATGCCTCACCTCAGAAAACGATACCTTATGGTCTATCTACGAGGATTGGACATCAAAAGGAGAAAGACGCTCTTATCTTGGATTCCTATTTGAAAAACACCACCCACAGACAAATGGAGCAAGAAACAAGTTTGGAAAGTACACAAACTGCTTGCGTGAGTCAAAATCCTATTGTAGGTTGTAGAGATGGAGCTGTGTCACCAATGTCAAGTGAAAACCCTAAAGAACATGATAATTTGCCAGGTGTAGTAAAAGAAAGCACGCGTAATGCATGTGTCCTTCGGTTCGACCGTTGCCATCTCTGCTTGATATACGACAAAATAATGCGCTTCCAAAGTTAGAATTTTGAGTCGTGCCTTATGTGCTGAAAGTCGGGGATGTCTAACCCTAACTTCTAAGTGACAAGTGTTTAGTGCTAAGTGTATGGGCCGGGGACCCGGGTGTCAGTGTTGGGTGCCCTGGTCAAACCTCGGCAACAGACTATAGTCACCATGTGCATTGTGCATTGTGGCTATTGGCATGATCATGAGATTTATAAATTAGTACCTCAATTATACCCGTGAGTCCTGACTCCTCAGTCTTCTTAGCAAGTAGATCCTTCAAATAGTTGTACTCATCTTCAGCCTTCTCAAACATTGTCATAACCTTCTTGTTTATTCTTTTCTCCACACTGCAAATAAGTTTGACACAAAATTACAATCTTGAGCAGTAGGCAATTGGAAAAGGCATTGCTCCAACAGTCAGATGATCCAGAACTTAGTTACCATATCACCTCAATTATACTCTTGAGTCCTGACTCCTCACTCTTCCTAGCAAGCAAATCCTTGTACAGTTGTAACTTGAATGTACTCGATGCTCAACTTCTGACTTCAGCCTTCTCAAACATTGTCTCGACTATGAGTCTCTACAGACTGAATCCCCTAGGGCCGATTATAAAACAATTAACAAGTCTTAAACCAAATTTTTAAAAAATAAAGAAAGAGGTTTGCATCATTTTCCGATTCGAAGTTGGCTTGGCCGATTCGAACCGTCGTGTAACCTGGTAACAAGAGAGATTTGACCTCCGACCCTAATAGTGTCCCAACCATTGCTACAGCCATCAGTCATCTCCCACCCCAAGCTAGCTCACATCCTGGCTGTGCACAAGCGCTCCCCATCCACCTTCTCCTAGGTAGAGTGAGACCTCCTCTGCTTGTATACCTCCAAGGTAGGAGTCTCCAAGCCTAGAACACACCCTAGATCACAACATGTGGCAACCATGCAGGTCCGTGAGTCACACCGGTCAAGTCAACAGGCCTAGTCGACACCCAGTTCCCCATACCATCCCTATAGATCAGCCGCTTTCCATTGGTTAGAGCCTCCTGTTTTGCCTTTTTCCATTCTTGAACCTGAATGAAAGTAAGGTCTTCATCCAGGTATATCGTAGTGCCCCGCAGTGTAGATCTCTTTCCTAGCACTTCATGACGACTTGTTGCAGATGCAAAGCGTATGACAAGAGTACCTGGGTCTTTCTTAGTCCGCCATGCCGTATCCATATCATTGTGGTGGTGCTGAAGATTCTCTTCAAGAAACTTTTTAGCTTCACCAACAGCATCATGGGAGTTCGTAATACCTCTGACTCGGACATTAAGAGCCTTTTGCTCTCGCAAACGGCTCTCTATGAACGTAGCTGAGATATATGAAGGTGGAGGTGGCAGAACAACAATATTAGGACCTTTAACAACGGTATGATGCTGTTCCACTTGACTTTCAAGCTGTTGGATCTTAGCTGAAGTAGTCAAATGAGAGGAAGCTTCGATTTTGATAGCCGTTTAGGCATGCACGGTTAGGCATTGACCTTGGACTCAATTTCCTTTTCCCTTTCTAAAAGTATCGTCTTAAACTAGAGAGGTGATTTCTTGAGCATATTGTATGAGTTTTGGGTAGATGTTTATCTCATACCTTCACCTAATCGTTCTACATCCTTTATAATAACAGAGTGTATGGTGATTTCAAACTCAAATGAGCTCCTATCTCACTTCTTCTTGCAGTTCTCTAAAACTTTACCGTCTAGTTGCTTTCAAAGTTTCGCAATTTTTTTCTATTGCTCTTAGTCACATCTTCAGGTGACCAAGCCTCCTTCTTTGGTTACTTGGTGTCTTCAGGTCCTCACGGGACTTCCAACCTGGCTCAATTGATCAAAGTCATCATTCGCTTCATATATAAAGTTCTATGGAACAAATGCATTGTTCTTTCAATTTGCTGTCCTGTTGTTCTGGCATGGTTGAACCTGTGATCGTTTTTTTCAATATGCAAGAATTTCTAAAAGCTAATATTACCACTCTGTGCATATATAAGGAAGGAAAGCTGAGTGCACCAACCACGTGCAAATCTAGGAGGCCTTCAAATCTATGTTAACATCATTGTTGGATACTTGACAATTTTGAGCATTCAAAATTCTTATCGCCTGCAGAAGGCTGATTGAAATTTGGATCTTGATATCTAGGAATCTTAAGAAGGGTTATCAAGGTTTGTCTGAGGTTGATTTTTGTTTGTAGTTTTTTATCTGCAATTCTTGAAGAAACTATCAATGGAAGTGGAGGTGTAATGAAGGCCGTGATTTGGAAAACGTGATCTTTTACTCAAAAAATTCATGACAATACTCGCAGCATTACCTGAACGTATCAGGGAGCAGTACGCTTAGTGGAAGCTTTCTCTAAATGTGCGTACACTACTCCGATGGCAGTTCTTGGATGCCCATAGGTTGCTTCTAAGCTGTGTTGCAGCGGATCGATCCGCTGCAAAAACGTTTTGGATCGTGCGATCCGGAACGTCAACGATCCGCGACCCGGATCTCAATTTTTTTTTTTTTTTTTTTTTTTTTTTTTTTTTTTTTGTGGAAAAAGGAGTAATGGCCAATTTTTTTTTTTTTTGAGTTTTAGCTAACTAAACCATGATTGAATGATAGACATGCTTTTCCAATAGATATCAGAAATCAGTTTTGAATGGTGTTCTGATGCCAATGGTTTGCAAATCTACTGATTCCGTTTTCTGTTAGAAAACGATAGAAAGAGTTAGAAGGAGCCTTCCTTAGACTGGCGGGAATTGTATACTTCTTTTGGAATAGCTGAAACAGGGGGTTCGGGGGGGGGGGGTAGCCCCCCGAGAAACAGGGGGTCCTGGGGGCGGCAGCCCCCCGGTGGGGGATTTGGGGGGGAACGCCCCCCAACGGCGGGGTTCAGGGGCTGCCGGTAGACCCCGGCCCCGACGGTAAGGCCTCTTCATGATTTGGCCTTCCAACTCCCTGAGTGAAAACACACTTTTTGGTGTTTCGCACCCAAAATAGTCAAAACAGTCGCGATTCTGGGAAAATCCCGAAACACGATTCTGAATCGCGATCAAAATCGCGGTGCATCTATGGCTGAAACCATCTACTGATGTCCAAATTTCTGAAACCATATGAAAATGCAGCCAGTTTTCTTAAACCATCTACTGATGTCCAGATTTCTAATCAATGTAGCCTGCAGCCATCTGAAACCAAGCAACAGATCTGCATAACAATCGCTTTTTTGATATCCTTTCTCATGATACCCATATTGGCAACTATACAAAAAAAGAAGAAGATTGCGTTCCGGGAAATCCTGGATCGCGTTCCGGAACGTGGACTGCAACCTTGCTTCTAAGTCCTCTATCATTTGTGAACATGCAACTTTAGCATAATGCTCCAAGCTGAGTCTAGTGACATGCAAAGCAAAGGATTTTTCTATTGGCTTACCAAGCTGAGTCCATACTTTCAAAATCACTGTCGATGTTGATAACAAAAAATCAAAAGATTAAACAACAACACCGTGACAAAAATATATCGATGTACAGTCTTGACATCAATCATTGTAATTCAGCACTTATTACTGATTTGAAAACTAGAGAAGTATAAGATTAGAAAACAAGCTATGATTAAAAGTTTGGTTATAGTGCTCTGGGTGATCCACTTAGTATTGCATCTTCCCTAATTTGTGGTTCCTTGTTTGGTTTAAGTCAGGTTTTACTCTGCTTGGTAGAACGGTGGAAAGTTTTTGTCTTAATGGTATTGCTATATGATTCCTAGACTAACTTTTGACGCTGAAAAGTCTCAAAAGAGCGAACATTTCTTTATCATCGTAGTTATCAAAACAGGATATCTCAATTTTGCCAAATTCTAGGAAGAGTTTTTCAATTAACCTTATGTGGACCTTTTTGAAGATTTTGTTCTTTGGTATTGTAACTTGCAACGATTTTGCAGCTTCCTGGAACCTGGTTCCATCTACATTTTTTGCGACCCATTGGCACGGCAATGGCAATGAGATCAGGAAGAGTGGCAGCTGCAGCTGCAGCTTTACTCTTTCGGTTATTTTCACAACCTGCTTTGCTTTTCCCTCGTGGCCATACACAAGATGTCCACATTTTGCAGCCACTATATGGCCCTCCTACTCATGCTGCACTTACTGAAAAGGTAAAGTCTGAGTTTTTTGTATAAGTGACTTATTGAAGAGCACTGTGATTTCACAAACTAGCATGAACATTTAAACTATGAAATCATGAGACAATGTTTTGCCTCTCTCTCAATTCCATTTTCTTGCTCTATTATATTTTAACCAGCACTTGAGTTCTAGAGAAGCTACGATAAAAACAGGTACTGCTACATCATATACTACTGTTGGATCTTGGATGCCATTTTAGCTATTGGCAGTCAATAGAATCATTGAGTACTTGACTTAAAAAATGCTAGCCTATCAATGGAAGTAGTGTTATTTAACATGTCACAGTTTGATTGATCTATAATTTACCATATTATTGCTTGATATTGTCTGTACTTGTTCAAACATATATTAGAATGAAGCAGAAGCAGTTCAAGCAATTGAAGAGGCAACTGCAAAAGGTATGGCTTCACTGATATCTGGCAATGGGGCTGATGTTGAGTGGCGCATCTGTGCAATATGGGAGGCAGCATATGGTCTACTTTCATTAGATTCCTCTGCTGTTGACCTTCCTGATCTGGTAGTGTCAACACCACTTCAACCACCTGTGCTATCATGGAGTTTATTTCGTCCTCTTCTCAGAGTATTGGAGCACTTACCACGTGCGAGCCCATCACATGCGTCCATGAGGAGAATTTTCTCTGCAACGGCTAGTGCGATTCTGCAGAGAGTATTTCCTGTTCAAGATATTTCAGAGCCAAAAAATGGACGTTTGAAAGGTTCACAGGCTGGTGGGGGAGGAGCTGGTGCTGAGAGCGTCAGGATGGCAGAGCTCCGTGCTATGGTGCATGGCCTGTTCATGGAACCCTTCTTATCTCCTGATGTTGCCTCTCAACTCCTCTCTGATGCATTAACTATCTGCCACAATCATGATGCATTGTGGCAAGGAAGTGACAAAAAGGGAAAGAAGGACGGAGGTTGTATGCCTATGGATATTGGAGAAGCTAGACAAAAACTCTTGATGTCTGAGTCAAGAAAGAATAGAGGTGCCGTTGCAACCTTTGATGCATATGTTGTTGCTGCAGTTTGTGCGTTAACATGTGAATTGCAACTGTGCTCCTTTTCCTCTGTAATCTCTGGATTTTCATTCCAATTAAATAATGGGTCAAGTGGAGCTTCAATTAGCAGTGCGACCGGACATGATAGGCCTATGAAGGAACTTGGAAATTTACTACCGCCTGCTGCTCTCCATTCAAAAAGGTTAATGGACATTTTAGAGAGATTACTAGTGTTAGAGCCTACTTCTACCCTTATTCAAAGCAGTTCTAGCGATTCTAGTGATATTTTGGCAGCTGCGGTTGTTGCTGCACACCTTTCAAAGCTCATGGGAAGATCTAGAACATGTATGCAATCTCTGATTGTAACCACAAGGTGCAATTGGGATCCCGGACTATCTGCAAAATCTTTTGCAGTTCTGAGTCTTGTTGAAAGAAACCTTAAAGTGCTAAATGATGCATTGTCTTCTGCTCAAAAGAGTGTTAAGGGGTCTTCAAAGAGACGCATGGTTGAGTCTGGCAGTGATATGATTCAACCGAAATCACAGCAGAAAGAAAAGAATGGACAAGATAGAAACCAGAAAGAAGTATTTTCAACTGTCCCAGTTTTCAATCCTGCAAGTGAAAGAGCAAGTAAAAGTTTTTGCAATGAAATTTATCTACCTTTTACAGCGGCCGATATCACTAATCTGATGTGTAAACCAGCTGGAATTGATAAGGGGGTCGATGCCATGCTCAGAGTTATTCTTGTGAAGAAACCGGATCTGGCAGTAGCAGCTGTACCTTTATTATGGCAAAGGTTGATGATTAGCGCTGAGATCCCAATCAGCTGTGAGGGGACATCTGCAAAGCAGGGGTGGAGACAGGTAATCATGTTGATGTCTATATCATTAATGGGGTGTCTTGAAGTTGGACGCAACCAGGGAGTTTGTTATCTTTTATCTGAAGTGCATATGAACTTCGTCACTTGATGACCTCTATTCTCATTTTCATCATGGGCTGATAAAAGACCAAGGAAGCTTTTCATGTTTGAAAGACGTATCAGTGACGTCAGTGTTTCCACCTGGTTCAGAATCGACCTTAATGAATCGGCATGAATCATGGTTCAGAACTGTCCATCCCAAAAGAATTGTAAAGAATCAGCAAGAAATTTCTTTGCAAATTGTTGTAAACATAATTCTAAAACTTATCTTAATGTCCATAGATATTAGATTGCTATTGAAAACATATATTTCAAAGTTCATTGTCGTTGTAGAGAGCTGAAGGCTGAAACTAAATTAGTGTTCACAGAATCACAAGTGTATGTGACAATTTTGAATGGACAAAATTCAAATTTCACAAACTAGATTCTATGTACCAGCTTCCACTTAACATTGTAACCTATGATTTATCCATGATCCATCATCAGTACATGAGGTAAACATTTGAATACAAAAATATTGAAAAGTGAAATCAAGGAACTGTTGATAATTAGCACAATCAAAGAATTGTTAAAAATCAAAGGACCGATTTTTTTTATGGGTCCGATTCTTTTCGATCTGAATCAGAGCGGAACGATTCGTTGACAAATCAAGATTTTTTCGCCAGCGAATTGCGCTTTGTGGAAACTGTACTGTACATGCATAAGTAACAAGCTTTCTAGATCAAACACATTTCTTTGAACCCTTCTCATGTCAAGTCCATTTGTGATGTGGTGCTCCTAGTCTAAATGCCTGATTATTTGCACCTGCTAAAATTTTCCACCTAAGATTCGGATGGTTTTAGCCAATATGGTTGTGTGTCCAAATTGATTGGTGCTCCAAATAGAACTTTCTTCTGTCATCTATAATTATCTCACAGCTTGAGAGAATTTGTTGTACTCATTAAAACTCGTCTTGCGCATAAAATGTTGTGATGAACAGGTGGTTGAGGCTTTGTGCTACATGGTCATGGCTTTCCCCATGACTGTGACTCCAGCAGTCATATCCCAGGTATAATTGGTCATAGCTTCATAGTTTTCATACTCTCTGGCAACATGTGAGACATGGTCACTGACTTTGTCAAATGCTAGATTGGTCTAGAATGCATTGAACATGCAGTATCTTTGAGGTGAAAATATAAGCCGAGCTACATGATGTCATGTGCATGTTTTAGGCTGAAAGAGGATTGCAACCCTGGAATGGGAAAGATGCCCAGAAACAGAGATCTATTTGGAGGTTGAATAGCCGCATTATTTGCCTTCTAGCAGAATTTCTACGTCTGCGAAACTACCCAGAGGTTGTGACAGTTGCTGCAAGTGCATCTGATCTTCTCCAGAAGGCCACTGATGGCCTATGCACTTCTGAAGATGTCTACACAATGCCACAGCTGGAGGTAAAGGTTTCCTTAAAAAAAAATTCTGTGATTGACCTTATGCCTTGTTCTGGTCTGTTCCTTTCTAACCTGCTCACAGTATACATCTAGCATGCCTTATAAAAAAACTTCACTGCACTTGATTTTTGCCAGACTGAGCATTTAAAAAATGGCTGCTGTAATTAGTGCTGAGAGTTTTTTATGAATCTACTCATGGGCATGGTCTTCCATAGCAATAATGGTGAATAATGGATTAGATGTTTTAATGCTAAGGTTGGCACATGACAATTTTGGTATTGGAGCCTTAGATCCTTTCCCCATCAGAAAACCAATATCATCATCAATCCAGTAAGCGCAATCAAGTATGCCTCAACCCTATCCTCATAAAGCTTCTAGTCGAACCTGCAATCACAGATCAACCTGTTGTAAAGCTACCTTTACAAGCTTTACTTCCGGTGCCATCGGCGCCAGCTATGTCCCCGGCGCCAGCAGCGCCCCTGCTGCTCCCGGCGCCAATGGCGCCGGCGCCACTCCCGGCGCCACTGTGACCAGAATCCAGCCGGCGCCAAGTTCCTATGGCTGAAAATCTTTGATCGGTTCTAGCGGAGTCCAGAGAGCTCAGATCGATGTGCAATCACCTCACACGATCTAGGCATGATTAAAGGAAGCCTGGGGATCAATAAAATCTAGAGAGAGAAAATGACTTTCTAGAAAGAGAAAATCCTAGAGAGAGAAAAACGTGCTTTACTAGCTTGGGTAGAGTGCTTGGTATGAGGGGGGGGTGCCGAATCACACCAATACTATAGGGGAGTGCGGGTTGCGACTCAGGGCGAGCTCCAACCAAGTCTCAGCCTCCCTTGCTGGAATGTTGTCATGGCTCTCGCCTTGGCATGCTAGCGCCCCGGAGACTAGGGTCGGTCACACACTTGAAATGTAACCTTCCCAGGTTTATCAATAAAGTGGGATTTTCCTCAAACTGACTCTGATTACCTTTTGGGTTTCAGTGTTCGGTAAAAGCGCCAGTTGTAAGGCCGCTTTCAAAATTTTTAACTTGGCACATAGCTGAGGGTCGTATCCCAGGACGCCAGCGGTATGTCGTCGGGACCATTCGGTCCGTGGCGCCAGCGGTATGCTGTCGGGACCATTTGGTCCAGGAACTGGTTGTCTCCATATCTGTCGCGGCTTGTGGTTCTGAGTGTTCCTTGCATGAACGTGAATGGGTTAAGCTCTTGGGGAACGGGCTCTAACCTGTCGGCTGAGTTGGATGGCTTGCTTGGGTGGAAGTTACCTGTTTATGGCTGTCCAGTCTGGCGTGGCGCCAGGTTGGCTTCCAGCGCTCGTGACGAAGCTTTCAGTTGGTTAAGTCTGATGTAAGTCAGACCGCTTGCTTGGAATGGATGTTACTCGTTTGTAACGAAGCTTCGAGTTGGTTAAGTTTGATGTATGTCGAGCGGCTTGCTTGGAGGGAAGTCACCCACATCGGGACCCCCGATCTGGCATGGCGCCAGGTTGGATCTCAATGTTGGTTTTCGGAACTTCAAGTTGGTTAAGTCTGATCGTTGTTGGCGAGTTGGCTACTTGTATGTCAAGTGGGTTTGGATGGCAAGAGTTGAAGGCTGGGAAGCTAAGTCGTGGTTCCCGGCTCCCTTTGGGATGCCTGCGCTACATGTGGTATCAGAGCCGACTGGCCGGTCAGCTATGCGGATCTCACGGAAATGGCCACGGTTTGGGGTTCATCAAGACAACTATTGTGCAAGGTGCTGCCCACAGTGTAAGCACGGGTGCGTCCACGGTCGGGGTGGTCGGCAGAATGGGGGACTTGATGAGTCAAAGTGCTGCCCTCGAGGTGTAAGCACGGTCAGTTCTCGCGGTTCGGGCCTGGCGTTGTCTGCACGTAGGACGGATGAGGCAAAGTGCTGCCTAGGTAGGTGAAAGCACGGTCTGTACCTTGTGGGGTGCGGGGCGACATATTCGAACTGTACGGGTTAACCATTGATACAGAGATGCTGCTCGAATTCGGGTGTAAAGCATGGGTGGTTAGCTGCCGGTGCGGGATAGCTGTCGATCGTTTAGCTATAAGGGCTATCGACCAAAAAGTGGTGGGGCGTGACTGAGGCAATGTGCTGCTTAATGGTGAAAGCACGGATGGTTGGAGGGGTGGTTGGAAGGGTGTCCTATGTGGGCTGATTCTGTGATCGATTTGTATGGGCGCGGCCAGGCAAAGGTCCGTTGGCAGGACCATCTCAAAGGGGGACCTTGTCTTTGTTACTTGTTAGTAGACCTGCCTGAGTGTCTTACTTGTATGTATTCGTGGTGAGTCTTAGTACTCGTGCGTTGCCTGGTTTGCATGATTGCTTGTGATACAAGGAGCTGATGGCTCGAGAAGGAACCTTTTCTTTTGAAGGCTGATACCATCAAACAAAGAGGACTACAGAATCTGTGGGGCGGATTTGCAGTTCAAGTACTCGCATGTGAACGGCAACGAAACGACTCAATGTTTGCAACGGATGGATGGCTAGCCTGTTTCTTGGGTTAGTTTCATTTGCGACAACGCCCACCAGACGCAAGCAAAAAGTCAAAAAGTTGGAAAGGGCAATTTCAGGGGAGATCTTCTATGGAGCAGTTGGTCTTCATTTTGGGACGGCCACCTTCGGAACTGAAACTCACTGAGCATGGGTGATATCCAGTATCAGTTGGGTTTTTTTCCTCAAAGAGGAAAGACTAGGATCCTCTTCAGAGATTGGCAACAAGTTGGATCAAGCCATAATCCTAGCAGATGGGAAGCAAAGTGTTGGAAAGGCTTTTTGTCCGAAGAACTCTACTCTAAGTCCGATCAGCTGATTTTATAAGTGGAGGGGAACTATCACACACACCTCTCTCTTGGGGCAAATTTTGAATGAAAGTTGATCAAAACGAGGGCAAATTCAAGGTGACCTAGCCATACTCACACGAGGAGACTGGCGAACTTTGGACCTAATAAGTTGACAAGTTTTTGTTGTGGAAAGGAAAGTTTGTTATAGGCTTTCTCTGGACCAGCAATGATGAGGAAACATATGAGTACGCTGGCTTGTGTTACGTGTAAGGCAGCTGATCAATGAAGGAACTGTGAAAGTTGAGTCTTGGATGAGAGACTTGGTATTTCGAACGGACGCTAAGGGACAGTTCGCGTTGAGATCGGACTAGTGCAAACTCTGGGTGCATGTGTCTGATTCAAAGAGAGCTACTTGAAGCCAAGCTCGATGTACACTTCTTGTTTTGACTGTGAGGCAACTGACCAGTGATGGAATTGTGAAAGTCAAGTTTTGCGCGACGGACATGGTGCTTCAAACAAACGCGAAGAGATAGTTCGGATGCGGATCAAGCTGGTGCGACCCTTTGGCTTTCCACGAGGTCACATTTGGGCTGATTCAAAGAGCTACTTCAAGCTAAGTGAGAGGTGCATTGCGGAGTACTCAATCTTTGCCTACCTTAAAGAGCCAAGATGGAAAAGTATCAAGATCAGGCTGGGACAAGGAGAGAAATCAAGGTGCAGAAGCAACAAGGCACGGAGTGGACCATAAAGTGGGCAATCAAACGATAAATTCTTTGGCTCAGGGAGACTTGATACCAGTGCGGAACTGAACAAATCTGGAGCTCAGGGAGCTCAACACAAAGTGCATCAAGGACAAATCAGGAGCTCAAAGGAGTTCCAAAGTCGAAAGTCAGAAGCGACAGGGGCGAACATTTCAAAGAAAGGCCTCTGTCACCAGTTAATAAGGTTCTCGGGTTTTACGAAAGCGATATCAAATCTACGCTTTTCCTAGACGAAGATATATTTTCAAGTTATGTAATTTTTCAGTGCAAAGAGCTGAGCCTCCGACTTGTGGTGTGCCAGCTTCAATGTTAATAAAAAGTGGCCAGTAAATTGAGTACTGTGCCAAGTAGCTTAAATGTATAGTTATTTTAATTGGGAGACACCTTTACTTTAATCTGACATCTGATGAGGACATCAGATTTTATAAAGGTGGGGTGGATGTTGTAAAGCTACCTTTACAAGCTTTACTTCCGGCGCCATCGGCGCCAGCTATGTCCCCTGCGCCAGCAGCGCCCCTGCTGCTCCCAGCGCCAACGGCGCCGGCGCCGCTCCCGGCGCCACTGTGACCAGAATCCAGCCGGCGCCAAGTTCCTATGGCTGAAAATCTTTGATCGGTTCTAGCGGAGTCCAGAGAGCTCAGATCGATGTGCAATCACCTCACACGATCTAGGCATGATTAAAGGAAGCCTGGGGATCAATAAAATCTAGAGAGAGAAAATGACTTTCTAGAAAGAGAAAATCCTAGAGAGAGCAAAATGTGCTTTACCAGCTTGGGTAGAGTGCTTGGTATGAGGGGGGGGTTCCGAATCACACCAATACTATAGGGGAGTGCGGGTTGCGACTCAGGGCGAGCTCCAACCAAGTCTCAGCCTCCCTTGCTGGAATGTTGTCATGGCTCTCGCCTTGGCATGCTAGCGCCCCAGAGACTAGGATCGGTCACACACTTGAAATGTAACCTTCTCAGATTTATCAATAAAGTGGGATTTTCCTCAAACTGACTCTGATTACCTTCTGGGTTTCAGTGTTCGGTAAAAGCGCCAGTTGTAAGGCCGCTTTCAAAATTTTTAACTTGGCACATAGCTAAGGGTCGTATCCCAGGACGCCAGCGGCATGTCGTCGGGACCATTCGGTCCGTGGCGCCAGCGGTATGCTGTCGGGACCATTTGGTCCAGGAACTGGTTGTCTTCATATTTGTCGCGGCTTGTGGTTCTGAGTGTTCCTTGCATGAACGTGAATGGGTTAAGCTCTTGGGGAACGGGCTCTAACCTGTCGGCTGAGTTGGATGGCTTGCTTGGGTGGAAGTTACCTGTTTATGGCTGTCCAGTCTGGCGTGGCGCCAGGTTGGCTTCCAGCGCTCGTGACGAAGCTTTCAGTTGGTTAAGTCTGATGTAAGTCAGACCGCTTGCTTGGAATGGATGTTACTCGTTTGTAACGAAGCTTCGAGTTGGTTAAGTTTGATGTATGTCGGGCGGCTTGCTTGGAGGGAAGTCACCCACATCGGGACCCCCGATCTGGCATGGCGCCAGGTTGGATCTCAATGTTGGTTTTCGGAACTTCAAGTTGGTTAAGTCTGATCGTTGTTGGCGAGTTGGCTGCTTGTATGTCAAGTGGGTTTGGATGGCAAGAGTTGAAGGCTGGGAAGCTAAGTCGTGGTTCCCGGCTCCCTTTGGGATGCCTGCGCTACATTCAACCCTAGCCAAGTCTTTACTCCAGTTTGTTTCAACCGGTTCTGAACTTAGGAAACTCTCGCCGATGAATGTAATTTAGCTCCATGACTATTTTTGGCAATTCATTAGTAAGCTCATGGGCTAATTACATTCAGCACCTGACAGAGGGACAATGAATTCATGTTGAAAGATAGACTTGTACTCGAGGATGCATAGTGGCATGGGTGGGTAGCTTTCATGCATAGTTAACCGAGTTGAGGTCAAAGATATATGAGGTGCAAGTTGCTACAGATGAGATAAATATTCTCACATATGAGATACATGTTACAGATGAGTTATAGTTCGTTCCATTATCCATATGAGGTATAAACACATGATCAATGTGTGGGGGTACAGTCAGAGGATCAATATGATGAGCCACAGGACGTATAGGGACAAGGTTTTGATATATGTGAGAGTTGAGGACATTTTTGAATTGTTTTGCCCATTAATGGTCTGGAGTTCATACTTTGTTCATGGCCCCATTATTGAGTACTGAGACTGTAAGTCTGGCTAAGGTTGGGGACCTTGGTGTTAATCCAACAGTAGATTCCTGGAATGTTCCTTTAAGGGCCTCTAGACCAATGTAAATAGGATCTTTACTAGTTATTCTACAACTTATGATATTGATGTCTATAAGTTTGTTTGTATGAGATGCTGAGTAGAGTTCCTCTGTAGAAGGACGTGCACAGTAGTGTCATGTTGGCTGTATAATGTTCTCTCTAGGAGAATATTTTTTGATCAACATTATACTGTATAAATCCTCATGTGATGCTAGATTTGTGATTCTTGTTCATAACTTGGTATCAGAAGACTTTCCCAGACTGTTTATCATCCACAATTGTTCCTCTCTGACTAGTCTCATCATTCCTAGTTAATCTTTCTTTTTTTCGCTGTTGTCTAGTGATGTTCTATATTCATCTATCATCCACTCCATATCTTGCGCATCTATCAACACACACACACACACACACACACCCAAAGCCCCTCCTCATGCCATCTCCTATGGGTGCCATCCCTTTTAATATCCTTCTTGGCATTGCTGTGGGGTCTGGACCTGTCATCTCTGCCATTGCTACTTCCTTTCATTGTTGTCCTCATCCCAGTTTTGTTGCCTATATAGCATCTGCATTGCTGCCTATTTTGTAAATTTAATTGTTGTAATGTGAGCAATTCTCAGTGTTGCCTACACATTGATTGATATCCTTTTGGGCCATTTTTTGGTAACTGTTCGCTTTTGCTCCAATGATTTTCATTCTCAGGCAGTGCTTTGATTGCTTTTGCTACCGTTTTCTTGGGGCTAAAAAATCAAGGGAAAAACATTTGCATGTTATCTTGATTCGTGTGTTTTGGCAAGTTTGTGCCAACTTTTTCTTTAAATTTCTTGAGGCCCTATTATGGTTCACGATCTAGTGGAATTTTAGTCTTCGATGACTAGCCCATTGATCTTCCATATCAACGAGATTATTCTACAAATGCCGAGGCAATTCCAAGAACTAGTTGTCAATAACAAATTGATGAAGACCGAGATTGCTATCTTCCAAGAACAAGCAGCCATGGCATGAAAATGATGAGCTCCATAAAGGGGCTCCGACAATTGAGGCCTTCACCAAGATCCAAGCCGTCGAACATATGCTTGAACAACACCAACAATTACCAAAACATGGGCTGATTTATGGAAGGAGAAGTTGAGGGCCAACAAAATGCTTAATATTTGAGTCTGAGGAATTCCAAACACACAAGATACCTTGCAGGAAGTTGATAAGTCCTAGTTGTCACTTTGGGTCACAAGAGTACAGGAGTAGAAAAAGCTTGGAGGATGAAAAAGGGTAACATTTCTCTCATTATCCCGTTTGGCTCATTTAACCACTAGCGTGAGGCTCTTAGACAACGGGCTAAGCTTCGAGGCACCCAAATATCTATGGCTGATGACCTTTCCTATGTACAGGTCCAGCAAAATTGGAAACTCTCTAAAGAAGCCAAGCACATTGGATGATGGGTCCCATTCTAGGATGTAGAGCCCAATTCGTATTCTCAAAAATATGCTAGTGAAAAAAAAAAGGGGGGGGGGCGGGGTTAGAAAGAGAAAGTCGGCTTGAGATAAGAGAAAGTCGGCTTGAGAGAGAAAACCCTCCGAAGAGAAGCAAAAAAATGGAAGCCCAAAGAATGTGCTCGAACCATAGTCGTGTTCCACTGCAACTGCATTCCAGGACGAGTGTTCCAAGATGCTATTTTTTTTCTCTGATTATCTAAAAAGAACAATTAAAATTAAAAGAAACCTAAAATACAGCCATAAAAGAATTTAGACAACCTAAAGATTTTTACAATGTGAAAAAAAAATAAATAAAGTCACCAAAAATATCGTTTCCTTTTGAGAAAAATTAGTTTTTTTACATGTCCCAAAACATGTTTCGGAATGGAATGTGCAATTATGGCCTGAACCAAGTTATGAAATCAATCACAAATTTTGATGTCAAGGAAGCAGACCATAAATGACAACCAAATAGCAATCTCCCTCCTACGAATCATCACATGCAATCAATGGCTAAGGTCTACAAGCAATAGCAATGAGTTCTCTTATGAACAAGTAAAGTAGTGCCAATATCCAATGAGCGTCTCTAAATCCTATTTATAGTGTTTTGGAGAGCAGTAACAGAACCTTCACCCTCATGCATAATCTGAATAATAAGGGAGGCAACACTTTTCGAGGAGATTGTGCGTCCAACAAGTAGGTGTCCTTATAAGAGGCATATAGATGGGCCTTGTATATCCTTAAGTATTGTACACACACACACACACTCACACATGCAGACATTGACCTGAACAATTTTGCATCCCTTCGATAGCTACAAAAATATTTGAGGGAAATGCCAGATCATAGAATGTAATAATTGAAGACTTCTAGTGCAATTGTGGTTGAACTAGGATATGCTAACTTTGATTTATGCTAATTCGCATTCCACATTGTTCTTAAAACTTTTGTGCGACAAAACTCAAAATACTTCACAAAACAGTTGGAGAGGAAATTATAACAGCAGCTCAACAATGGAAGCAGATAGAATGTTGATGGAGAGTTGTTACAGTGAATGGTAAGCAGACGAGTAGGGCCTGGAGGAAAAGCATATCTGTTGACAAAGACAAGATTGGTTTTTGCAAGGCAGGGAGGTGAATTCATTGGCTTCAAACAAAGAAAGGATGCGTATTCACAGCAGAATAATCCACCATTTGAAGATGGGCACATACTGCAAACAACAGAAAAAGGTAGATATGTGCTTGAGGCTGGAATGACTGCGTCATAAGGTCATCTGCTAAGGTGTTAAGATGCCACAAGATTACTATAAATCAGAATTTTGTTTACAAACAGTTTCAAGATGACCTTTTTAACTATTCACATTCAGAAATTTCTGAACTAAGGAGGGTCATTACACAAGCCTCTCATTAACTGAAACCATGGTGATCGTGTATTGCATGGGTGGGCATATCATTCTAGAAAACCTGAAGCGTGCTTATAAGAGTTACTAACCATTTGCTGTTCTTTCCTAATATGGTCCAATTTCTGGGACGGGTTTTATCTTTTTGATCTTGGTTCTCTTCAAGCAGTAGAGAAAATGGTATCATATGACTCTTATTATTGCAGAAATGAATGTATGGGTTTTCAGATATTATGATTCATTCTCAGTAGAAAGAGAAAGATTAAGCAATAGCAGTATGGTGGACATGCCATGTTTAACCTCGTTAATACTGATATTTACTGAAAGACATTTGCTATTTCAGGCAAGGTTACTGCATTCCCTGTGACTATATACATGCATGTTTGTTTGGTAAGGCTAAGGTAGTGTATAGGCTGAAAGTCTCACTTTTTGGTTAGCTGTTTGCTGCACATATCCAACATGTTGCAGTTTTAGTTTTTAAGATTTTGAATACTGCTTACAGCATGCCTCATAATTGACAGTGTTGCTGTTTAGTTATGCACCATTCTGGTAGTAGTTATGGTGATTTAACCTTAGGGAGTTTCCCTAACAAACTATCCAGATGTACTGAAGATATGCCAGATCACAGGAGTTATTTATATCAGAAACTTGCTGTTAAGAAATGGTCTGTTCTGAACACAATTGCAGACATTTATTTCATCATATTTTCACTCTTATGCATTTTGTCCATCATTGAGAATTTCAGTTACTGCATTATTGAGATGGTTTCTATGGTTCCAGTGTTGTGAATTTATTCCAGTACAAGCCTTGCCTATGGGGTTGCACAGTCATTCAATATTAGCTTTTATTAGAATATCCTTTTTTATGCTTGGTAGTAAAAACTTAACCTCTTAGTCAGACTGGTCAGCAGTTTCTTGAAACTTGCTCGGATTTTTCGAAGTTTGGGCCTTCAATTCATATACTTCAGAGCCATATCAGAATATTTATGCACAAACAAAGTTTGTGTATTGAATAAGAAGGAAAAGCACTTTATCAAGTTTCTAAGCCTTGATTTCAAGCTCTAGTTCATCACTCAGAATGTGAACTAATGCATAGCTGTGATATCCCTGACTCGATCAGTTGTTGGAAGCTGTGCTAGAGGCAGCACAATCCTTGGTTTTGTGGGATAAATCTGCACAAACTCCGGCTGAATTGCTGCTTTCGCTTTTAAAGGTTGGTAAGCTTGATACTGTTTCAAGTTTATTAAAGTAATTTTCTGAGTGCATTTGTTATGAGGTCATAAAATTGTATGCTGACTTGTAAAACCATTTGATTTGCATGTTGCCCACCGGCTAATATAGAAGAAACCCAATTTGGACTAAGTTCTTTATTTATGATACTGTCTGTATACATAGTTGCTTCATTTGTGCTTCTTTCAATCTATGGTGACAGTGCTGTCCATTTTCAGGAACGATTGCCTGCTATTGTTAAGTGCTTGTCACACAGCAATGGCCTTGTCCGAGCGCAAAGTTTGTCCCTTCTTCAAGATGCATATTTTGTCATTAGTCAGAAACTAGGTGACAAACTCAAGTCTGTATGTAATCGTCTTGTATCTTTGGATGAGTGGCAGAAAACTTTGCATGAATCTATAGTATGGGAAGCTCACTGTCGACGAGCAGAAGGGCTTTCAATTTCTCAGCTTGCAGATGCTGCATCTAAATTAGGCTGTAAAATTCCACCTTAACACTGGTTGCTCTAGGTACGCATTTTCATTCTGAGGTTTCATCTTCTCACACGTGGGTGTATCATGCTTGAGATGGGCTTGTCCACCCAGCTTTGGTCCTCTGAGATTCGAAGGGTTGATAATACCAAAAGGCATTTCGAGGCTTCAGTCCTAAGTGAGTGATCATTACAAATTATACAAAGCACACTTATAGTGTATTAATCCAGAAAGCCAGTAGACAGAAGCGTCTGTCACAAGTAGGGTTTGTGCATTTCTACATTTGTATAGGTGGTAAAACAATTCTTTAAAGTTATGGTTATTGTGCAGGTAAATTTTCTATCAAATGTTTTTCCCCTGTCGAGTATATGGTTGTTCATGTAACGAGAGGTCTGGCTATCAGTGTCATGAGAGGTATAATTTCTTGAGAAATGCTGGATAATGTGTAACTACTTCCAAAGCAATATTGGAGTCTAGGAATATCCATTTATTTTTTGCTGTTAAAATTCTTATTTTCACTAATAAGCATTTCGGATCAAGGTGTTATATTTTATTTCTCAACAGATTCAATCATATAGTTACTATGTTCACAGAGAAATAGATAACAGCTAGAGTAGGTTTAAACTTTAAAGGATGCCTGTACGGGTGTAAACTTAATATCTTAGACAAGCTACGTGAGTTGATGGTACCCATCCATTCAGGATATTGACCCCAGACGAAGCCTGTAGCAAACGGGAATTACATTATAAGAAAATTGAAGACGTGTTGACCCTAGGCTGATGCCTGTAGAAAAAAGGAAGAAGCTTTTTTGTTTGAAATATTGAAATTATTAAAGAGGAATTGACCGACCATTGTAAGAAAATGATGAGCTCATAGGCAAGTCTCAAAAGGAGTTACATTCTCTAAGATACAGGACCTTGAGAGCAGATTAGTGCAGTATCAAAGAAGACATGAAATCATGGGCTTCAAAGGTAGTTGGGTATGCTACTGGTAAGAAGGTACCTATAGTTGACATTGTCTTAGCTACAATGCTAGAACAATTGAGGGAGAGGAAGTCTTGTACAGTGCTCATTTACACCATTAACGTCAGCTATTCATCAAGTTTGGTGTTTGTTGGATACCAATCTGGGTCTCACTTCTCGCATGGCAAGAAAGTAAGCATGGAGAACTAAGAAAGATACCCCCATACTTTGGTTATTTGGAGAATAGATGAACAATCATGAAGGTAGTGTTCCCAGCTGAAATTCAAACCTGTTCTTCTAATGGATGATCATATAAGACATCTTTCCTTGGGAATGGTTCCCAGAACAAAAGATCCGGTATACATCAGGTGGAAATTACGTTCGCCAAGTGTTTATTTTTAAATTGCTTGCACACATGCTCTTGTACAGTCCAACAACACGTGACCTGTAATTCAAATGTAGCGAAGTAGATTACATGTTGCCCATTGGATGCACTATACTCTTTCCAATGCTCAGTTTAATTTGTTAGTGTCACTTGCTAAGAGCTATACCAAGAAATTTTAAACATTTTTAAATTCAAATTGTGTATTACTATAACACTGAATATAAATTGTTGTCTAGATCAAGGGCACATGGAATGATATGAATTTTTTTAATATTATGCTTGCATTGTCAAAAGCCATTGTTGCAACCAAACGCGTTTGGAAGAGGTTCCAAATGCGTTTCCAAACGTGGCTGTTTGAAACGCATTTAAAACGGCCAGATTTCAAAGTTTTTTTTTTCAGTCCCCCCCCCCCCCCCCCCCCTCCACTTTTCCAAAAAGTGCCCACGCCCCCCTAAAAATGGCAATTTTTTTTGCTTTTGGGGGCTGACCTCAAGGCTAAAGGGCCTAATTTTGGTGCCCTATGAGGTTAGCCCTGCCAAATCTGTTGTGATTCTTTATTGCTAAATGCTATCGTTGGTATGTATAACTTAGAATTATCTCACATAGCTAAGTTGCAACTTAAACAAACCTATTTTTGTAGTATAATTGGCAAGGATAATTTTTTTACACATACCACTATAAAAACCTTGAATTTTACACTCTAAAAGTGTGGATGGTTTTTCCAAACGTTTGAAACGCTTTAAACATTTGGACGTTTCAAATGTTTGGTTGCAACTATGTTAAAGGCTAAATTGCATCGGACCGCTCTAGGACCTTCAGCATTTTGGAATCTTGAAACAACCTTTAAGGAATGTTTTTCTGGAGAGAAGAATAAGTCAGTGATTTTGAATTCAGTCAGTATCGAGAAGACAATGCTTGTGAGTCTGAATCAAATAAACCAAAAAGATCCACCTCACAATGCTATTATAGAGGTAAGGGAGCCAATACGAATTTATATTGTAATGGTAAAATACCCTTGTAGTACAAGATATAAAATAGTAAATTTCTTTGAAGATTGGGGTTGTGTTGCTTGAGTGTCAAAGAATTGTAGAGCTATAATTGCTTTGCCAAAGTCGTTCAATTATCTACAAACTAACTAGTTTCACATCTCTAGAGTAGACATCAAACCAATTTGTGAAAGTCAATCCAGCATATGTTGATTTCTTTGAAGATTGGGGTTGTGTTGCTTGAGTGTCAAAGAATTGTAGAATTATGGAATCTAAGTGTTCTGCAAAAGTCTTTCAATTATCTACAAACTATTTAGTCATAATTAATTTCACATCTCTAGAGTAGACATCAAACCATTTTGTAAAAATTAATCCAGCATATGTTGATTATGTCCTATTTAGCAATATTGACTTAGTTAGAGCATGACGATCCATGAGAATAGATCAAATGTAAGCTACATATGATAGATGAATTGTATAGCCATTGTCTTGAGAATAGACTAAATCATCATTTTGTTACATTTGAATGGTTTGTGAGCCATTTAGAACATTTTTATATACGATGTTTTGAGACATTTCTAACATCTCATCTTTAAGGTCTTCCATAAAAATACTAATCTTTTTTAAGAATCTTTTGATCCATAACATTTTGGTATGTTGTTGTTTTGAACCATCATTTCATTTGAATTTTGGAATGCAATGCAACTCTGGTTGAAAGTTAGATAGACTAGTTATTTTACATACAAAGATATAGTCAAATTAAACTAGTTTCCTTTCATTAATAGCATTTTGTAGCTATTAAATTATTAGTCTTGAGAGTCTATACCACACAGAACATGGATATATTTTTCTTATTAATCACTTTATGTTCTTTCTTTTATTGAATAAATTAAATTTAAAAAAATGATTTTCCAACAAACCTGATTTATAGGTAATTGCTTTGGCTTTATATAAAGTTATAAGTAATATTTTGTGAG
Organism: Diphasiastrum complanatum; assembly: GCA_029204225.1. Taxonomy (NCBI): domain Eukaryota; kingdom Viridiplantae; phylum Streptophyta; class Lycopodiopsida; order Lycopodiales; family Lycopodiaceae; genus Diphasiastrum; species Diphasiastrum complanatum. The sequence goes on along the minus strand of CM055100.1, from coordinate 49,271,455 downwards.
TATGATTCTTTATTGTCTAGTAGAGTTTAGCATAATCTCATTTTGTTGTTTGGATTATGGATGATGGCTTTGAGACTATCTTCTTAAAATTCGTAGTAAATTTGCGTAGGGAATATTGCTGAGTAATGCTCTTGGCTATCAAAGTGATGTAGACCATTGGAAAAGTTTGTTTGTTTTAACACAAGTTGTTTTCAGCACATTTTTGTGCGCATGTGCACAAAAGTGCGCATAAAACCCTTGGTCACTTGATGAGACATAACATGCCATCAAATGATTGAAATTTCAATCTTTCAATTGTACGTGGAAGTAGACTTGACTCTTCATTGTGTTATTGGAAGACTTAAATTTTTTTCTCTCTCAATTGATGGCAATTTGTTCCCAAAAAACTTTAATTTTCAGCACTTTTCAGCACTTCACATGGGTAACTTTAGGTGCACGTATATATCTCTATAGGACTCCAAATTTGACTTTGTTTTTATAGACATATTTCTATGGTCATAAAGGATTTATGAAAGTAGACAGGTAAACAAAGGGTTGTAAAAAGCACCTCGAAAAGAGCTGAAACTTTCTAGCACCCTTCAATAATTTTCAATACTTTTTAACACTTGACATAGGTAGCTTTAGATGCACATATATCTCTACATAACTCCAAATTGAAAAAAAAATTGAGAGACACATTTCTATGGTCATATAATACTTTTTAAATTAGACAAACAAAAAAATATCGTCAAAATTATGGTATTACACACTCATATATGATATTTTCAGTTTTGGTGATTTTTATTAGCACAAGAGTAACTTTGAATCCACATATCTATCTCTATAGATTTTCAAATTTAATTTTTTTTAATAGACATGTTTCTATAATCATATAGGATTTTAAAGAGTAGACAGGCTAAAAATTGAATGTAAAATTCACAACAATGTAGTCTCATATATGAAAATATCAAAGTTTCATTAGTACTCTCACGTGTTTGACACATCATATCTTACATATAAGTTATTCAAAATGAAAGTCTCAAATTTTTTAATCGGTAAATGTATATTTGAAGAACACACATGTGAAAGGATTTGATGTGATCATCATAGTTTATGAGATATGATTTTTTGAATAAGTGCTTGAGATGCACACTTTTGTGTGCATTTTGAAACAACTCTAGTGTTAATCAATTTTATGTCTCTTCTTAGTATTTATACACTGACATATTATTGTAACAAAGCTTGAAGAATTTACTTTCAATTTATTTTTCTTTGGTTCCATTGCTAGACAAAATTAGTGAAAATGTAAGGTATGATAAGAATTAGAGTGAATTTTGCTAGGTTTCCATTGTCGCCCTCTTGGAGGGGGGGAGGGAAAGGGAGGGAAGTTCATATTGGTAGAGACTTTTTGATAAGTGGGTATCGTCTAATGGAAATGCACTGAGATTATTATTTGAGAATTCTACAAACAAAGCTACTTGTTAAAAAAAACTTGGAGTGTCATTCCAACATTTCAAAAGGATGAAAACTCTCAAATGCACTTACATGTCATACTAATTTTGGCTCTAATCCACAATAGAATTAAATTATTCCCTCGTGCTACAGATAAACGGGCATCATAGTAGTATCAATATTGATTAGGGCAAAAGAAAGACAATGATGTTGTGTCTCATGTAGAATATGTAGCACACAATGCACAAACGGAACTTGAAGCAAAAACACCATGGAGAAAAAAAAAATAGTAGAGACACAAAAACTCCCATATTTGCCTTTACAATCTATGTAGTCAACAAATTAAAACATGTCATAATTACAATGGTGGGGTTTAGAGAGCTTCTAGTCATATTCACTATTGAACTCAAATCACAATAGAATAATAATAATATATTAACATTAATTAAGCTAAACATGCTATCATTACTTCTTGTAGTCCCTCCTAATGACAAGCTTATTTCAACTACACATCCAACCTTTGAATAACTAAAACCCAGTCTTTCAAAAAGGTTTAATTATAGTGTCTGCCACTTGATCATTAGTAAAGCAATATACAAGCTCTACTTTCTTACAATTTCTTTCTTTTGCACTAAATGATAATGCATCTCAAGCTCTACTTTCTTACAATTTACTTTCTTTTACACTAAATGACAATGCATCTCTATATGACAGACAGGGAGATCGATCTTACTAGAAGGATAGTCGAGATCAAGAACCATGGATTGTCTGGACATGTTCAAAAGAGATGAGTAGTTCAAGTGTCCTAAGCAATGATGTCATAGTAATGCTTTATTGACTAGAACAGAGGTTTTCAAGACTTGACTAGACTCAGAATAGCAATGTGCCAATCTATATAAGTAACTCTGTCTCTTGCCGAGTGCAAGGATCTTATTATTCCTATCAATAATTTTGCATTGATCAGGTTCGAATTTTACCTTATGACCTAAATTTGTAATTCTAGTTATTGATAACATACTTGTAGAGAGTTTAGGAACATGTAAGACCTTTGATAGTAATTTGAACTGATCATGCTGGAATCACAATCTTACAGTACCATCACTTTCAATAGTGTGAGTACTATTGTCACCAAGATGAACAAACTTCTTCGTGTTGTAAGGTGTGTAGGAATTAAAGATCTCACGTTGATTGGTCATGTGTTGAGTTGTTCCAGAATCAAAAAATCATGAATCATCCAAAAACACGCTTTAATCTTTGACCATGAATGTGCCTTCATCCACTTCGACTTGGGGAGATGATGAAACTGTGTTTGCTTGTTGATCAATTTGTTGATCAATTTGTTTGGAGAATTCGGCAATCCTTGATCTCATGGTTATTGCGCTTGCAATACTTGCAAAACATCTTCTTCTTCGATTGTGGATCTAATGATTGTGCTTGACTTTGAGTCTATTTCTGATTTGTTGCAGCTTTCTTGGAGCTTTTTTGCTTCTGTCGCTTAGAGCCTTTGTTGACATATAGAGCCTGAGAGGAGGAAGTAGACGAAGTGTCTTGACTTCTTCTATTGTCTTCTTGCAGCAACATAGTGATAACTCTGGCAAGAGTTAAATCTGAGTGTGTTGATATGATCATCACCCAGTTCTCATATGTAGAGGGCAAGCTTGAAAGCAATGTCATAATTGCGTCTTGATCGTCTATGACTGATCTGACAACGACCATCTATTGCAAGGGATTCTTAAACTGGTTAATGCGACTCTGAAGTGAATCACCAGCAGACATCTTGAATAAGAAGTTCCTTCTTAGATGTAACTTAGTAGTTACGTCCCTCACGTCATATAGTGAGTTCAAGATGTCCCAAATATCTCTTGACGTTTTAGCTTCAATTATGTGTCCAATCTGTGTATATGATATATTGAGGATAATAAGTGCAAAAGCTTTACCGTCCTTCGATATCCACTTTGAGTCATCATCTTTAGGTTTTACTTATGTACTTGTAACAACATCCCATAACTCGTTGGCGATTAGCAAGGTCTTCATCTTAAATTTTCACAAATGATAATTGGATCCATTCAGCTTGTCCGCGATAAGACCAACTTTACTTTGAGAATCCATCTGAAACCTAGTCTGTCGATTGTATCGATGACGCTAAGATGTAGTAATGCCAACAGTAGAAAACCAATTCTCTGATACTGAAAGGTTGAAAGGAACTGAAGCGTTTGATATCAATTTGATATCGCAAAAAATATCAAGTATTAGAGCTTTCGCTCTGATATTGAAACAATATTGGGCCCTGAAGAAGAATCAACGCTTTGATATCATGTAGGTATACTCTGATACCATGATATAATGCTCTGATACCATGTCAGAAATAGGATAAATAATAGCAGCGAAAACTTCTTATTTCAACTGCATGACTACACGCCTATCAAAAATTGAACAAAGCAGTAGTGATGGAAATCACGTTCAATTTTTAGCAACTAACTTTGAAATCGCTAGATACTAAGTGATTACGTAGCCAAACATAGTATTGAATTCTCAGACAATTTCTATCAATTACAAATGCAATACAGAGATGCATGCATTCTGACATATATTGAACGCAATAAGAAGATAGTATTGATTCAGAAAAACAAAATCAGATGCTAATGAGCACAAGACAATAACGGATAGAAACCGCGCACTCTAAGCTATCTTTGAGTAACTGAGAATAAGTCTGATAATAAGCAGCTCTGTTGATAAGGAGTAGCGCAATAACAATCTCTAAAACAACTATAAGAAGTGAGCTAGAATGCTCAGAAGTGTTAAAGCTCGCAGACTTGAGAGAGAGAGAGAGAGAGAGAGAGAGAGAGAGAGAGAGAGAGAGAGAGAGAGAGAGAGAGAGAGAGAGAGAGAGAGAGAGAGAGAGAGAGAGAGAGAGAGAGAGAACTAACTATTCAAATGCTTCTTCTGATTGATTTTGATCATGAAACTGTATGAATATGAAGAACTATTTATACTAAGAAATTAGATCGTCAATTGCGATTGCCAGTTGGCTGGTGTCCACTGGCATCTATCTGGTTCCTTGTCATTGATTGTTGATAAGGGGTGAAAATTGGACGTAAATCGTTGTCTACAGAAATGAACCAAGACTGTCACTCTGCAGAAATGAACCAAAATAGCCACAGACGACACTATCGCAAAAAGATGACAGTGTCGAGATTTTGCGAAAAATGCAAAAAATTTGAAGGTGCCCTTAAATCTCATTTAGGGTTGTTCCACACTTTGCCAGAGTCATTTCCTTAACATTTGAGGCACTTAGAAAAATGTGAAAAATGCGACACTGCATATTTACACGAGATTCTTGACAGGCGACAATGTCACTAAAATGCGAAAAATGTGACACTGTAATTTTACTCGTAATTTTTGATAGGTGAAAAATGCGACACTGTTGTCAAACTCTGTGTATTTCTGCAGACTGTGTAAAAACACTCGTAATTCTGCAGACTGTATAAAAACACGAGAAAATCCAGACTGGATAAACAATGGATGAAGATTAAAACCAGTAGATAATACTTTACTTTCATGTACTGTACCTGTAAGTAGAGTATGGGTGCCCTTTGTTTGGAGGTCACAACTTTTCGTTTCGTCAAAAAATGGAGTCGTATAGCCCCAAAACCAAATTCTAGAATTTTTTGATCTGAAACTTCAGTTTGAAGTTTTTTAATGAGAAGCTAGCCACTTTGAATGTCGGATCTCTTCAAGGAAATTCCTTTGATTTTTTTGAAAAGTTGCACTTTTGGCCTTCAGAACTTCACGGGTCCTTTCAACACAAGTCTAGTAGTAAATTTTGATCTAAAAGTATTCAGCATTTTGATCTTCATCGTTGATTGCAATGAATCCTGATCTAATGGTTCTCCACATATTCGCACAATGAGCTCACCACTTCTAGGAACTGGACCCCTGAATACACTATGTGCCCTCCCAAATTCAATGTGCATGACCTTCCTCTCTCTCTATTTTTAGTTATGAAAAAGTGATTTTCTTGGATTTGATTGGGAGCTCCATGTTCCAGGGAATAGTATGGCCCTTTGTCAATAGCTTCACCCTACCAACACACCCCTAATCAAAGATTTACAACATTGAAAAAGATGCTAGAGATCCACCCCGTTACCTTGTGTAGCTGACAAAAGATAACTTTTATGGCATTTTGAACTTTCTATTGCAGCTTCTCCCTTCGTTGAGGTTGCCCTACTACTAGAAGTGTGATAGAATTGACAACATGCCAATTAATGCAATATCAGTTGCAAACAGTTTGAATTCTTAGAAAAAAGTCTAAACCTTTTAAAAATCAGTAAAACTTTGATTTTTGTCCTCCTAGCACTAAATCAGACCCAAAAAATTGCCATGGGCTATCCTTATTACTCTCAAAAAATATGATAATGTCTAAATAGATATTCTAAAGCTCTAGTAGTGTCTAATTTCCACCATAAATTATGAATTCTCAGAAAAAGGTCGGTTTTCAAAATTCTCTTCAAGGGTTGAAAACATTGATTTCTCGAAATTGATCTCACCGTTTGTAAACTTTGTACACACTCCTGCTAGGTTGTAATAGTAAGTTAAAATTTTAGCAAACATGATCATAGATTAGCATAGCTAAAATCAACTCAAACACCAACACACAAATTTTTGAAAAACCCTCAAAGAGCTTATGCACACACCATTTTTCACTCTCTCTAGAAGCCATATACAGACTTCTTTTTGGTGGCAACCCCTACTTGGCTCTTGTTACAACTTACCGGACACGAGTCCCATCAATTGCCTCGTCAAGTGTATAGTTGACCCAAGTCTCTTGACTAGACCCAAAACACAATATTATAGTGAATCTACTTCTATTCTGTCAAAGTACAATACTTTGGACCTTAAATGAGTGCATTAATGCCTCACAAGAAGGAGTGATTGATTGATCATAAAACAAATACAAAATAGACACTAGATTTTGAGATCTAGATCAACAATTTAGCATGTATCAATCAAGAGCAATCGATAATCATCAATCAAAAGCAAAGTATAGCCCACACACATGTGGATCAGTACTCTGTACAGCCTGTAGACTGAAAATAAAGTGCAAATCACTTTCTACTTGCTTAGATCCATCACATAAAAAAGTTTCAAATGCACTTGTAGTCTTTGGTCCACTTTGTCACCTGCAAAATCTCGGTCATCAAACATGCTAAGAGTAAAAAACTTCCTTCTAAGATGTAATCTCGTGGTCACATTGTGAGTCTCATAGAGACTTGATAACAAGTCCAGTGCTTTCTTAGAGGTTTTGCATGTGGTAACGTGAGATATTTGGGAGTCGGCCAGATTGAGTGTGATACATGCTAAGGCCTTCTGATCTTTGATCCTCCAGGCCTTTGCTTGATCACCATCTTCTGGTTTCAGATTTGCACCTTCTACTACATCCCAAAGATCTCTATCTATCAACATCATTCTAAGTTTTAACTGTCAGATGTAGAAGTTAGAACCATTGAACTTGTCAATGACTCTAGCTTCACTGAGTGATGAAGATAGAGAGCTACCTATATGAGACATGATAACAATACACAAATAGAACAAACTTAATCTCTCAGTTTATTTGAGCTATGCTCTGATACCAATCTGATCGGGCAAGGGAGATAGGAAGAACAAGAACGGAGAAGAGAGTAGGAATATTGCAAAACAGCTCTCTCGTTCTGATCGGCTTCTAGGTGCAAATACAGTCTAATAGACAAGTTATGCTAAATATAATTACAGCTTTATGCGTTCTGATTGCCCAACAGGATCTTAAAAATCAATTCCTACTCTAAAAACGAGAGTACATTCCACCGAAGAGATTATAGATGGTTTGTGTGTGGTACTACTGAAATCAGATTTAACATGAAGTATAGTTTTGAAAAATGGAAGAGTAGTATGATATTGTGAGTTCCTCAGGCATCAAAGACTGCCATCGTCTGATTAAAAACTGAGGAGTTTTAGATGTCCGTGTTCTGATCAGAGTGAGTAATCAAGCGCGATCAAACAGCAATGAAAGTGCATTCAATTACAACAAGCATTCATCTACATTGTACACAGATAAAAACATGATGCTGCTATATTACATTGAAGCACAATACAAATAGCAATTACAACAAAAAATTGACGACGTAATTGGGAGGTTCAAATAATGCGTCTCATGGACGGAGCAACAAACAATCTGTGCTTGGATGATCTATTTATAGATTTCATCTGTGTATTAACTACAATAAATGATTGTCACCTAATTAGGTAAGCCGTTGTACTTGGAAGTATATGGCTTCTATGACAACTATACATAGTGTATACTGCCAACCCATAGGGAATGTTGACGTGGACGAGGGCATTGCAAATTCTCTCAGTTTGCTTTATAAGGGAAGTGGCTTTCTCTCACTTTGCAAATTTGGGAAGTGGCTGGGAACGTTCCTCGTTCAAAGTAGACGACCTTCGACATTTTTCTCTCTCTCCGGGATTTTGCGAGAAAGTTGAGGGTGCTCTTAAAAATGCGAAAGTGCCCTTAAAAAGATGAAGGTGCCCTTAAAACAGCTCAACATGAAAAATAGATGACCTTCGGGAATTTTCTCTCTCTTCACGAACTTTTCGTGAACAAAGTTGAAGATGTTAAAAATTATTTGAACTTTTGAACTCTCACGAACATTTTGCAAAAAAGTCGAGGGTGTTTTAAATAGTTGAACTTTTGGACTGCCGCAAAACTTTCGCGAACCTGTCTTGAACATAGTTCATTTCTGCAAACTCTTTCGAAAGTAATGTATTTCTGCAGACTTGTTCTAAATGCAAGTTTGCGGAAGTCCTTGAATATGGCCAAGTCTTCAATGACTTCAAGTTGTTAAGCTTAACATCTGAACTTTGAAATTATGACAAGATTGGTTACCCTTTGCTGGAGATCAACCGGAAGTCCGTCGTAGATGTTCTTCAAGTAATTGGTTGTCTAAGTTATGATTCACCAAGGAGGCAACTATGGGCTTAATTTCCAACATAAGGAGCCTATAAGCCTTCTATAGAGAGTGATGTCGTCAAAGGATGCTTCATCGCCACTTATAGATGCTTTAACATTTTGCTCCATCTCAATGCCTTTACAATTCTTCATTTCAAATATATCTAGGATGGATGTAGCATATTTAGATTGACATATGAAGCTAAAATCCAATCCTCTTATGGCTTCTATTCCTATAATGAAGTGTCATAGGCCGAGATCAACCATTTCAAACTCTTTAGATAAAACAATCTTTACATCTCTTATTCCATCTAGATCATTTCCATTTAAATAATTTCATAAAAATACAATACAAGGATAATGATCTTTCCATCATGAAATCTTATGCACAATGATGGATCATATGAACTCAAAACAAAGTTGAGAGATAAGGAAAGAGTTTAGCCTAGAGTACCATGCTCTAGGTGCTTGCTTGAGTCCATAAAGACTCTTTTTCAAAAAGCACGCTTTTTCTTCATGCTCCTCTTTGATGAAGCCCTTGGGTGGCCTCATGTAGATCTCTTCCTCCAAATAGACATAGAGGAAATCATTTGTAACATCAAGTTGAAATAGCTTCCAATTAAAAGTAGTAGCAAGACTAATGATCAATCTTATTGTAACTAGCTTAGCCATAGGACCAAAAGTTTCATCATAATCAATGCCTTTGGTTTGCAAGAAACCTTTTGCTACAAGTCTAGCTTTATACTTATTTATTGATCCATCTTGATTATACTTCAATATATACAGCCACTTGCAATCAAGTGGTTTCTTCCCTTGAGGAAGATAAAAGCTCCAAGTATGATTCTCCATGAAAGCATCATACTCCACTTGCATTGCATTCATCCAGCTTTTTTATTTACAAGCATCTTCATAGCAAGTTGGTTCATCAAGCATTGAAGTAAGAAAAGTGTATGAAGTAAAAGATGAAATGCCTCCCCTTTGATCACCTTTGCCATCATAAGTGAGCCTCAATGGCTCGGCCCTTGCTCTTGTGGATCTTCTTGGAGTCCTTGGATCTTGAGTTGGATCTTCAAGCTCTTGATCACTTTGAAGCTCCTCCTCCATCCTAGCATGGTCTTTGACATCAAGGTTATTAGTAGCATTATCATCCATTTTAAAAGCATGTCCTTCATAAAAAAAATAACATCCCTACTCACTATGACTTTTTTAGTGATGGGATTGAAGACTCTATACCCCTTGCTATTCTCACCATATCCCACAAAGATGCCTTTGATGGAAGTTGCATCATCCTTATTCCTTGATTCCAAGGATTGGTGTACATAGCATGTGGATCCAAATATCCTTAGATCCTTGAGATTTGGCTTATCTCCAAATAGAGCTTCATATGGTGTGATTCCTCCAATGGCTTGGTTATGGGCAATCTGTTGCACAAAAAGTTAGCACAAGTAAATGCCTCACCCCAAAATGGTTTTGGTAGAGAAACATCTAGCCTTAAGAATTTAGCACACTAGAAAAGAGATCTGTTTTTCCCTCTCGACCACTTCATTTTGTTGAGGGATATAAGGACAAGATAACTCCCTCTTAATGCCATTAGAATTACAAAACTCAATCATCTTATTGGAGATGTACTCTCCTCCATTACCATTTCTTAATATCTTGATCTTGGTATTAAGTTGATTTTCAACTAGAGTTTTGAACTTTACAAATGAATTAAACACCAAAATTTCACAAGACAAGAGGTAAATACAAGCATATTTTGAATGATCATCAATGAAAGTTACATAGTACTTAGCACCACCATTAGATTCTTGAGAGAAGCTATGCACATCTAAATGTATGATTTCAAGAAGAGTGTTTGATCTTGTAGTAGATATTGATAATGGAAGCTTATGAGCCTTTGAGAGGCTACAAGCCTCACAATGCTTGACACATCTTGACAAATCCTTGGGGAGGCTGAGTGCAAGCTCCTTTGTACAAATGGATTCCATAGCTTTGAAGTTGGGGTGGCCCAACTTTTTGTGCCATAGCTCCACCTTGGTGATCTCATCACCACTCTCCATTGCCACATTAGCATCTAATTTAAACAATCTACCTTGTTTAAATCCTTTAGAAATGCAATCATCATTCTTAAATATGGAACAAACTCCATGCTTAAATTGTGCATCAAGGCTATTATCCATTAATTGGCCAACACTTAGCAAGTTCTTAGTGATAGATGGTACATAAAGGACATTTTCAAGATTCTTCCTTTTCGATGATCCCAAGTACAATGGACTAGTACCTACACCACTTATCCTACACTCTTGATCACTAGCTTTAAAAATGAATTTCCTAACATCATAAGAGAGTAGAGTGGAAAAGTAGTCCTTTTGGAATGTCATGTGGGAGCTTTCCCCACTATCAATCCATCATGCCTCAATTGGATTGGTCTTTGATGAAGGTGTTGAGTTGGATGCCATTAAGGATGAGTCTTCTTCATCCTCCTCCTCCTCTTGATGGGCAATGTTGCTTTGCTTGTCTTCTTTTGCCTTCTTCTTCTTTAAACATTCTGATGCAATGTGCCCTTTCTTACCACAAAGAAGCACTTGTACTTTGTCTTGTCAATCTTCTTCTTGCCTTTTGAACTTGATGGTGAGTCCTCCTCCTCGGCCTCCTGTTGATGATTCTTCTTGTCTCCATTGGTGTTCTTCTTGCCTTATGAAAAATTTGCTTTCTCATCTCCATCCTGCAATGCCAAGGAGTTCATCCTAGCCTTTGTCTGGAGCGTGGAGCATCCTACCCTCTTTAGCTACAAGCACACTATGAAGTTTTTCAATTTTAGGCAAGGTGTCTTGCATGGCAAAGCTTTGGACCAAATTTGTGAATTCATCACCTAGACCGTTAAGGAGCACTTGGAAAAGCTCATTATCTTTAATCTTCTCTCCAATAGAGGCTAAATTTGTTGAGAGATTTAATTCTTAGCACATAGTCTTGTGCATTTTCCTCACTTCTTCTCATGCTTTGCAAAATTTGATTTCTTAACATGAGAACTCTTGAAGTGTTATTGGATTCATAGATGGATTTCAATGAATGCCATGCCTCTTTAGTTGTTGTACAAGAAGATAATTCTTTCAAAAGATCATTACTAGCATTCATTTTAATACAATGAAGTGCTAGCCTAACTTTCTTCTTGAATCTTAACAACTATTGTGCAATAAGTTCATCCTCTTCTTCAATCAAAAATTCATAAACGTCTTGGAGCACCGTTAGTGACTCCATTCTAACCTTCCAAATGGAATAGTTTGTAGAGTTTAATCTTTGCTAAGTGGGTTTCCCACAAAAAAATTGACTTGTTAAAAAGGGTTTTTTTTTTTAAAATTGGAGGGAAGTTGAGTTCTCACACCTTTCTGGATGTTACCAAAATGGCACTATAAGTGTAGGCTTTTTTGACAATTGATCTCTACAATACCAATAAAGAAGTTCTCTCCTCCACTACATGCTGAAAGTGTGCCCTACTAGTTCACAGATCAGCTGGTTTTGCTCATACGGTATGCATATCTTCTTCTTTTGCATTACTCTATGCTTTGCTCTCATATTAATGGTGCTTCGATAATCTTTTACTTCTGTCTATTTGATGCTCATCATACGAAGGTATGAAGGAGCTTTGGTAAAGCTAAGAGATGTGAGGGTCCAGCGATGGACTTCTATTTCTATTTCTTGATAAGAAAAAATACCCATCCTACCTCAATAGGTAGCAATGGTTGGCTTCTATCATAACGTAAACTCCCAATGAGTTTTGTTAATAAGAATGGTATACTTACCACCTATCCCATTTTCTAACCGCTCAAGCTTGTCTGGTTAGCCAGCGATAGAGGGATATTCTATTTGCTCGCTCATTGTTTACTCAGTGTGCAAGAGGTTAGTCGTTGTCCGACGATGGACAGTTTGTGCATGGTCCTGACCAACGATGGTCTATTTGTCCGTAATTGGAAGCTAGTTTATTCACCATTTTACTTTGCATAAACCCTACTGTCCAGCGATGGACAAGAAGAGTTGCTTTCCCGGATGCTTTGAGAATGTCCAGCGATGGACTACAAATTGAACTCTTTGTTTAGGATACTTCTTACATAGATATCCTCCTCTATCTAGCGATGGATGGTTGGATATATTTAAATTCAATACTGATGGCACCGTGACTCTCTTTAAAATATTCACTTAGCTTTGGTCTCATAATACGAAACTAATGATGTTTCATACTGTAGTTGCATCATATTGCTCTGACTACTCCAAGATACGTTTTGGTTCAGATCTGAACCTAATACCAATTACTATGAGGTATGACACCAACCAATTCTCTACAAAGCAACTTAGCTATCGTACTCTGAGTAAGTCTTATAAATGTTTTTTTCGTAACTTTATTTGAATAGCTATATGCTAAAAAATATGTCTATTGGTTGTTTTATGCTCTAAAAGCAAAAGAATTCCCTCGCTTAAAACAACCATGGCTGCCTCTCAAGAAGCTACATCTACAACCATTCAGGTATGTTTTATGAGTTTAAGCAAACTCCACGCATTCTTGGTAGGTATGGTAATTTTGGCTCCATATTCGTATGGTGTGGCACTTTTCTACACAAGCTCACACTTTTCTTTCTTTCTTTTTCTTAGTTTCTCTTTTTCCAAAAAAAGAAACAACATAAGACCACAATTAGGTCGAAAAAAGCAACTTGAAATAAGAATGGGTCTTAAAAAAGTAACAGTAAGGACTCCAAGTACACGATCTTAGACAACATGGATATGCGTAAGAATCGTAGTTTCTACTAAAGGATAAGAATGGCACGGATCTGTCCTGATACCCAATATAAGCATTGGCAGTCTCTTACTCAATATTAATCACATCGTTCCTTTACTATGTCCTTATACCACGGATGTTACATTAATTTGATATAACATTCATGGTAACACCTCACTTTACCCTTATTAGCGGTACTTAGACTCTTGGTGAGATACAACTGGAAAGCATGGATATGCTCAGGAGTATGGACAGTAGTGTGTGACATACCTTACTCTGTAAGGGTCACTTGGGTCAATATAGCATGGACTTGCTCTGATACCAGCACACGTGTTCACACCAGATCTTTTGGCTAAGTAAAATTCAGAACGGTTTATATTTTTTCATACTCCTTTTTGGTTAAAATGAGCTGATATGGACCAATTGACCGTAAGTTGATCAGTATGGCACTTGCCCTGATACGGTGATATAACAGCATGGCCTATTGCAAAAAAATCATGTGTATGGGAAGACTGGACTATGTTTTAAATTTTTATCCAAGGCTGTTAAGTAGTATAACTACTTTTGAACATGAATAACAACTGTTGTTCAGCTATGACACTTGTCTTCCTCACCGAACTAACTTGAGCAGTTTTGTTTTGTGGGATGGTGGCAGCTGGACGTCTTGAAAGTGGTTATGCTTTATGGTGCTTTCTAATATTGTATTTTACTTTTCAGCTGTACTTTACCTTGTTGGATTATGAATAAAGACTTCAAAGAGCTTCAGTCTTGCTTTGTCAATAGGAACTAAGTGTGGTCTTGTCTCTCTCTCTCTCTCTCTCTCTCTCTCTCTCTCTCTCTCTCTCTCTCTCTCTCTCTCTCTCTCTCTCTCTCTCTCTCTCTCTCTCTCTCTCTCTCTCTCTCTCTCTCTCTCTCTCTCTCTCTCTCTCTCTCTCTCTCTCTCTCTCTCTCTCTCTCTCTCTCTCTCTCTCTCTCTCTCTCTCTCTCTCTCATGCATGCTTGCAAATCAGAAATTTGTAGAGGGACATTTCTGTTAATGAGCATGAAATTAAAATCTTGAATGCATCTGTTGAATGATGCAAGAAAAAGATACTAGTATAAACTGAAGCAAATAATAGAATGAAACAATGACAATAGATCTGCTGCAAAAAATGCACAACAATCAGTTCTATATATATAACTCAAAGGAACACATTCAAACTCTGGGCAATATTTTAATAAGCCAATATAAGTACCTAGAATGTTTGATTTTCCGCTGCCATTACCACCTACAATCAAGTTCATTTTGTTGCTGAAAGTAATTGTCTGCGCATTACCTTCAAATGACTGAGTGCAAGTTTTTCAGTGTCATCAAAATCCAGAGAAGAGATTAATGCATCGCGACCCTATTATTTTGCACCTGAGTAAATTGTCCTACTGACTGGGCACTCTCTTGAGATTGCATTCTGAGCTGTGATCTTTCCCCTCAGCGTTGTGTCAATACATGCATGCTTTGAAGCAATGGTCTCTCATCGTTGCTAGAAGGGTGAGCTACGAGACTATTGATCTGAGTGTTAATGTCAAATGGAAGCCAGTGATTCAAATGTGTATTTGATCATTACCTTAAGTGTAGCAAGTTGAGAGCTAGCATACTTTCTACAACAGATTCTACACATTCTTCATGAGGATTGGATTACTTTCTGTCTGCGTGTGGTTCATCACACTGGCCATCCAACATTTTCAAGGTTCAGATTGAGGATTGAATCCAATTACATGCTAATCCTAAGCCTCAATTCTGAAGCAGTTTCAATACGGATCCACTCATGTTCTGAAGTTATCATTTTGCTATTTAGTCTATGCATGCTGATTGCAGAAGCACAATAATCTACAACTGACTCCAATGCATGCATACATGAACCAACCCAATTGACAACAATCGCATGTCTAAGACTCATTACTACTAAAGTTTTAGCAGCTGAGCAAACCACAAACCTTCAGAGATCACCTACATGACAGTTGAGTGGACGAGTTGAAATTTGAGCACTAACCAGCAACATGATTTTTTAGGAGAATTCATCTGACTGTAGCCTTCTTCCAAGTAGAAGATCTTTATCGTAAACAATTATGAATGCAATCACAATTGATCTAGAGCTAAGCTATGAAAGCATCACATAAGCAAGACTTAATCCTAGAAAGTAGGAAAGAGAGATTAAGGAGACTAAAGAGAGAGATCAATATTATCAACTAAGTAACAAATGACACAGATTCCCTACTTCTATAGCCTAGAGGAAGCCCTAAAAGGAAGCTTCCAGTGGTTAGGGCCCAACTGGGAGGGATAATAGTGCGCCCTCCAAGAAGGTCCCCACTCTCCAATAATATGTCCAAATGTCCAAATAATGAATAATAAGGCCCAAGGCCAACCATATAGTCTAAGTGTCAATAATAAATAAAAAAGGGCCCAAGGCCTGCTTATGCAAAAAAACCCAACTGCCGAAAAGAAACTGGATCAAACGACAACAAGCCCTGGTGCATCAACAACTAGAGCAACATCTAATGTAGAGAAATCAACAAGTGCAGCAAGAGCACGATCCTGATCCGCAAGTGATGGTATATGATAAAAGACATCAATAGGCTCCCATGTGGCCTCCTCAACAGAACGAGCATTCCATTGGACCAAAAACTGAATCTGCTGGCAGCGTCGACTATGGTGAAGGCGAACCTGGCGAATGGCAGCTGGTAAGAAAGGGAACAACTCAGGATCAACATTGTGGCGACAAAGGAAACATCTCGGCCGCATCATCTAAAACCAAGCACTATGGAACAACCAGAAATTCCAAGGAACCAGAAGAAGATCAAGCAACAACCAAGAATGCCAAGGTATCCGTAATGTCCAAGATAGTAGAGGATCATCCCAAAAGATAGGGACATCATACCAAGGTATCCAAAAAGCCTGAGAAGGTAGAACTGCATCAACAATGGGAAGCCAATAAGGAAACTGGAAAAGAGATGGACACTCATCGAGAATAGTCGCATCATACATGTAGCCATAACCATATGTGCAAACTCAATGATATAGGTGCCCCAAGAAAAGATAGCAGCATCGAAAGACCAGCACCAAGGAGTAGGAACACAAGTAGGATGACATGGCACATTGTAATAGCATGGAAAAGCAAGCGATATGCCAGGAAACATGGAGCATAAAGAGATCATCTTGACAAAGGAGAGCTAAAATGGAGAAATGTGCACCAGCATGGTCAAAAGCCTAAGGTATCCATAAGGCCCATGAATGAGAAGTAGCAATGGCATACGGTACCCTCAAGGCCCGTATCACGAGAAGAGCAGCATGCCAAAAGCTCCAGAAGGTCCAAGAAATCAATGCATCATCTAAAAAGACATGATGCATGAAAACAGTAGCAACAAATCTAGAAATAGTAGAAGCCCCAATTGAAAAACTGTAAACTCATCCAAAAAGACCTCATATGGACATACTAATCCATCATAGGATACACAAAAAATGGATGGAGAATTGGATGACCCATTGGAACTGGCTGCAAATGTAATCCCAAAGTACACACTAGGCGCACAAGTGAGGAATAGAAAAAATGCACTGGAATGAGGAATAGGATCCACAACATCAGTAGCAAGCATTGGAGCAATATCCACGTGTAGCTGGGAATGAGTATCAAAGCACATATGAGCAACACTGAAGTGTATGGCAACAACATCCCCAAAAACTATCCAAGAGAGGAGAAGGAACTCTCTCAAGGTACTCTAATGGTCTCGGAACACCAGAGCAAAGTGGCAACTCAGCGTCAGAGACCAAGCTATATGGAGCAACCCAAAATGACGGGGAACTTGAAGATCACTCAAACAAAAAATAGTAGCTGGAACGGAGGCAATAACCCAAGCCAGCAGGATATGCCAAGCCTGACAATGAGCAACAATCTAAGGAGCAGATAGAGAGAGAGCCACATGCATAATCATAGAGATATTTGCACCATAAGCGATCTGGTATTATGGAAAAATCAGCATCAATCAACAGGTCCAAATGAAAACCAAGCTATACGTAATAATTAGGTATGACATATATCCATAGTTGAAATGAAATAGTAGTATGAGCAATAGTTCCAAATGAAATCCAAGCGATACGTAATAACCAGAAATGCCAAATGTCCAGAGGTAAAAAGTAATCAGTTGCATGAAAAGCCTCTAATGCATAAAAAGCCCAAAAGTATATACCATCGGCAATGGACTGCAACAAATCTATATGTAAAAACACAAGGAGACTGAAGGACGCCCGTATACTCATCTAGAAAGATCCCAGCATATAAATACCCTTGATAAGTAATAGTGACCATCTGGCCAATATCCTCGGATGGAAAATGTGTAACAGTAAGGGCCAAAGACGCATGAATCATGTAAGGAACCGTAGAAATATCATGAGGTAGATCACAAACCTCAAGCAGAGATCCATGGTGTAAAGTGAAAGAAGATACGACCTGATCACCAATAGCGAGGGAACCATCAAATGTGGACCCGTGAAGAACCCCATAGAAATCAGCGAGAACATCGGCCATAACGGACTCAAGAAATGGAGATATGGAGACCAATGGAGAAACTACTGCACCAACCACCGAAGCAGGAGGGCTATTTAAGGTATGCGCAAAAGAAATAGTAGAAATATCACCAAGGTATACGGCCTCAATATCAATGAAACTAGGAATGACCACTAAATCATATCTGTGAATCAAGGCATATATAGGCGCAAGGCACACAACAACAACCTATAAATCCAGAGCAGCATCAACCTGGGGAAGAGGACCCACGGATGGTGGAAGTGAAGCAGCAACTGATGTACTCTGAATGGAAAGAATCACAACAATAGTACTCTAAACGAAGAGATCCACAACAATAGAACCAAGTGAAGAGAAACAGTCTGCACCAAAAATAATGTCATAGCGCTTCAGAGGAATCATGTAGAAATCTGTCTGACCAGAAAAATCATCAATGCGATAATCCAAGCCCTGAAACATCTGAACTTTGGGAAAAGAATGGGAACGAGCAACCTCAACATTGAGAGGCTGGGAAGCAAGAACAAGTGTAGCACGAATCCTGGTGGAAATGCAACTGCTAATAAATGAATGTGTACTAAAGCAATATACTCTCACCCCACATCTAGAATAATATGATCCACAAATGGAACAACATACATAGGCATAATAATAGAAGTATTAACTGATAAGTTCTGGCCTAAATATGCATCTAGAAGAACCGCATACTCATCTAGATGGGTATCAGCAAAATAAGCTAGTGAGTATACAATAGGACCATCATGAAATGTATAACCATATGCCCTATGGAGATCTACTGGAGTAGCCAAAGCATCTGAAAGAGCAACTGTAGACCCATGAATAATATCGAAATAAGGAGCATAGGCGACAAGAGTCTATAGCAATAGCATCAAAGTACTCAACAACAATATCAAAGCATGCAACAACATCGACAATAGTAGGAAGGCATACTATATTAGTATCAAAGCATGGAATAATATCATAGCATGCAACAACATCGGTAGCACCATCAAAGCATGCAACGACATCATCAATAGTATCGTAGCATGCTATATCAGTATCAAGGACCATATCAGCCACAACTTGTATATGTGAATCAGCATCAGTAGGAACCTGTATATGTGACTCTGAATCACTATGGGATACAATGACGAGCTCAGGTAGATCAATAAGTATCTCAAGTAAATTAGGCAACTCGCTCACACTGTGTGATATAGAATCATCCTCATGTGTATCGCTAGCAATGTGTAGATCAACCTCGCTAGAAATGTATGACTCTATGTCTATTTGTTCTGCACAAGAAAATGGAACCTCGCATATGGAAGAATGATCACGAGAGGAATCAGAAGGAGTAGAACTCTCAAGACCTATAATACCACTCGTAAGAGCGAGAGGAGGAACAAATACAGAATTATCATTGCAAAATATAAGAAGGCGAAGTACAGGTATAAAGTCATGCCACTCAGAGATAGGTGGATGAGAATGGACATACTCTCTCTCTCTCTCTCTCTCTCTCTCTCTCTCTCTCTCTCTCTCTCTCTCTCTCTCTCTCTCTCTCTCTCTCTCTCTCTCTCTCTCTCTCTCTCTCTCTCTCTCTCTCTCTCTCTCTCTCTCTCTCTCTCTCTCTCTCTCTCTCTCTCTCTCTCTCTCTCTCTCTCTCTCTCTAGATGGCCAGCCCGTGTGCTGGCAAGAGCTTCTCATGTTAGTCGGCTCGTGTGCTGGCTAGAATTCATGTACAGAAGATATTCAAGTCAGAAGAACAATGAAAATAGTGATCTCACACACATTAGTAGACTCTATTTAATTATTTTTTTGAAATAAAATTTATTTGTAAGTAAGTGTTAAAAATGCTTTTATCAATAGCAGTTCAATGCAACTCCTTAGGTTTCTTGAGTTTAATTCTCTTAGCTAGTGGGCACATAAATGCAAAGAGTCCAAGGCTTATGTTATTTTATTATCCTCTTTTTTCACTTTTGTTAATGTATTTTTAATATTTTCATCTCATTCAATAGTTGTTTATAAGATAGCTTATTTCTTTTTGCTATGGAAGATGATACAACATGTGCATGTTCTAAAAAGTCTACTTTTTGCATTTAAGTACATTGTCATTACATACCTTTGCAACCTTTTCAAAATATCCAAGTAGATATAACAATATGGAGTCTTATATCCTAGAAAGACTAATATCCCATGAAGACATCATTGTGTCTTGTCTAGTTGAGTAAAATTCATAGGTCGAAAATTTCAAAAAAGTTTTGAACCAAAATTTTGTTTTATAAGTGTTTCAATTTTCTTAGATGACTTTATTATATTGTAACATATACTGCTAATGTGTCCCATATGAGACCATTTACAATACTCTAATTGTAGACCAAGGTTTCCTTTATACTTGCAAAGAAGGTAAATGTTTTCCTTGTAGTCTCATTATATGTATGTGCAATATTTGAAAAAATAACCCATCTTTAATGGTGATGCTAAAGATATACTTTCATATAAAAATTATCCTTATGTAGCATGAGCAACATTAAGTTTTCATGTAAGAAGGGGAGAGAACACTGAATAAAGAAAGCCTAAGTATACATGAGTGATGATGTGTGCATCTATATGAAAGTAATATGGAAAAGAACTATGCTACCATACAATTTAGAACAATACCCGTAGGTTTAGTAAATGAGTTGGTTCTTGGCATGATTTATTATTGAACGTTGGATCTCCCATGTCGCATGGACCATTTGGCATGGTTGTCGAAATTTTTTTGGTAAGACTAATCAAGGCTAATTCATGAAGTGCTAATATACATGTCCTTTTTTTTTGTCCAAAAGGAAAAAGACAAGGTGAATTGAAGATATATATATCATGACAAGCTTTTTAGTGCACATGTATGCTCAAAGTCAAAGAATCATCTAATTGTTACAAAATGAAAATATCAAAAGTTTGCAAATCTAAAGTATTCAAAAGGTTGAACACATTTTGTGTTCAAATTCAAGAAGTCACAAGCATACTCAAGCTTTGAGCAACTCCTGATTATGGCTAGGCGTTTTGGCAATGCTAAAGTGGAAAAAAAGGCAAATTATATAATCCTAGTCATGATGGATTGAGAGAAAATAAATTAATCTGGAATGTCAAATCAGTCTGAAAATTATTTGGTTGTTTCTCAAACAACACAGAATCCATGGCACACTTCCTAAACTTCTCATGACTTGTTGCCTTCTGGAATCTGAATGCTGAGCCGATAACGTCAGCAGCCAGCCCCAGCTTCTTTGTGAGTAACACCATCGCACACCACACGTTTGTAATTCCTCCAAAAGAAGGATTGTTGGGTAGTAGACTGTAGAGGTTGGCGCTTTCTGCTCCCAAGTCCAGGGAGTTGTAGCTGCTCAACTGTTGCTGTTGTTTAGGCTACCAGTTTAGCATATAGGTAACTTGAAGATGATTGCCATTGTCCACACTATATCTTCCAGTAAGAAACGCACATGCACCACATCTCTCAGCCTCCTTTTCGTCCTGACTCATCTATAACAACAGGTCACGTCCATCTGACAGTTGCAAACGCAACAAAATTTCTTCTCATTGTTTCTAACGACTGCCCAATTCCTTTATCCCTCAATCCAACTTGCTCACTGGCATCTGCCTACAATCATATATATATATATAGATCATGCAATATTCGCAGAATTGTATATGCTCTTTGGTTTGGAAGCTTTTGTGGGCCCATGTCCGTTTGGGGATGCCTTCTTACACAAGCACATATAGTGACACTTTTTGGTAGGATGCACACAAAGGATCTTGTTGGCATTTTAATTCATATGTTTGAAGTGCATTGAATTATGCCAAGAAAGACATTCCTCTAGAAATTTATCGTTTGTGCTTTGTCTGTGAGTCATTTTATGGAATAATACTATAAATTAAATTGTACAGTAGATTATCATCTATGAAAGCGGCATGTGACACATTATGAAATCTTGATGTCCACAAAACTTTTCAAAAGCATTTTACAGTGGCATAGAATAGTTATAAAGAATTCCAAAAACAAGTTACATTTTGTAAAAAGCCAAAATCTATGGGCATACATAAATGGCTTACACCCTCCAATCACTAATTCATAGATTCTTCTACAGTGATAGACCTTACAAGCTTATTTTCTCCCTATCACCAATGCTTAGATGTTCTTAACAAAACAAATTCCTCTAAGTTCAAGGAGGTAAAACCTAATGAACATGTAGGGGGCAAAACAAAAGTAGACAAGTTTGCAACCTTCCTCAAGAATGTGTTAAAGTCGTCTACAACGGGTTTTTTTTTCTCTCGAAAAATTTGACCTTAGATTATAGACTTTTTAGAAAGTACAAAGCAACAACAAATTTAAAGAAGCATAAGCTTGTCAGCCTCTTTGAAGGGGAGTAGAGGGGAGATGTAAAAATCACGATTCCCAAATTCTTTACTATTCATGTCCAGCCAAATGTTCCACAAAGTAATGATCCTAATACATTGTCATAAATCATTGGAGTTTGCATCATCTGTTCTAGCTATAGGCAGGTTTGCGGTCCTTTCTTCGTATGATTCGTCACTCAGGAATCCGAACATCTTTGTCTGAGTGTTCGGGGTCTGCTCCCTCTGTCATGGTCGGCAGGTCGTAGTACTACTTTCCTAAGACTTTGTAGCTAGCAAAATCATCATTGGCCATTGTTCTGGTTTCATCGAACTTGATGTCTCTGACGGTCTTCACTTGGTTGGTCTCTAGCATGTAGATCCTGTAGTATGATGAATGATTGTCATACCCGATAAGGTATCCTTGTTCGACTTTCTCATCGAGCTTCTTTTGAAGCTTATCTAGAATGTGTGCATAAGCGACACAACCAAAGATCCGAACGTGCATCAAATTGGACTTTCTACCCCACCATAGTTTGTGTGGTGTCGTGTGAGGAACACCAGATTTGTCAATCATTAACTGGATGTAGGTGGCTGTAGCTACTACTTCAGCCCATAGCACTTTTGGTGCTTTCGAATAGGCTATCATACACCTTGTGGCTTCCATGAGGGTCCTGTTTTTCTTTCAGCAACATTGTTGTGTTGCGGTGTGTAGGAAGCAGTCCTTGTATGAAGGATTCAATGATTGTTGCAGAAGTCAACAAAGCGATTCGAGATGTACTCTCTGCCACGATCAGTTCTGATCTATTTGACTTTGCTTCCTGTCCACTTTTCTGCCTAGTTCATGTATTCTATGAATTTGTCGAGTGCTTCCGACTTGTTATGTATGAAATAGACTGTTGCGAACTTGCTATAGTCATCGATGAAGGTGATATAGTACTTCAAGCTTCCTACAGAGATCACGTCGAAGGGTCCACAGATGTCCGATGTACTAACTCTAGAAGCTCTGTTGTGTTCTGAAGGAGTCCCTAGTGAAGGGAGTACAAGGACATCTTCCCCTTCATGCGCACATCATAGGAGGACGTCGAGTTGGTTGCACTCCTAATGCTTACTCTTGTGATTGCTCCATGTTGGCTTGCCTGATACAAGGCCATTGGGTTCATGTGGAATAGTCTCCTGAGCCATAAAACTTTTGTAGATTCATGGACTTGGTGTGCTTGATCTATTGGTAGGCGCTCCTTCAAATGATGCCTTTTCGTCTTCCTTATGTAATGAGTGTACTGGTGCCGGCGTCAACGACATTGCACATTTCGTTGGAAAACGTCACGCGCATTCCTGCGTCTGCTATTCTTGTGACTGAGTGCAGGTCCTGCTGTAGCATGGGTACATATAGAACGTCGTCCAATTTTTGGTCCTTGTCATTCATGTTGAGCCATAGTGAACCAGTGCCACTTTCTTGGTGTCTTGATCCATCTCCAAGAACTATGTATCTGGATGGATCCGTGCTATGAAAGTCAGCTATGATGCATCTGGATGTAACGAAGTGAGAGGCTTGAATCGAGGATGACCTCTTGTGTGTCAGATGTTGAGTAGATGTTGAGGTTTCACACATAATTGCACATAGGTAGGTTGTCGCATTACCATGGTTCGTCGTCGTTCAGTTCAGAGCTTTCGGGTTCTTCCATGTAAGATGAACTATTGTGGTTTTTCCGTTTGCCTTTAGGCTATTTGTTCCTCCGATTCTGGTAGCAGTCCACAGTTGCATGACCTTTCTTGTTTTACAATGGATACATTTTATCTTCGAGTTCAGCCAACACGTATCGACTGTGAGGCCTCCTCGCTTACATCTCATGTATGTTTTCTTTTCGTTGTCTTGTTGTCTTGGCTTGTCTTTTCTCTTCTATTTGCCTTTGGCGACTCTCTCCATCTGCTGATCTCGATCTTGTTTTCGATCAAATTCTCTCTTAGATTTGAACGGTTTCTTCGGCTTCTCCTTACTGCTATAGAGAGCCTGATCAGAGGTGTCCTTGTGATCAAGGTGCTCACGAGCTTCGACTTCTTCTCTAATCTCAATTACTTCTTTTTTGAGAGTCATCTGTGGATCTTTGGCTACCAACGTTCAGATATTTTGAAAGGATCTTGGTAAAGCTCGTAGCAAGTAGTTGAGTTGCTTTTCTGCTAAGACTGTGTTGTCTGCTCCGGTGTTGTAACTAAAAGAACAGATCCTTCATCTTTCTGATAAAGGATGTGAGGTCTTTGCCATCCCATCATAGGTTGGTCATCTGCTATTCGAGAAGCATTATCTGGCTACGTGATTTTGTCTAGAACCTGGTCAGTAATGCATCCCACATCTCTCTTGCGTTAGAGAGTGTCACGAGACCAAGCATTAGGCTATCTTCGATGGAGGAGGAGAAGACGACTATTGCCTTGTCGTTCCTTTCTCTCCACTCTTGTAGCTCTCTGTCGGTGGTTGTAGGCATCTCTTCGGTGC
Organism: Diphasiastrum complanatum; assembly: GCA_029204225.1. NCBI lineage: Eukaryota > Viridiplantae > Streptophyta > Lycopodiopsida > Lycopodiales > Lycopodiaceae > Diphasiastrum > Diphasiastrum complanatum. Next base: position 49,246,868 of record CM055100.1, on the reverse strand, counting down.
CATCCAACCAAGGCCATAAGCTTTTTCCCTTCAAGATGAGAGAGGTCTTTACCTTCCATGCTAGGAAGTTAGGCCCGAATGAGTCGAGGATGGTGCAGATCTTTGACTGTATGCTACTTATAAATGCCATCATTGTGAACTATATTTTTCAACTTGTTTCTGGCTCCTTGTTTTGTGTATGATGGGAGCATGAAGATCGGCCATTTTTTGGTCTTTGGGTATTTCGAGCTTCGTGGCTTTGTGTCTTCCTTCGGCCTTTGGCTTCCCTTTCAGGATTCTTTGGTCTTTGAACTTTGGGTCTTCGCCTTTGAGTCTTGTTCATTTGACCTTTTGGGTCTTGGCCTTCGTTGAAACCGTTATGTAGGCGGTTAATGTCTGGGGCAGTTTCTGCTTGTGGGAAGTTCCTTTGTATTTCTGTAGATACAAATACTTGTTGGTCCTTTCCGTGCATTTCTGCAGACACAAACTCGAAAGCTATCAAAGCTTTTTTGCTTGAAACATTAAGTTTCATTAGGCACTTCGATGGAGTTAAAGTCAAATGGAGTAAGTTGAGTGAGTTGATGTTGAAGTTGAAGTCGATGTCGATGGAGTTGAGTAAGTTGATGAAGTTGGATTGAAGTCGATGTTGAGTGAGTCGAGTACGTCAATGTCGAGTAAGTCGAGTAAGTCGGGTGAGTCAATGTTGAGTAAGTCGGGTGAGTCAATTGTCGAGTAAATGATGGAATGTCAATGTAGTTGGTGGAGTAAGTTGAGTATATACATGGAGAAGTCGAAGTTGATGAAGTCGGACTTCGGACTTCGATGACTTCAAAGTCGATGGAGTCGGACTTCGACAAATGCTCATTACCAAACAAATTTTGGACTTGAGCATTAAAATCCAACACTCCTCCTTAATGTGGATCCTGAAAAACTTGAATCTTCAGATTTAGCATGTCGTTAAATTTGATATGATGATCCTTGGATAATGCTTTTGTGAAGTAATCTACTGCCATAAAATCTGTCTTGCAGTAAACCAATGACACTTCCTTGCTTTGCACTTTTTCTCTAAGGTAGTGATTACTTGATTTCGATATGTTTGCTTCGAGAGTGAAATCTCGAATTTAGAGATAGTGCTATTGTGCTTTAATTATCACAATATACAATAGCTAAGCAAGGTTGATATCTACAAGCAGGTTCCTTAGCCAAATTGCCTCCTTGGTAGCATTTGTGGCAGCTATGTATTCCGATTATGTTAGTGATAATGCTATTGAGATCTATTTTCGGTTGTTCCATGAGATTGGGCCTTGATTGAATAAGAATACAAATCTAAAAGTTGATCTTCTAGTATCAATATCTCCTGCCCAATCTGCATTTGTATATCCTTCAAGAATATTGGCAGATTGGTTGTCTCTATAATAGATGCTTAGATGTTTTGTTGCTTGGACATACTTTATGACCTTCATGAGTGCTTTCCAATGTGTTGGACCTGGATTCAATAGGAACTTGTTGAGTGAACTGATCGAGTATGCAAGGTCAGGGGGTCGAGTGCAGAGCATTGCATACATCACTGATTTGATAATGGAGTTAAATGGATAATGTTTTATTTTCTCCTTTTCTGCCTCGTTCTGAGGGCATTATTCCTTTGATAATTTCAGATCAGGGTCAAGTTGAAAGTTGCTTGATTTGCAGTTGGTCATTCCATACTTTTTTAGCACATTCGTGAGATGTCGTTGTTGACTGATATAAATTTGTCTGCTGGATCAATTTCGATGAATCTGGATTCTAATGCAGTAATGGGCTAGACCCATATCATTCACCTTGTACTCTTGTGCTAACATGCATTTTGTATCCTTCAATACATTCAGATTGTTACTAAATAGTAACGTATCATCTACATAAGAGTGATCATTATGAAGGAATTCAAAATAGACTTGAAATAGACATTCCAGTCTGTCAAGTTTGGAATAAAACCATTCTCGATTAGAAATGCATTAATTTTATGAAACCAGGCTCTTGGTGACTGTTTCAGACCATACATAGTCTTGTGGATTTTGCAGACAAGGTGCTCCTTTCCCTTGAGCTCGTATCCCTTTGGCTACGACATATAAATCTCCTCTTCAATAGCACATTGAGGAAAGCAGTCTGGACATCCATTTGGTGGACTTCGAGATCGACTGTAGCTGCATAGAGTATTAGTCGGATTGAAGTATCTTTGACAATAGGACTGAAAGTCTCTGAATAATCTAGATCTAGAATTTGTGAAAAGCCCGGGTTGAACTTCAATCCTCTGATGCGATTTGACTCGTTGAGGGTTTGACTCACTGTCAGAGTCTGTGTTGATTTTCTGATCAATCCTGAGTTTGGAGCTGGTGTCCACTCTAGGATCAAAATTCGATGAAGCTTTTCCCTTGTGGTCGAAGAATTGGTCTTCCACAAAAATGACACCTCTGCTCGTGAATGCTTTCTGAGTGTCCAGATTGTAGAGCTTGTATGTCTTGTGATTTGGGGAGTAGCCAATAAAAATGACACCTCTGCTTGTGTCATCCAACTTCTTTCTTAGATCAGCAGGGATCTGAGCATAGGCAATGCATCCAAACACTCGAATATGCTTGAGTGATAATTTCAAATTTCAATCATGTCCATACCTCATAAGATGTTTTGTCGTTTAGGGCTTTTGTGATGGATTGATTCTGTAATAGGGCAGCAGTCGTGATAGCTTCTGTCCAGAATTTTTTTGGAAGAGAGGCATGGGCCAACATGCTCTTGGCACTTTTAGTGAGTGTCCTATTCTCCCTTTCAACTACACCATTGGACTGAGGTGAGTAGCTAGTCATATGATGTATTCCATTCGCCTTGTAGAACTCCTTGAATTCGGTGGAGATAAATTTGCCCCCTCCATCAGTACGTAGGGCCTTGATCTTTCTTTGTGTCTGATTTTCAACAGATGCCTTGAATTGTTTGAAGAACATATTAGGAAAAAAAAGTCAATTATTCTCCTTATTACATGCCGTATTTTTACCTAACTTGAGAGGAGAAGAGCCCTATTGTACATACAATCCATCATTCCATAGTTAGGAGGTAGTTTTTTGAGAGCAAATTGGCAATCTTGAGTTTTCTCTACATTTGTCTTGAGTTTTTGTGAATGCTTTGCTATCCAAAATTGATTACACTTGATCTCTAATAACATGCCATACTGGAGTCCGTACCGCACATGTGTGGGGTCAGAATTCAATGTTTGATCAATGCTTTTGATTACTCTTGATTGTGGGATCCAATATTGCTTTTCTAGATCAAGATTTTGTGACTAGTTTTGCAATAGATAGGTGTATCAATCAATCAATCACTCTTGGAACTTTATGTAAGTTCATTTTTGGTCCTTTTACTATAATTTCAATAGGGTATCAGAGCTTGTTCTTCAAGAGGTATGTGTAGTTCTTCGAGAGAAATCATCAATAAAGGTTAGAAAAATCTACTAGCTACGCACTTACAAAAATGATGTCTTGGTAGAAACAAGACTAATAACCTGCATAGAAATGCAGATTATTGAACCACCCACTCTGATACCATGTCGTAAAACCGTGATACTATGGAAGTATCGAATGATATCGGATTAATAGAGCTCTGATTATAACAAAAGCTCGGATATCATGTTGGAAATACATGGGATATCAGGAATGAACTCTGATACCATGTCGTAAAAAGGTGGGATAGTAGTTGAAATTTAACAACGGACGGTTGCGGATCGGAAGTGCGTTAGTTACCAGCAATAATCAAGATGAATAATCAGTAACAATGCTCAAATGAACAAAATAGTAGTGTGGACAAAAATGCACACTTGATTAATCAGAAAAGGAGTACATGAGCGTGAAGCTGAGCGCTAATCTGTGAGGCGCAAAATTGCAAAGCTTCAAAGGCTTGATCATTGCTAACTTGATTATATGAAATCAGCCTATATGCATAAGAATAAACTAAAAGATACAAACTTTATTTACATGTCTTACAATTTAGTACTTTGGACCTCCTTAATTAATTAGAGCCGCCTTGTAGTAGATAGCCATCTTTGTAAGTAGTAAAGTCTATGTATAACTAGGTGGACTGTCAGTGTTGTCTTTGAAGTCGTATGACAGTACATGGATCGACTTTTCCTTGATGAGTAAGTCGAGCTAGTTGAGGGTTGATGGATTGCTAATGAAGTCGGGTAAGTCGACGAAGTTGGATGATGGTAAGTCAATGATGTTGATGTCAATGGAATGGAGTAAGTTGGGTACTTCGATGTCGGGCACTTTGATGGAGTTAAAGTCGAATGGAGTAAGTTGAGTGAGTTGATGTTGAAGTCGAAGTCAAAGTGAGTCAATGTCGATGGAGTTGGAGTTGAAGTTGATGTCGAGTGAGTCGGGTACATCGATGTCGAGTAAGTCGAGTGAGTCGATTGTCGAGTAAATGATATGTCAATGGAGTTGATGGAGTAAGTTGAGTATATACATGGAGAAGTCGAAGTCGATGAAGTCATACTTCGAACTTCGATGACTTCGAAGTCGATGGAGTCAAACTTCGACAGAATTTTTCAGGATGCTCATTATCGAATGGATTTTGGACCTGAGCATTAAAATCCAACATGCATTACTATATGCACAGGAGGGTCTTAGGCCTATATAAGGAGGACAAACTTGCCCTACTCCATCATGGTTTGGTTGATTCATTGTCAGGTCCTCTCTCTACTCTCATGCTTCCTAATCCTTGGCTTGGGTGTGAAGCATCTAGAGACCGATTGGCTGCTTCTACTTGGTTGGGTGGTTTCTCCACAGTGTGTTCTCTATTGTTTTGTCTTGTAAGTAGTATCTTGAGGAGGTCTCTCTTACATTGGTGTCAAAGCAAGGCTTACGAAGATGGGAGAACTTGGAGAAGTGTTACTTTTTGACGAAATTTTGGGTGTGGAGCAATTGGAGTTCTCTTCCAAGTAGAGAGCAAGATTGCAAGTGGGTGTACTCTCTTGGTTTCCATTTGCATGTTGATCTCCTCTCGATTTTTTTTTTGGGTTTTATGGAGGATTGTCCTTGAAAGCCAATTTGTGGTGCTTTTTTGGAGCTTTTTCTTATGGTAGCTCAATTCTTGTGTAGATCTGAATTGCTTTTGCCACTTTTAAGAGCTTCAAGGCAATGGTCGAAAATCAAACAAGTAGAAATATCAAGGTCCTAAGATCTGACAGTGGAAATGAGTACAAGTCTATTGAATTTAATTACTTTTGTGACCAATGTAGGATCAAAAGACAATTCACGCAAGCTCATACTTCTGGACTCAATGGTGTAGCCAAGCGCAAGAATTGTACAATTGTGGAAGCGCTAGATTATCGCAGTCTATCTTCAAAATAGAAGTCCTACCATAGCAATACCAAAGATAACACCTGAGGAGGCATTCACAAAGAAGAAGCCAAAGGTGAACCACTTGCAAATCTTTGGATGTAAAGCCTTTGTACACGTTCCTAAGGAAGACAGACACAAGCTTGATGTAAAAGCAATAAAGTGCATCTTCTTAGGACATGACAATCGAGTGAAGGGCTATAGATGCTTTGATCCATTGGAGAACAAAATTCATGTTAGTCATGATGTTATGATGTGCAAAGATGAGTATGTTGAGAATTTTGAGACATCAAGTGGCAAAAATGGTACATTGAGAATTCAGCTTGATGATGGACCATTTGTTGACATTCATGGTGATGGACATATGGATACACCTCATGATGCTGCTACTCAACCTCAGGAAACATGTTGGAGAGGTAGAGATAAATCATTTGGTGCCAAGAGTACTGAAGTTGCAGGTGACAAACGCAAGGAGAAGGATATACCATGGGATACATTTTCACCAGAAAGCCGATCACTTGACATGAAGCTCCCCAAGTGGTTTGAGAGATTGATGGAGAGTCACGACATGGATGAATCTTCTGAATCATCTATCTAGGGAGAGCTAAGGAGATCAACAAGAGAGAGGACACAACCTGATAGGTATGAAAACAATTATGCTATCTTATCTAGCATCATTCAAAGCAAAGAACCTTCGACTTATGATGAAGAGAAGGATGCTGACATTTGGGTCAAATCCATGGAAGAAGAGATGGAATGAATTGCTAAACATGGCACATGGGACTTAGAGGAACCACCAGTTGGTAAGAAATCCATTGGTTTCAAATGGGTATACAAGATGAAGTACCATGCAGATGGAAGTATAGCAAAGCACAAGGCAAGATTGGTGATCAAGGGTTATACATAAAGTAAAGGCATCGACTATCATGAGACCTTTGCACCAATGTGTAAGTGGAATACTTTACGTTTGCTTGTTGCTTTAGCTTCACATTTTGGTTGGCCTTTGCATCAGATGGATGTGAAATATGCTTTTCTAAATGGTGAGTTAGAATAAGAGGTGTTTATGGATCAACCTGAAGGCTTTGTAATGAAAGGACGGGAGCATAAGCATGTCGCTTGAAGAAAGTGCTTTATGGTCTCAAACATGCACCACGTGTGTGGTATAGCAGGATTGATGCCTATCTTCATTCTAAGAGGATGATGAGAACACACTCTGATCCAAACCTTTATGTCTTATGCTTTGATGGTATGATTGCTTTGGTTGCTCTTTATGTTGACGATTTGATTATTACGGAAAATAATCAAGAAATGATATATATGGTTAAGCAGGATCTCATGGACTATTCGAGATGACATATCTCAACCTAATGCATTATTGCCTTGGAGTGGAGGTGTGGCAAAAAGGACATGAGGTGGCACTAACACAGGTAAATTATGTCAGAGAGTTGTTGCACAGGTTTAGGTTACAAGATTGTAAGTCGGTGAACACTCCCATTGAGCCAAGTAAAAAGCTTTCTAAGCTTGACAAATCGCAACCATTTGATGCTATGTTGTATAGATAATTAGTAAGGAGCTTGATTTACCTTACCACGAGTAGGCCAGATATATGCTATGTTTTTGGTATTGTAAGTCAGTTTATGGCAACACCTATGGAAACGCATTGGAAGGTAGCCAAATGCATCTTGCGATATGTCAAAGGCACTTCCGATTATGGCTTGGTGTACATGAAGCGGGAAAGTTCACCTGAGCTATGTGGTTACATGGATGCAGATTGGAGAGGCGATTGTGATAATCGTAGATCTACCATGGGGTATGTATTCTAGTTTTGTGGCAGTTGCTTTTCCTAGTCTAGTAAGAAGCAAAGTACAATTGCTTTGTCTACAACAGAAGCAAAGTATAAGGCAATGTGTGGCACAGCACAAGAAGCCATTTGGTTGAGGCAAATCTTGGATGAGATGGACATGAAGCAGGAAAACCCTACAACTATACATAGCGACATTCAGAGTGGCATTCAGCTGGCAAAGAATCTGGTGTTTCATGAGAACCAAACACATCAATATTCACTATCATTTTATACATGCTATTGAGTAAAGAAATAAACATTGTTCATTGTAGCACATTAACAGTAGTTCTACTTTTAGGGAGAGAGTTAGAATTAAAGTAGAACTACTGTGTTATTTTATTGTGTGTCCTATTAGTGGATTAGGACTAGTTGGCCTCTCGCCACAAGGCAAGTCGACGGGACAGACTTCCTATCATCGGCAACCTGGGCCATGCATGGGTTGCCAAAGAAGAAACTATATGTATAGTGTATTTTGGTTTTCAAAAATACAGTTGCTATGTGAGCTTGGTGTGTGTGTGTGTGTGTGTGTGTGTGTGTGTGTGTGTGTTATGGTGTTTCATGATCTGTGATTTTGTTTCAAACAAATTTTAACTCTTTGAACTTCAAAAAAGTATCAAACACCATAGCTTTTGAAGATAAGAGGTAAATCCAAGTGAATCTAGAGTAGTCATCAATGAAGGAGACAAACATAGTAGCACCACCATTGCTCCTAGTTGATGAAAAATGAACATCCGAGTGCACAAGATGAAAATGATGAGTGAATGAAGTAGTAGTGTGATTTTGCCAAAGCACATGCTTCACAAGCCTTACCATCATTTGCCAAAGATTTAGGCAAACCAATTGCTTGCTCCTCCTTAATCATGGATTGCATGGATTTGAAGCTGGGATGGCCCAACCTTTTGTGCCAAAGCTCCTCCTTGGACATCACAAATTCGGCCATCAAACCAAAAAAGTTAGCTCCATCCTTAGTATCCAATTTAAAGAGTCTTCCAAATCTTGTCTCTTCTGCGAATACTTTTTCATCCTCCTTTATCAAGGAAGCATCCACACCAAAATCAACTTGAAGTCCATCATCAAGCATTTGACCAACACTTAGAAGATTCTTGGGGATATTTGGCACAAAGAGAACTCTAGCTTTAAGATCTTGGTGGATCCTAGATTTATTGGCACACTACCATTTCCTTCAATTTTACACTCATAGGGTATGTAAGATGTCATTATTTCAAAGTTTTAATCATATTGAAAATTTCGTCAACAATTTTCTTATAATCCTTTGACAATAATTTAGTATCCATTAATGATCCATCAATGACAATTATTTAGATCCTTATGGGAAGATAATATATGAGAATATATCTAAATCCTTGAAATGTCAGTAATAAGTGTCTTCGCCAAAGGATGTACACTAGTACATCTAGGAGTTTTCCTTCAAACATTTTAAACCTGAGTGACAGTTACTATCATCTATTTGAAATCCATCTATGAATAAGAGACGACTTAGATTTAAGAAATTGAAACACAATCACCCTGGAATTTACTGGAATTCCAAGTCTATTCATACAAGTAAAAATTCATATGATGATAACAACTCTTCAAAGAAATAATTTGAAACTGGAAGGAATCATATGAAGTCAAGTATTTGATAAATTATCAAAAAGTAAGGGTAAGAAAGCGAGAAATATTTTTAAGGATTTTCAATTCTGTAAATGGTTAGATTCCCACTTGGGATCCGGATTAACCCTCAAAATTTCACAAAATATCTCATAAATTTGACCAATGGTTTTAGATCGACATCTAGCAATTATCTAATTCTACCATTGTCAATCAGATCCTTATGGTCCTAGAACCTCCCCTTTTGAATTAATGATGCCCCATATACCACCAATTTTCCCTCCAAAAAGATCCTTAACCCCTTAATTTGACTTTCCTAGAGATTCATCTAGCTATCCTATAGTCCACTAGGAGATTAACCTTTATTATAAAAAACTAGAGAGTCCATTTATCTGCGATCTAAATAGAAGGATCAACATAGTTCAACATCAAATTATCATCCCTTCGAGATTAGTGATAAGCTTCGAATTCCCACTTCTCTAGAAGTAAGCTTCTGCCAACTAACAGTTCACTATGTGATCCATCTATTAAAACTCTACTTCTATCATCACAAGTTACATCAAAACTTATGGATAAACTCATGGTCTTAAAGATATCTTTTATGAGTTCAACTAAACAATTTCTATTTAGAAAATTAATATTCGGTATTAAGCAATTATTTCTAGGGATTTCCAAAAAGCCTAACTGCAAAATACATTTTCTTAAGCACACTTACTATCCCCGATGTCCTCTCTGCTTCCCTCAATATTTTTACTCCCCTAAAAATTTCATTCTGCTAAGGCTCAAAGAAAGTTCAGAGAAACATAGTAAATGTAAAGTGAATTATTGTAAGAAAAAGTTTGAAAATTTTATTTTTGTGAACAAGTTATCCTACAACTGGGTTGAATCATAGATACACAAAAATCATCCACATAAATGCATAATAGCACTAGTCTGACCTTTTACATACATCCCACCATAGGTTTAAAACATCAAGTGAAATCAAATTTTCAATTTTGAACAGTCCCTATTCCTTACGAATTTTCCAATAGTAAACTAATTGGACCATTTTTCTTTTTTATTGACTAGCTTGGCATTACTTAGTCAATGCTAACGAACTGTCGAAACTCAGAATATGAAATTACATGAATGGGGATCCCTCAATTTGTCTAGTCATTTCATATTATTTGACATTTTTAAATTTAAATTTGACGAGTATCTTACATAAGCGACCCATTTCTAATGATTAGAATCGATTAGAAATGCATCAGGTGAAATTTGAAATTTGACCAAATTTGAAATTCAACATTAAAAAAAAAATTAGTGTAACTCTATATCTAGGATTACCCCACTCCAAAAGTTAAAATATCGTTACAATATTAATCTGTCGGCAAATTTCATATACTAGGTATTTGCAGTTCCTTTAGTCAATTTTAAATTATCTATAACCTAAAAATAATTTAGCTTTAGTGAAAACATTGTGACCGAATCTGACTGAACAAAAGCTCAGTATGGTCAATTCACTAATCTAAATTTACTTTATAGAAAATGGGAAAAAAAAATTGATATCTCGATTTTCGTCAAAATTTACGAGTTATGTAAAATTTATGAGATTTGAATTTTTTTTTCGTTATCTATAAAGTGAATTTAGATTAGTGAGCTGGCCATACTAAGTTTTTGTTCAGTCAGATTTGATCACATTTTTTTCATTAAAGCTAAATTCATTTCATAGATAACGGAAGAAAATTGAAATCTTGAATCTTCTTATAAAATTCGACTTTTATGTAACTCATAAAAACTAATAAGTAATTTCTTTAGACACACATTATACACAAACTAAAAGGTCTTTGAGAATTAGCGAGGATAGTTTGACATGATGGTGTGGCTCTCTCTTGTGATTCCTAGGGCTTGAATTGACTTGAGAAATTGACTTGCCAAAGCTTTGAACCTCCATCTCCTCTTCATAGTTATGTTGAGGTTTAATGGCTCTCCTCGTGAGGTGAATGTAATCTCCAATTTTGATAATGCACACTTAGTTTTGGGGACAATGCTTAATTCAATAGACTCAAGATTGAAAGCTAGCTAGCTAGATATATGAAACCAAGCAATTGGCTCATCCATAAGTTGAGGCTCAACAAAATATATTCATATGTGCTCATCCACATTATCAAAGGTTTTTCAATATTCAAGTAACCTTTGCGTTCGCATGGTGCCCAGGTTGGCAGGCCTAGCACAATAGGAGATTAACTCGCTCATATCTGAAGGATGCCACGCTTGAACATGAAGGCGAAAGAGGAGGGGGATTTTTGACTTCTCCTAGATGAACCCAATGACAATATTATGATTTGCCACAACATCTATTTCAACCTGCATTGGAGATTGCACACTTCTATTTGGAGATAGCATTGGCCCCCACAGACTTCAGATCTAGAGCTAGCTCAATTCAAGCAACTGAGCATTAGCTTGTCCATAAGTCCAACGCTAAACCCAACATATTGTAGACACATGCTAATCCACATATGACAACCTTTTCCAAGATTCCCTCCAATCTTGCTTTGGGAGACTTTTTCAGATCGCATGGATGATGGAACCTAAAAGTCCTTAGAAGCGTCCGAAATTTTAGGAGTTGATGTACAATTTAGGATGGCATTGCCACTACATATATTTGGGCATTAATGCCCTTGGATGGCCCACCCACAACTTTTGTGGAGCTGTGCCCAATGCCATCTATCTCAAGCTTGTCCATCCAATTTCCAAACCTATGGAACCCCTTGAATCTTGGCTTTTCTTTGAAGGTGAGTGAGTGAATGGTGACTCGTGAGGCCCAAAATGGGCCTGACACAAAGCCAGACAAAGGCATATGCCTCCTCCAGGTTGGGCATATGATGTGTCAGGCCTATACCGTCCTTAAATAATGACACAAAGGAGCATAATCAAAAAAGTAATATTTAACAAGACAAAAAAAAACAAAAGAGAAAGGGGGGATGAACCAGGACTCTATTGCGACCGAATACATTCCTCGATCCATCAATTTTTGTTCTGATTTACGAACAGGACAATCCATTTTACAAACCCATAAAAAGGCTTCCCTTCCCTGTTCTATCTCCCTCTCTCTCTCTCTCTCTCTCTCTCTCTCTCTCTCTCTCGTCCCGGGTCGTCCGTCTCTTTTGCTTGTTTTCTTCCGATCTCTGTTTCTGTTCCTGCCTTTCGCATTCATGCACCTGTGGTATCAGTGAAGAGGGAGCCTGATTTTCCTCGTGGGTTTTGCGTTTCTCATTGCCGGTACTTGTCATATGTGATTTCCACAGGGAATCTTGCTGTTTTAATATTGTTGGTGATCTGTGAGTTGATCACTGTTGCAAATGAGTTGATGATAGAACAGAAGCCGGCTGTCTTGTTTCTCTTGGACTTATGGCTTTTCTCGTTGCGGCATCTGTCATATCATTTGCACAGAGGTAATAAAGTTTTCGTATATGAGATGATGGTTTTGATGATGAGGGAGGCTTCGGATACGAAGTAGGCAGATTTCGCCTCTTGATGCTTTTGGATGAGGAGTATGGCTCTGTGAGCATCGTTCTGGAGGCGAAAGAATCGTTTGTGACATTACCGTGGTGAAGGTTTACAGAGCTTAGCTGCAAACGAAAAGATATTTGGAGGATCAGTTTCTTCTTGGCATTCCGACGGTTGGCAGACTTATGCCTCTCCATTTAGTCTTCGTCGTGGTTTTTGAGTCGTGCATGCATTACATTTATTGAAGGATTTAACAGAGCTAGTTGAAATCATTTTTGTGCTCCTTTAATAATGCTAATGAAAAGGAATACAAGTCAAACTTGGTCGACGAACTTGTTTCCTCAGGCCGTCATTGCTGCAATGCTGCAACAAACACGTAATATTTCTTATTATGACCGTAAACCACAGACTTAAATTCTTTACCAAGTCGGTATTCTGTATCTCGACGGTTGATCAGCACATTGGGTTGGTTTCTACCCTGATAGATGACCTGTTATTCATCTATGATTTTTGAGTCTTGAGCTTAATCACTTCAAATACTTTCAAGTTTTATCAGCAAGCTTTGTTTCTGCGTTCACGTATCATTACGAACGACATCACTTTCAAGTAATCGAGCGTGTTATACATCCTGAAGTTTCTTACGCTGAACCTGAAGCCAAGAATGATGATTGTTACTTCATTTATTCAGTACGGGTTTTCATTCTCTTTATCTTGAATCCCTTCGTTTACGATTCTTTTCAAATATTTAAAAAACCGGGGTATCTTGTGCAACTCATTCTTGGCAAACACTACGCTTTGATTTCTGCAAGTTGTTGAGGGACCAAAGAGAGAGAAGGTCCAAATTGTCTCAGAAATCTCTCTTCTCTTATTCTTTGTTTTTCTAAGCAACACAAGAATCACGAATCACCTGATACTATCTTTTTTCTAACTTTCTTTCGATCCATTTGAAAACCGAGATGGTTTGGAAATTCGTCTTAGGTGGCATCTTTTCGTCTGCCCGCAGTTCCCGATCAAGGAGGAGGATGGTGCTTTGGATTTTTGGGTACGGTTCACTTGTCTGGAGAGCGGGGTTTGAATACGATGAACGTGTCGTTGGCTACATCAAGGACTACAAACGCGTGTTCTACCAAGGTACTTCCCAGCATTGTTATCAAGTCATTGCATCCATTTGATTCGTGCTAGAAATGGAAATGTGACCTCTGTTGGTGGTACATTGTACCCTTCACTATTGAAAATCGAAGCTGATTTGTCTGATTGTACGTTTTTCGTAGGATGATCTTTTTGCCATTTAATGTCTCTCTTTCCTCTGGTTTACTGTCCGATGTTTTAGTAGGTTTATTATTGAATTCAATCCTGGTCTTCTAAAATGATTCTTATTTTGAACTAAGCAGGATGCACCGATCACAGAGGAACGCCTGATAATCCTGGGAGAGCTGTGACCTTAGTGCCACAGGAAGGAAGCACAGTTGTACGTGCCTTTAAATTGAGGACTTCATATTTTTTGTTGTATGAGTACGTTTCTTCTTAAATTTGACATTCAGTTGGTAGAGAATAACATTTGTTTCGTTGGCAGTGGGGTGCGGCGTACAAAGTTTCTGGGCATGATGCAGAACAGTTGGTTTTGTCTGTAAGTCTAAAGCTTCACCACCCCACGTAGGGTCACCACATTGCACCATTGCCGCTTAAAAATATGATTGAACTAGTCAATTTGCCCTAAATTTGATGTGGAAATATTTTTCCCTTGCCTGTAGTGACCGTGTTTCCTGTTGCATTACGATTGTGGTTCATAAGCACTTTCAACTCAACGCAGCTCCAGATAATTTGTGAACATGGAAATAACACACTTCTTGTCAACGCAGCTCAAGATAATATGTGAAAATAGAAGTAATACACTTCCTAACATAATTTTATTATTGCACTTTACAGTACTTGGCATTGAGGGAAAAGCACTACGATGTGAGGGCTCTTGTCAACTTTTTCACTGTAAGCCTTCTTCAATCGTACTATGATTGGACTTGGCCTTTTCTCATATCTTGTATGGAATGTCTCTCCTTGCATTGATTTTAAGATTATTATGTAACTGTAACCATCAATTCATTAAACCGCAACCACCAGCTTAAAACCCCCTAAGAAAAGGCTACATGTTTAGACAATTATTACAAATTTTGGGTTTAGAGTATAGGCACCAACATATGGAAAATTTACCAAAGTTGTTTATTCAGTGAGCCTTCTATGCAGGTTGAATCATCAAGTGAACCAGCTCTATCCAGCGTGCTCGTGTGAGTCCTTCATCTGTAGTAGTTTTTTTTTTCCAATTGAATGAAATTACGATTCTCCTTTGTGATTTGGCTTGATATGACAGTCATTCCTTATCTTTTTCATCTATACATGTAAATCCTAGTAGCAACTTCCATGTGTAATAGTCATGTTTGCACACCTCCTTTGCTCTGTTGGGTCTATCCCAGGCATAGCTAGTTGTAATAACAATGTCTATTATGTCAATTGCCAGGTACATTGGATCACCAAATAAGACCGAGAACAAATATTACCTGGGGCCAGCATCATTGGAGGACATGGCCAGGTTTTCCCAATCACCTTCTAATCTTTTCATTTGCCTGTAAGCGAATTATCGTGGATACTATGCAGCATTTAGGTGACCTTCTGGCTTTACTTCAGGACATGAGAATCTGGATCTCCTTAAGAGACTCAGCTCAGCAGTAGTATAATTGAAGTTTTGTTACTGATAAAAAGGCATCCTGTAGGCTGTAACATATTTTGAGATGCTTAATTCCACCTTCGACTGAAAATTTGTCCTTTTCATAAATCAGGAACATTTCAAGACTATCCGAATGAGGCTAATTGTTATGATAACTGATTCATCTTGTTTTTTGCAGCCAAATTGCAAGGTCCGTTGGTCCCACTGGAACGAACTATGAGTACCTCTTTCGTTTGGAAAAAGCTTTATACGAAATAGGTAGGTACTTCTGATTATCAACTTTCTTGATTAGAGGTGAAAGCTACAAATGTCAGTTGTTGCTTCTCACTGCTGCATCAATGACTAGGTTTAGGTTTAAAACCTGCAGGGCATGAAGATGAGGAAATCGTTGAACTTGCAAATGAAGTTCGAAAGCTACTTAAGATCTGGAATGAACATCAGCTATATATAAACAGTTGTAGCAACTGATAAGGAGGGTCGGCATATTTTTGACAAAAATTATTTATTAATTCTTTACATTTCACATTTAGTCATGAAAATTTCCCTAAGGGAAAGAGGAGTTAATATATACCATTGTCCTACCAAATTCTTGAAAATGTTCAAAACCTTGGTGGGATTTACGGCCTTTGCAACAGAACGAAAAGGTCTACAGGTTGTTCAATGTACAAGAAACAATACACTTGCTTGAGTGGATGACCTCATTTTGGAACGCTCTCAAGGCCACTCATTTTCATTATATTTCCTGCGACTATTGAGTCTACTAGGGTTGCAAATGAGCTTGAATGTATTATTTTGCAACTTAAAGAAACGGTCTTCAGATTGTTCGCACCTTTTATTACCATAGTGAGACGTTGGGGTCTTCACCGAAGGCCTTGAAAGAAGCATTTGACCAAAAGTTGTCGGAAGATTAGCTATGTGGCATCCGTGGAGAGGGAAGAGGAACAAAGTTATAACCTTCTCCTCCGCTATACGTGTTTGCAGCCCTGGCCCTGGCCTGGCTGCAATAATATCGTGGCTGTTGTCTTATTTCTGTGCTTCCGCTACAACATTGACAGGAAACGATACATCTTGCTGAGTGGTGACTGCGGGAGACTGCATTTTGGAACACTCTCAAGGTTGACAATTTCCATTATATTTCTAAAGACTAGTATTCAAGCCTAGAGTTGCAATGAGCTCAGAATGCAATACTCTGCAATTTTTGGTACTAAATACCAAATTTTCTGAGACTTCTGTGACAACTTTTGAACTGACTTGCTCATTGTTTCTGACAAATTTCTAACACTCTGTAATGAACGTGGTATCAAAATTTATCATGCTATATTTTATCCTTGGAACTTGAGTTTCAGATTTTTGATGAGATGCAAGAGGATTCAGTGTTTTGGAGTTGTAAAGTTTGCATTTGATGTCCCAATCCCTAAATTACACAATCACGTGATAAGTTTTAAGCTGCATGCATGCCACAAAGGACTTAAATGAGTGACTTTTGTTTTGCATCAGCACTGCTTCAATTGACTCTTAAATGCTAAAAATTTTGGTAGTTTAATTTTTAATCATCAATGGCATGTCATCTCTTCAAACAAAATGAGAATGCATCTCTTGCCAAGCTGCTTTCACCTTGCCTCTAGCAAAAAGTTGAAGTGAGAATGGTTGTCCTCCAGTTGGGTAGAGCAAGAGAAGTGTAAATAAGAATTTAAGTTTGATGTCAAGACTCCTGTTGATGGACATCTTAAAAGCAAACACGGATAAGTTGCAACTAAAAAAACTGATGACCACCATTTGAGCAGATGGTTGTACTTTTACAATGAAAATGACTTGGGTAAGCACAACTTTTGGATAGGTATTAGGAGTTTTTGATATATTCTATTCAAAATATAGAGGTATGAATTTGAGAATGGCCTTAGATACTTTTTGAAATAGAGGTATGAAGTTGAGGTTTTAATTAAAGATATAACATCACATTAGCTCAAAAGACAATAATAGATAGGAAGCTTCAACTAAGATTACTAAATAAACATTATTTAAAATTCATTAAATGGTATATCCTTGCAAGAGCCATTTTGGATCATCTATGACAAACTCCAAAATTGAGTCACATCAAAAGTTGCAATTCCCAATGACTACCTAATTCATACTAAAGTGTGAGACCTTAAAAAACATAGCATGAACCTCCATAAATGGCAACTACTAATCCAAATAAAGAATTGGCTCACCTACCTATAAGCTATTTTAGAAGCCCTAATTTATGCATTTATAAATGAAAATTTGTCTTAGGGCTTGTCACCCAATATTTGTGTCCGCAACAATTATATGGACTTGGTACATAGTGTGAACCTCCAATAACAGCACCTACTAATCCAAATATAAAAGTGGCTCACCTACCTATAAGCTATTTGACAAGCCTTAACGTATGCACTTAGAAATGAAAATTTGTCTAAAAAATTTGTTGCCCAATATTTACTGTGTGTCCAAAAGTGATATGGACTTCATACATACTTGTTTCATTTTTGTCTTAGTAACTAATATAGTTCTAATGGTGAGACAGAATCTTTAAAGTGCAAAGCATTATTGAGGCAGTTCTCAAGTTTTGAAAATGCCTCAAATATGATGGAGGTGAATTTTGTCATGCGACCAATGATACTGGACAACTTTTCTCCAAGATTTGAATTACTGCAATGATTGGCCTATACCAAAATAAGTGTAGTGTTGATAGACTTGCAATTTAGATGAAGCAAACAATTTCAACCCAAAGAGATGAGGACATAAATGTTCAATTATCTATCTTAAAGAAAGTGAATTGTGTCCATCTTTATATGAACAA
Source organism: Diphasiastrum complanatum (assembly GCA_029204225.1). Classification (NCBI taxonomy): domain Eukaryota; kingdom Viridiplantae; phylum Streptophyta; class Lycopodiopsida; order Lycopodiales; family Lycopodiaceae; genus Diphasiastrum; species Diphasiastrum complanatum. Next base: position 49,229,055 of record CM055100.1, on the reverse strand, counting down.
TTTCACATCAATGTAAAAGACTGCAATTCAATATCGAATTGGGTGTACTTGTCTACTTGTGTCTTGTCCTTGGGTTGATATTTGACGATGTGTCTTGATCAAAGCCATATTGTTTTCGGCATGTCAAAAATATAATTGTGTCATGATATTAGTAGTATTAGGATTCATTCATATTAACATATAGGTTCATGTTGCTTGACATACACTTACATTGTTGTTAATTGCAATTGTTTTATGTCAGCATTCCTTTATGCCATCCTAGATTGTCTTAGTTAGACTTACAATAACTAACATATATTATCTCATGTATAATATTTATAATACCTAGCATCTCTATATTAGATAGGTTACTTAGCACACATTATTTATCATAGTGTTCATATTTTTTATTATCTATCATAGAAGACACATGTATTAACATATTGCATATAACCTTAATGTTATATGCTATAATCTTAAGACTATGACCACCACAAGCATGCGCCCTATGATAGATAATATGTGCACTACCTTATCTTAATTTTCCTCGTCGGTTGTGTGTGTGTGTGTGTGTGTGTGTGTGTGTGTGTGTGTGTGTGTGTGTGTGTGTGTGTGTGTGTGTGTGTGTGTGTGTGTGTGTGTGTAAATAGTTGCTCTCTTAATCAAGTCAAATGGGGGCCTTGACCATCTCATGATGCCGCCATAGTTCATTTGGAAGCTAGATTTTTTTTTTCTAATTGATAAATAATTACATGATTAACTATAGCTTAGTATTATGTCCATGTGTTTGTTATAAATCATTGAAGTTACTCTTATATATCACAACCACATGTTCTATGATTAGCTTATATTGTGTGTATGTTATATTTTACGATATAACTAGATTATAAAACATTCATGAACTATGTTGGGGGAGAAGATGGAGGTGGATAATGCAGAACAGATCGATGGCAGCAGGTGATTGTCGAAGCTGTGGCTCGACACTCAAGCGCTGGTATTGACTGACTCCCTTGATGTGGGCTGCTACTGACTATTAGCAAAACGATCTCGACAACGAGGGAGAGATAGAAAATGCTGAATAAAATCACAGCTCATGCGTTAACTGTGAAATTCAGCACGTATGAAGTGTCCTTTCAATGCCATAATGATCTCATAAGTGAATTGACAATTGCTCTCTTGCAACACATCCAACTTGGTTAGCAATAACACAAGCATCTAGTTTGAATAATTTCCTTGACTTTTACCTTTTGCAATCAAGACATCCTTCCTTTTGATCATACAAGCATCTCCATCAAACTCCACTTTAAGACCTTTGCTTAGCAATTGACTCACACTAAGTAGGTAGTAATAAATGGAATGAACAAAACATCCTTCAAATGAACATTCCTATTTGTAGAGAGAGAAATAGGAATTGCGCCAATCCCTTTGATTGCACACTCACCATCATTGGCCATGTAGATCACCTTCTTGTCATCTCCATATGCCAACAAAGAAGTGAAACACTCCTTGTGAAAAGTCATGTGCGAGCTTGCTCCACTATCAATCCACCATGGATCAATATCTCCAACAATAGAACTCAAACATGTAGACATCACAAAAGCATCATCATTTGTATTTTGAACATCAACACCATCCTCATCAAGAGTTAGATTACCTTGTTTGTCTCCTTGATCTCTCGTCTTTTAGTAGCAATCACTAGCAAAGTGACCTTTGATGTCACAATAGAAGCACTTCAATTTAGACCTATCTTTCTTCTTACCAAAAGAAGAAGACTCACCATGATCTTGTCCTTTAGAACACTGGCCCTTACCTTTGCCCTTGAACTTGTCTTTAATGAACATTGCCTCCTCACCATCTTTAGATGTTGTTGTAGATCCACCTCTTGCTTGAAGCCTATATTCCTTGTTGATCAAGATCTCTTGAAGATCCACCAAAATTGGCAAATTTTTTTGAATAGTATTTGAAACAATTTTGCTACACAAACTAGACTCTACTAGCTTTGAAACAAGCTATCTAGCACCAAATTTGGATCTAATACGGAAGACAACCACCAAACTAAATTTGGTTGTCCTTCACATGTGTCTGAGCAGGGATTTCTGTACAATACCAGAAATGATTCAATCCTTATGATAATGAACCCTCTTGATCCAAAAATCTCTAAGATAGCATGGGAGATGCAATCATCACTCTCTAGATCTAGATTTTCATGAAAATTTGAAAACTTTGGATGATAGATTCATGAAACACTTAGGTAGGCTCTAATTCCATGTGAAATTTAGCACATGTGAAGTGTCCTTTCAATGCCATAATGATCTCCTAAGTGATGTCCTTGCACAATGATCAAGAATAGATTGACAATCAAGATCTATCTCAATTTCTAAGGCATAGACACACTACAACATGCATATATTCACCATACAAGTACACAATGTCAATTTTTAGAGAAAAAAGGACAAATATTGATTGTACTATCAATCATTAAGAGTTATTGATTGCTTAATCCAAAGATCTATCAAGTTCTAGATGTTAGATCTTGATCTAGATGCTTTACACTATGATTTAAGCAAGAGCAATGGATCAAATGATCAAACACATGGATGGACGGCCTCACACGTGTGGAGGACAATACCTGTACTGCCTGTTTACAGAGAGTAAAGTGTGAGAGATTTCAACTAGTTTAGTCTAGTTTATTCATATTTTGGTTAATTGTCAATAAGAGGCCAAAACTCATTTTAGACTTAGAGACAAACTTTTTGGAGTTATATTAGTTTAAAATACATTCAATAAACACTTTTGGAAAGTGTGGGAAAGTTGGTAGTCGGGTTTGAGAGAGATTCAAATTTGAACTTTGGGTACATTGAATCTAGACCCAAAAATAGTAGGGTTTACATTTTGGAGGGAAAGCCAAGTGGCCAAATAGGGTTTGGAGACTCTATAAAAGGATGTAACTCGTGGAGAGACACATCTTCTCTCTTCTATCTCTCATTTCATCATTATACATGGTTCTCTTTGGGTTCTACTACTCATTGGTGCACTATATTGGTGTTATCTTGCAATCTTGTGTGTAGAATGATCATTTATTGCTATTTTCGGTTCCACACGTGTGAAATACAGTAGGGTAATGTAATTGTACGGACAGCAAACATGTTTTATGTTTTGGTTCATGTTTGATCAATATATCTTAGAGTTTGCATCTCATTTTGTATGTAGATGCTGATTTTTCTACATTGGCAGGATTGTTGGTTTGCTCCTTATTGTAACCAAAGATTTGGGACATGGATTGGATCTTGAATGATCTGAAATCCTTCACATGGTATCAGAGCTCTTGTGTTTCAGGTTATGAAAGGATCAGCCATGTTTAGCAAGGATTTTGGAGGAGTTACCAATGCTAGAGCATGCTAGATTGATCTCTACTCAAAAATCAGCATTTTTGCATGTGTAGAATTGATCTTTTGTAGGTCAAAACTCAATATAGGGTTATATACTTGTTCAAATCCGATTTCACATTTGGCTTACTGGAATTAGATGATTTTTGGTGCATTAGTAAGGTCTCATTGGAGTCTACGAGAAGATATACCAAGTTTCTAGAAATTGCATGTAGAATTTGAGATATTCAATTTTTTGTCATTTTGTCAAAACCCTAATTTTGATTGGATCTCTAGTTTGTGAGGTTACTGAACTTCATTTGAGTGTGTCTCAATCTTAGGAAGTGGCAAGAATCATTAGATTGAGGATAGATCATAGGTTGATCAAGATCTCACTATTCTATGTGTTGATTTTCTAGTTAGAAGTGCTAGAAGAGATTTGAGAGGTTCCATATCTTTGTGATATCTTCTTGAGTTCATTTGTTGACATTCAAGAGAGTGCTTTGTGCATTGGAACAGGTTGAAAGAAGAAGATCAGATCACTTCAACATGGCTACAAGTGGTGGACTTATGTTGGAGAGCAATGATAGGCTTACCTCAATCAACTATTCTACTTGGAAGGTGAGGATGGAGTCCTTATTGGAGATGAATGAGTTGATGGAGATTGTTGAAGGTGTGGAGGAGAGACCTCAAGCACCTCAAGATCAAGTGAGGTATGACAAGAGAGCAAAGAAAGCTCTACACATGATCAAGGTGAATGTTACCAATGAACTTCTCAAGGAAGTTGGTAAGTGCACATCATCTTTGGAGGCTTGGGAAGCTTTGAAGAAGCTTTATGAATCCAAGTCTACATCAAGAGTGCTTATTCTTAGGAGGCAAATCTTTCAAAGTCTGCAAAAGAAGGAAGAAAGTACTCATGCTTTTGTTTTGAGAGTTAAAGCATTCAATGATGAGTTAGCATGTATTGATGAAAGCATTACGGAGGTAGAACTTGTTCAAGTTATACTTAATGGCTTGTTGGATGATCATGCTAATCTTGTTCAAAGTTTTTCTATTCAAAACACTTTGCCAAGTATTGTGGATTTGCAAGAGATCTTGGTGAATGAGGAGTATAGGCTTCAATCAAGAGGAGGTGGATCTACATCGACATCTCATTATGAAGAGGATGCTATGTTCATCAAAGGCAAGTTCAAGGGCAAAGGCAAAGGCAAGTGGTCTAAAGGGCAAGATCAAGGTGAGACTTCTTCTTTTGGCAAAAAGAAAGATAAGTCTAAGTTGAAATGCTTTTATTGTGGAATCAAAGGGCATTTTGCAAATGAATGTTTGAAGAAGCAAAGAGATGAAGGTAGCAAGCAAATCAACTTTACTACTAATGATGAGGGTCTAGGTGGTGGTGATTCTCTTTTGATGTGTTCTTCAAGTCCAATATCAAGTGAAGGTGACAAAGATTCATGGTGGATTGATAGTGGAGCTAGCTCACACATGACTAGTCACAAGGAGTTCTTTACTTCTTTGGTCACTTATGATGGAGCCAAGAAAGCAATTCACATGGCCAATGGTGGTGAGTGTGTGATTGAAGGTATTGGTTCAATTCCTATTTGTCTCTCTACTAATGAGAAAGCAAGACTTGATGGTGTTCTTTACATTCCTTCACTTTCAAAGAATTTGATAAGTGTTGGTCAAATGATAGAGAAAGGATACATGGTAAAGTTTGGGGGTGATGCTTGTTTCATTACAAAGGAAGAAATCTTGGTTGCTAGGGGCAATAAACAAGGTAGACTTTTTCAAGCTTTATGCTTTTGTTATGGCTAACAAAAAGGATGGAATGGAAAAGGACATTGGTCTCAACTTTCCAAAGCTACCTTTTAGCATCAATAAGATTGGTGGATCTTATGCAAAGTCTAACAAGCTTCCTTATGCTAGATCTAGGTCAAGATCTAATATGCTTCTTGGAGATGTTCATCTTTGTGCTAACTTGGCTAGTCTTGAGGATAATGATGGTGTTTCAATGGTTCTTCATGGCAAGTGCAAGCATGCAAAAGGTAAGGAAAGAGCTAACTTCATCAATGGAGGTGAAGGTTCTTCCTTGGAAAAGATTGTTGCTACTGATTTCTTTGATCATATGGAAAAGGATGTTGCTAGGTGCATGCATGAAGGAGGTGGTTCTTCTACATTCTTTTGTTATGATTTCAAGAAAGTCATTTTTCCAGCAAGTGGAGTCACATGTCTTCATAAAGAGAGTAGATCAAATGGTTCTATCAAGAGACTTAGTGAGGGAGATAGTCACAAGTCAAGAAGAAGAGAAGTATGTGAAGAGTTCAAAGTAGGATGTACTTTGAATGATGTCATTGTGAATGATAGTGAGGAAGAATCATTATCATATGATTCATTACCTAAAACATTGAGTAGAAGTTCTTGTTTGAAAAAAGAGAGTACTTCAATCATCCTTATGTTGAAGGTACTAATCATTTTTTTCATGGCTTCTAATGTCTTTGAGGTTTTCTACTTCTTATGATGCAATCATTAAGAGGGAGTCTTATGAAGTAAAGAGCAATGAAAGATTGGTTCTTGGGAAGATCCAAGGCATGGATCTCACATCTCTTCATTAACTCAAAGGATTCTATGATTGTGAATTGATCACTCATAATCGAGATGGCAAAAGGTTGGTTGGAGAAGACTACATGGAGCAAATCGAGAGGCAATTTCTTCAAGGCAAGGGAGATCTCATTGGTGAGCTTATTGAGGTTTGTTATGGGCTCAAGAGGGCTGGATTTATTAGGTTTGATACTCATCTTCACCTACTCTACCTCATCTTGGATGGAAAGTTTGGAATCTATCTTTTGATTTATGATGGTGACATTGTTTTCACTAACCTTTGTGGAAATTCGAGATCAAGCATTGATGAGTTCTTGTTGGATCTAGATCATATGTTTGAAAGGGAGTATTCACGCGAAAAACTTCGATGCTTGCCAGCGGGTAGATATATCAGAAAATAGGGTAAGCTCATTAATTTCTATGCAGGATGCCTTCCATTCAAAAAGTGGGGTATCGATTTCATGGGACCAACACACCTAACATCATCTAGTAGAAAACACTACATCATAGTAGCCACCAACTATTTTACACAGTAGCAAAGGATAGCTCAAAAGAAACAGCCTGGTTCTTACTCGAACAAGTGATAGGGTGATTTGGTACTCCACGAGAGATCGTATCTGATAGAGGGACCCACTTTCTGAACAAAACAATCAAGGCCCTAACTGATCAGCTAACGATCAAACATCGCAAAAGTACCCCCTACCACCCATAGGCCAATGGTCAAGCAGAAAGCACAAACAAGCAGTTAGTGGGTATTCTAAGAAAGACTGTGTCAGAAAGCCAACGAAATTGGGATAAGAAACTATACTCTGCCCTATGGGCATACAATACCACATACAAAGCTAGCACCAATCATACTCCATTTTTCTTAGTGTATGGGCAGGAATGTGTTCTGCCTATTGAGGTGGAACTACCATCCCTACGGTTTGCCATGAAACACGACCTAGAAGGTAAAGAGTCCATCCAACAACGATTGAACACTTTGCAAGATCTGTACGAACACATGATAACTGCATTAAACCACTGAAAGGATCACAAACAACGGATGAAACAAGTTCATGATCAAAACTTGCGAGACTACCACTTCACCCAAGCTCAGTTAGTACTATTCGAGGTGTTTAAGCACCGGGTCAATATCAAAAAGATCAAAACCTACCGAAGTTAGCAGGTGCAAAAATTGTACACTGTATAATACACTCCCCACTTTTCTCTCTCATTTTTCAGGTGGTGACCAACATAATCGACATTGTTCATGTATATAAAGGAAACAAATTCCAGCATGTCGGCACTCTCACAGAGAGGGTGCCATAGGAGCCACGTTACGTGATCCTCATGGAATCGAACTAGCAAGCATAGGCGTTTTGCTTGGGGCAGGATTCACCAATAATAATGTCGAATACAAAGCCCTCATGTTCGGCCTACACATGGCAATCAAGTTCGCACCTATCATAAACACTCTAAGAATCGTGGGCAATTCTCAGCTCCTAATTCGAAACATGATCGGGATGTATTAGATCCGGGATCGCATTCTACGAGCTTACACCGCGTCCATCCGAGAACTCATAAAGAACGAATATAAAGTAAAGATATATTTTCTTATTTTGTAAGCTAAAATTATAAATTTATGATATTGAGTCCAAGTTTCTTCTCTTGAATTCACCTTGCTATAAATTTCAAAAAATTCATCATAAAATTTGTACATGCCCACGAAGACTTTTCATTGCTAATAACATTTGACTCATTCATTAGCTTGATTTATTAGATATGAAAATGGTCAAAATATTTCATATCACATCTTATGTTCATTTTGGGTAAGTGTAAGACTTGTTTTTTAGTACTCTTTATAATAGGTTATTTTATTAATAGTGAGCTTCGTGGGTGGTTCAAGTAAGTTCTTTTTCTCTCGAAGTTCAAGTAAGTTTCTAAGTTATGTCTCACCCTTACAAGCTCGTTGTAACTTCTCAAATGGATCTTATTAGCTATAAAGGTCACTAGAAAGACTATTGCTAAATACATAAATAGGCAGAGCCGAGCAACTTGGGCAAAGTCGACAAGGCAATTGGGTGTTGAGATGCGTTGACTTTATGCTAGTGCTTTTAAGAAATTAATAAAGTCTTTAGAGTTCATGGTTTAGATTGACATTTTAACAAATTAATGTAGAAATTAATAAGTTTTTAGTTGCATTTAGTGAAATTGGCTAAAAAAAGTGTGATTAAGTTCTTTTCACAATTTTCTCTAGAGGTTCATAGGTTTATACCATGCATTTAGTTGAGTTGGATAAAAATTGTGAAAGATTTTGTTCCAAAGTCAACTCTTGAAATTCATATTTCACATATTGATGTAGAAGTTAGTGAATTGTCCCCTCCATATTGATTGAGTTGAATAAAATTTTGAATGAGTCCAATTGTATCAATCAATTGTTGACATTGACATTCAACAATTAATGTAGTTGTTCTCAATCTTAGCTGAGTTGGATAGAGGCCTTGAATGAGTCCAATGTTTTTGGTCAATTATAAAAATTTGTATTATCATGTGATTTCTAATTTTGGCCCTTTTAGTTTTCTATTGGCAACTAGACTTAGGGCCTCTAATATCATTTTAGAGTTTTAAGCCCTTAGTCGCTGATTCCTAGGAATTATAACTTGCTACTTGTGCTCATTAGGTTGGGCTTACACGCGTAGGATGCCAGTGCCCTTGCACTTGTTACTGTCGTAAAATCACGTGTGGGCGTGAGCGGCAGCGGAAGCTCAAGGATTGCAGCGGCATGTAGGAATGGAAACGCAACAGTTAGCAGCAGAATTATTCAAGTAGAAGAGTTCATACAGAATGCGCAAATGAATGATACTGAATTAGAAGCGGTTGGGGTTCTAGCATGCTTGCTGGAAATACAGCTTTCACATGAAGAATTCGATTTGTTAATAAAGGGTAGATCTCATACTAAATTCTTTTTCGACATTTGTTGAATACAACTGGAATTTGGCCTAATCTGAAATGCCAAAGCATCTCAGTTGATTCAAAAGTTAAAGTGAAAAGAGCTTGACTACTTGTAGAGTAGGAGTTTTTGATTTTGCACAAATTTTCACACCTTCTACTGAAAGCGATAACTTTCCTAGATTCATCAAAAATAATGCAGCCTTGTCTATCGAATTTGACCTTCTGACCTGAATCTGTGATTCTCCTAACTGAGAGCAGGTCTTTAGTCTGATTTGGAATGTGAAAAACATTGGACAAGAATATTACTTCACCTTTCTGGAATTCGACTTTGACTGTTCCTACACCTTCCATAGTATGAGTCGAGTTGTCTCCAAGTTGCACAACTGTAGGATGGGTGTATGACTTGTAGTCATGGAACCAGTCGCGATGGTGAGTCATGTGCTGTGATGTACTTGAGTCCAAAAACCAGGAATTGATATCTTGTTGTTCTTTGACTTTGGTCAAGAAGGCAACTTCATCTTCCTCCTGTTGCTGGATCGAGTGACTGGTGGAAGCAGCATTTGCTTGTTTTTTGGAACTGTTGCTTCTTTTCGTTGTTGTATTGCAGCTTTCTACAATCCTTGATAAGGTGACTAATCCTCTTACAGTACTTACAGAATAGATTCTATCTTGGATGGAAGGGTGAAGACTCTGAAGTTGATGGTGAGTCTGATACAGGTCGTTGCATGTTGCTCTTATTGTCAAGATAGTCTGACTGTGTAGACCTCTTGGATCAACTTCTGATTTTTTGAATATAGAGCTTGAGGATCCGATCCTGAGCCTGAGGAGGAGGCTGATCTTCTGATCTTCTCTTGTAGGAGCAGTGAGATTACTCTTGATAGAGTGACGTGCTCCTAGGTAGAAATTGTCATTATCCAATTTTCGTAGGCTTCAGGTAGACTCGATAATAGAGTCATGAGTGCATCAAAATCTTCTATGACTGAGCCGGTTGCAGTCATCTGCTCCATATTCTTGAAGGTGTTGAGGTGACTCGAGACACTATTTGCGTCAGACATTCTGAAGGTGAAGAATTTCTTCCTCAGATGAAGCTTGGATGTAACATCTCTAATGTCGTAGAGAGTTGCTAGGATGTCCCATGCACCCTTAGCTACCCGAGCAGCACGTATGTGGCTGTTCTGAGCATCTTTGATGTTGAGGGTGATCATGGCAAATGCTTTGCCATCTCTCAGTGAATCAAATACATGAATTGTAGCAGACAATTATTCATTTGAGATCATACAATCATAGAGATTAATATGTGCATAACATCTACAATATTATCTATTGATCTTCTAATTTTTCAAGCACTGTGCGACAGATCGACACAGTGCGTTGGCGTGAGAGAAATGTAGGTCTCTCATGAATAATGTCTTACTTACTAGAGGACTTCTGGATCTATAGATCCTCTACAACATTGTCGAGTCACTCATAGGCGGACTTGTATTATGTATTTTTCGTCTTCTTGTCTCTTCTATTATGCATCAAACAGAAAGTATATAGTTTGCAAACTTTTTTGTGTCGCATCGTGTAACTTCTAGATTAGAAAGATTAAACATCTACAACTAATCGCAAATTACAAGAGTGGCAGATTAGCCACGATCTAGAGTACTTTTGCTGATGTCATGATATTTGATCAAATATTTGTACCCCCCATGGTACTTGGCCGATCTTCTTGGCCATTCGTGGAGCAAGAAGGATTTTGTATTGTGAAACAATTTCGTGTCGTGTGTCGCAAAATCGTTCGCGAACAATTTTGTTTCTTGTGTCTTTTTTGTCACTAGAAACATTTTGTTTCTTCAGCTCCCTCTCAAAGCATGATAGCTTGATGACTCCAAGATTGCTCCTCTATTTCGCGAATAGACCTTTGTCTAAGGCCTTTGTGAAAATGTCAGCTACCATCTCCTTCATTCCAATGAAGGTAGCTTGCAACATCTTCTTCCCAATCAGATCCCTTATCAAGTGGTACTTGATCGCAATGTGTTTCGTCCTAGAGTGAAACACAGGGTCTTTTGTCAGATGTATTGCAGATGTGTTGTCCATCTGCAAAACCAGAGGTTCATTCCTCGTTTCACCCAGTTCGTCAAGGAACTATTTGAGCCAAATTATTTCGTTGGCCATCTTTGTTGCTGCAGCGTACTCTACTTCGCAGGATGACTGAGCTACAATGGTCTGCTTCTTGCTGACCCAGAGAATTGCTACACCTGACGCGATGGTGCGTCTTCTTGAGACACTTTTGCAGTCGTCCTTGATGGATGCCCAGCTAGCATCATTGTAGGAAAGCATTTGGAACCCTGCACCACGACAATAACACAAACCAAAATTCTTTGTTAATTGAATATATTGCAAAATTCATTTTGCAATCTTCCAATGTGTTGAGCCTGGATTCGTGCAGAATTGGCTCATCCTGAACACTGCATAAGCCATGTCAAGGCATGTGTTATCTGCAAGGTACATCAACGATCCTATCAGTTCCGTGTATGGTGTGAGCTGCATCAATTCTCTATCTTCTGTAGTCCTCGAACAATTTTCGTTTGTCAGTATTGTTCCTGCAAGCATTGAAGTATTCGCTCCTTTGTAATTCAACATCCCAAAATCTTCTAGGATTTTCTGGGTATATCTAGACTGATGAAGATACAATTTACCTCCCTCATAGTCTCTGTCAATCTGTAAGCCAAGGTAATACATGGCTTCTCCCATATCTACAATCTCGAAATGTTTCAAGATATGATTCTTCACTTCAGCAATAAGCTCCTCACTCTTGTAGAGTATCAGAGTGTCGTCCACATACACAGTTACAATGATGATCTTCTCATCTGTAATTCCTACATACACATTGGAATCAGCCATTAGTGGCTTGAATCATAAGGATTTTAGGGCTTGATCTTTCTTCTTGTACCATTGTCGAGCTGACTACTTCAGACCATAGATACTCCTATGCATTCTGCATGCATAAGTAGGAAGTGAATTTGAGACATATCTTAGGGGTTGATCCATGTGGACCTCTTCGTCCAGCTCACCATGCAAGAAGGTTGTCTTCTCGTCCACAATGTGAATCCTGAGGTCATAGGCAGTTGCATATGCAAATAGTAAACGTAGGGACGAATGTTTCACAAATAGTCAATACCATATGTCTGAGAGAATCCCTTTGCTACAAGTCTTGCCTTATACTTTGAGACATCTCCATCTGGTCCATGCTTTAGCTTGTATACCCATTTGCATTTTATAGCTTTTCGCTTATCTGGCAATGGCTGCAACATCCCAACTTGGTTCTTCCTCATGGATTCCATCTCCTCATTCATGGCTTGGATCCATTTGTCCTTCTCTGGACATTCAATTGCCTCCTCAAATATCTGTGGTTCGTCACTAAATCCACAAAACTCTTCTAATGTGGAAGCAGAGCTGCCTGGCACATATTTTGCTGGCGGTCTTCGTTGTCTTGTTGACCTTCTAGGAGATCCTCCTGGAACTGCAATGCCTTTTCTTGTGTCTGCTCTGCTATGTCCGGAACCATTTCGGTTTACAAGTACTATAGCAGTGGGCTGCCTCTCGAAACTTTCTTCATCTGATTCGTCACTCGAATGCAAAGCGACTCAAACATTTTCGTCTTCGTGTTTCTCCTTTGCTCCCTCTGTCACAGTTGGCAGATCATAGTACTGTCTTTCAAGAACTTTATAGCTGACAGTATCATTGTTGGCCATTGTTTTGCTCTCATCAAATCTGACATCTCTGACTATCTTCACAGTGTTTGTCTTTGGCATATAGACTCTGTAGTATGACGAATTATTGTCATATCCTACAAAATATCCCTGTTCAGCTTTCTCATCAAGCTTCTTTCGAAGCTTATCAGAAACATGTGCATAAGCTGCACAGTTAGAGATACGGATGTGAGTCAGGTTGGGTTTTCTACCCCACCACAATTCGTGTGGTGTCGTGTGAGGAACACCAGACTTTCCTGCCCTATTCTGAATGTAGACGATTGTAGCTACTGCTTCAGCCCATAGTACTCTGGAGCTTTTGAGTAGGACATCATGCATCTGGCAGCTTCCATTAGAGTCCTATTCTTTCTTTCTGCAGTATCGTTGTGCTGCGGTGTGTAAGATGCAGTCCTTCTGTGAATGATATCACGATCATTGCAGAAGTTAGTGAAGCAATTCGAGATGTATTCTCCATCTCGGTCTGTTTTGATCTGCTTCACTTTTGTTGCCAGTGCATCTCTCTGCCCAATTCACATACTCTGTGAATTTGTCAAATGCTTCTGATTTATTCTAAATAAAATAGACTTTGACAAATGTACTGTAATCATCAATAAAGGTAATGTAATATCTTGAGCCTCCTATTGAGATCACATTGAAAGGCCCACAGATGTCAGAATGCACTAACTCCATAATCTTGGTCGTTCTGTAGGATTCCTTGACAAATGGAGTGCGTGACATCTTACCCTTCAGACATGCATCACATGTCGTCGAACTGTTCACATTTGAGATGCTCACCCACCCCTGTGATTGTTCCACGAATTGTCTTTTCTTCTACCTTGGGTGATAAGGGTACTGGTACTTGCATCAACAACGTTGCATGCTTCGTTTGAGAACATCACACGCATCTCTGCATCAGTTATTCTTGCCATATATAGCAAGTCCTACTGCAATGTAGGCACAAACATAACATCTTCGAGTCGTTTGTCTCTGCCATTCATGTTGAGCCACAATGAACCAATATCGTTCACTTGATGTTTGGATCCATTTCCAAGAACAATAAATCATGATGGATCTACACTTCGAAAATCAGACATAAGCTTCTGAGTCTAGGATTACCTCTTGTGTGTCAGGTGTTGACACTGCACAGATGTAGGCAGTCGAATTATCACGATTCGATCTTCCTTCGCCCATTTTTGAGCTCTCTGGCTCCTCGACACAGGACAAACTATTATTGTTCTGCTGTCTGCTCTGTGCTGATTTGTTTCTTGGGTTCAGGCGACAGTTCATGGCTGCATGACCCTTCTTGTGGTAGTGGATACACTCAATTTTTGGATTGAGACAACACGTTTCGACTGTATGTCCTTCGCGTTTGCAACTCACAAAGGTCTTCTTGTCTCCACTTTGTTGTTTTGACCTTCCTTTGTTCTTCCATTTGCCTTTGCTGGTTCCCTCTGCTTGCTGATCACGGTCTTGCTTTTGATCTGACTTTCTCTTAGGCTTGAATTGTTTATTTGTCTTTTCTTTGTTGTTGTAGAGGGCTTGGTCAGAAGCATCCTTGTGATCAAGTGCTCTTGAGCCTCGACTTCCTCTCGAATCTCGACAATTGCCTTTTCGAGTGTCATTGTAGGATCCTTTGCTAGTAGTGTTCTGGTTGTCTGGAAGGATCTTGGTAAGGCTCTCAAAAGATAAGTGAGTTGCTTCTCTGATGACACTACATTTTTTGCCCCAAAATTGTGTAGTGAAAGAAATAGATCCTTCATCTTCCTAACAAAGGAAGTGAGGTCTTTGCCATCCCACTACAGCTGATCCTCAAGCATCATTATCTGACTACATGATTTCGTTTGAAATCTTGTGAGTAGTGTATCCCACATCTCCTTTGCTTTAGAGAGTGTAGCCAGGTCAAGAGTCAGGCTATCCTCGATGGATGATGATAACAAGGCTACTGCCTTGTCATTCTTCTCCCTTCATTCGCGTAGCTCCTTGCCTGTTATTGTAGGCATCTCCTATGTGCCATCTACCTAGGGGAATAATCATTCTCCCTTCAGTATCAGCGAGGTGTTTACCTTCCATGCTAGGAAGTTAGATCCTGATGAATCCAGAACTTTACAGATCTTGCGACGAAACAAGACAAAATGAAGAGAAACGAAAGAAAACGTAAGTGAGCTCTGAAATCGATCTACGCTTATAGCCAAGTGATCGCGAAGTGAAACGAAGCGAAGCACAAAGCAAAAGCATTCATGAATAAAATCAGTTTGTCAGGAATTCAAATATGATTGTTGGTCACTGCCGGCTATATCATTCCTACAATACTTCAGAGTGTAGACAGACACTGCTGATCTACGTTAATAGATTAATATAGCATTCAACAAAATCAAACCAATGTGCGGAATTGAATAAAGAAGTGAATCAGATACACGAATTATAACAGACAAATATTCATTTGAGACCATACAATCATACAGATTAATATGTGCATAACAGCTACAATATTATCTATTGATCTTCTGATTTTTCAAGCATTGTGCGACAGATCCACACAGTGCATTGGCGTGAGAAAAATACAGTTCTCTCACAAGTAATGTCTCGCTTACTAGCGGACTTCTGGATCTACATATCCTCTACAAAATTGTCTCGCTCACGGCCAGACTTGTATTCTGTATTTTTTGTCTTCTTGTCTCTTGTACTATGCATCAAACAGAAAGTATATAGTTCGTGAACTTTTTCATGTCGCGTCGTGTAACTTCCGGATTAGAAAGATTAAACATCTACAACTAATCGCGAATTACAAGAGTGGCAGATTAGCCACGATATAGAGTACTTTTGTTGATGTCATGATATAGGATCATATATTTTTACCCCATGGTACTTGGCTGATCTTCTTGGCCATTCGTGGAGCAAGAAGGATTTTGTGTCACGAAACAATTTCGTGTTGTGTGTCATGAAATTGTTCGCGAACAATTTCATTTCTTGTGTCTTTTCTATCAAAATCAGAGTGGAGAGCTAGCAAGGCTTTGGTACTAGAAACAATTTTTTGTTTCTTAAAAAATAAAATTATTGGATGACACAAAGACCTATATTTGTTGGGAAGTGGCACAAAATGAAACTTGTTCAATTCTTATTATGGAGCAATAATCCAAAACTAATTCCTCAACTACGAGTGACACTAAGTTAAAAATATAAATGCATTTAATCACCCTAAAGAGTTTGGACTTGTCTCTAGTGCTTCAATTAACACAAGCTCTATTGACTCTAGTGCTAGTAAGGTGGCAGTCTGAGCAATAGTGCCCTTTTAGTTCGAATAATTCTCAATAACAAAAAAAGAAAGAAAGAAAGAAGAATAAAGCATTGCATAAAAATAGTAGAAAACAACTACAAGTCTTTTTTATAGAAGAAAATGATAATTTGTCATTGGGCAGATTGTATTTGATTACCATGAAAGACATGACTATGTTGGATTTCTATCCTCTCCATCCTTTATCTTAGTGCTAATTTAGATCCATTCATTTATTGGATTTGAATACTTGTATAGTCGCATACTCTATAAAAATACACCAGTTTTACGACAGTCTACATAAATATAAAGGATTCGCTGACAATGCTCGGTTGACACAACGAACTATCGATCTAAGTATCACCGTCTATATGACAGTCATAAGCGACTATTCGGCGATTATGGAACTATCGAGCAGTCACCGTTGACTCTCGACTATTTGACAGCTCAACACTATCACGCCCGGAATAATCTCTAACAGAATCAGATTTTGTCCAACAATGACTGCTAATAGCACATAGTGCCTTAATACCATTTGTAAAAATACATATTAACCATTCTTTTAATCAGATAGCCATGTGTATATATTCAATATCAATTGAACTTACTCAGTTACTTAAGTTACTCTAAAGCTACGTCAATTTTCACTTGTCTTATTTGATATTTTTCTCGGTTATCACAGAGTATTGTATCAGAAAGATCGCGCATGCAACTACATTCAGACTTGTACACATTCTTTGACTATGTTGAACTTGTTCCAGAAACTTGAGCATTGTCGTGTCGTGTCATAAGCATTATTTCTGTTATCGTCTGAGTCATAGTCTTGTAGATAAACTGATTTGTAGATTAAACTACTCTTGTGACTGATAATTCATGTCGATTGTAATGGTCTAAGATCTGTTTTATTTCACTCCCACAAATTAAATCTAAATCAATCTAATTCGTCCATGTCTACGGAATTGATTGTTTACTTCGAAGCTAGGATCAAGTAGACATTATCGAATGTGGCTTGAATCTGACAGACGTAGATTCAGACATTGAGGATTATCAGCTATTTTCGAAATCTCAATATGGTATCACAGCTTAGTTGTTGAACAGTCAGTTAAGTAGAGCATATAGTATCAGACCGATTGTTCTACTACAGAGTAGACACTTGTTAAAATTGTTTGACAGTCATACCATTTACTATTTGCGTACAGTCATCTCAAACTTCCTAATGAATTTGCAATCACAATCTAGTCTAATGGTCAACAAACTCAATGGTTTGAATTACCACTTATAAAAATTCAAGATGAAGGTCATGTTGATGGCCAAAGAATTATGGAAAATAATCATAGGTACCGAACTAATTCCCAGTGTCTATGAGCAAGCCATTTCCAAGTGGAAGCTCATGGATGGTAAGGCTTTTGTCTTAATCACCCTTGACATCTCTGACACATAGATTGGCCATATCTGACAAGCCCAATCTTTGAGAGAAGCTTGGAATATAAGCTTTATGAAGTGAGAGTTGTCACTTCGAAGCTGCAGTTGAGGAGAAGGTTTTTCTCACTTAGAATGTTAGAAGGTGATTCTATTCAGAATCACATAAATCAATTCAAGACTCTGTTAGAATAGATGACAACAATAGGTTTAATGATCAAAGATTCGGATGTTGTTATGATATGAGGAAACTCAAAGGAATGGAGCATCCTCGTACTCCATCAACGATCACAAGCTCTATTCTCCAAGAAGAATTCAAAGAAGCAATAGAAGAAGAAAGTTGTCAGACAATTTGAAAACAATCAGAAGCATTTTTAGAAGCAAGATCCGAACCAGAATCAACAACCTACTCAGAACAAGAAAAGAATGTTATGCAAATACTACAAGAGAACAAATCACAAGATCTAGGACTACCGAATACTCAAGTTCAACAACAATAAAAAGAAGCAAATAGATCAACAAGCTAATGCAACTATCGATTTGAAGCAGAGCAATGAAGATGAAGATGAGTAGAATGCCTTCATGGTGAACCATCACCATGTTGATCATAACGAGGGATGGTTCCTCGATTCTAGAGCAACACAACACATGACAAGCCATCAAGAATGTCTTATCGATTATTCGGCCTACAACACTAATAAATTCGTTCACCTTGGGTGAAGGTACCGTTAGACTAAATTTTCAATGTATTGTATGTCTTGAATCTGACGACAAATCTTCTGTCGGTGAGTCGACTTATTGATTTAGGAGTAGAGTTTGAAACAAATTCATGTAAGATTCTTGATAAATGTACGAGAGTCATTGCACTCAAAAGATTCAAGGTTATCTCTATAAGCTGACTCATTGTTACTCTGCAACTGCTCGTGCTTTAAGCAGTTCATCATCTATGAATAAAGAATTGATTTGGCACTATAGACTTGGCCACCTTAATCATATATCGTTATGTGGAGGAAAAGGGTCATAGACATATTAGGTAGGTCGATGAGCCTGAGATTGCCCAATTTGGTGGGTGTCAACAAGCATACGTCTCAATTTAGGAGGCTAGTTTAGGAGATTTTTAAATAGCAACAATGTTATATTAGAAAATGGGTAGAGACCATATGAAGATGAAGTTCATGAAGTAGGCAAAAATAATGTGTTTAAGAACAATGAGACGAGCGTTAAGAGTCCAAGAGTTCCATGCTTGTGAATAGTTTGGTAAGGAATCAGTGGAAACTATCTTTGTCTAAAAGGAAAGCATCTAGAAGGAAGCTGAGGTATTTGAAAGGGGAGTCATGAGATAAGATTTTCAAGCCGAAGGTGAGGGACCATGCAAGAGGGGAGCCATGTGAGACGACAATAAGCTTGGATTTCTAGTGGCTAATGATTGAGCCAAAGAAGTGGCAAGAAGTATGAGTTAGTTGAGGATATCAATGATGGAATACTCAAAGAGAGTAGAGGTGCAAATTAAGAATTAGGGGCCAATTTGGATGTGTGCATAGAACTAGTGTGACGGTCAATTAAGTTCTCAAGAAAATGAGAAAACCTAGATTAAATAAGTAGATAAATTATGAAATAGTAGTGATTGTTGTAGGCTATATGAAATGTGACTTGTAAGAAGTGCAAAAAGTAGCAATTTTAAAGTCAGTTGGAAGTTATCCCATGTGTCAAACTAAGAGTGAAATATGGTAGTAAAAGAAATGACAAATCACACACTAATGACAAATTAAGAGTAAGGGGTCACAACAACTTGGGCACCCAACATATAAATATAGAGTGATGTCTATTATTTTTTTTTGGTAAGGGAGATATAAACAATGGACAAAGCATTTTATGAAACAACCTTCCACATATTATCTCATAAGGATGACAAGTCACCTAAAATAGTTCCAATCTTGTACGTCAGATATTACTCTTTAAAAAGCATAGTTTTAGCAATTCGTACATGTTCATACCCGGGTTGATAACTGTCTGGTATCACCCTTGTGATACGAGTCCAGTTTATACCAGTCTACAACTCCTATACCATCTTATATTGATACCCAACTGATATTAAATTTTTTGAAAATCTGCAATACCATGATCCGGCAGGTATAAATTTTTTTTGATACCCATCCAACACTGGTCCACCAGATCTCTCATGCCTTATGGTTCTCTATAACATTAGCATGTGAAAATTTGATCCTTGATACTAGACCTGTTGATATCCTTTTCATACACGACCAACATGATACATACCTTGCGGGTCCAAATATTGATACCCATTTGTTATCTTGTTATAAGGGTCGGTATCTTACTCATACCCATCCAAGAGAGACTTTACCACTTGAGAGTCAATTCTGCAGTTTTCAAAAGTCTTGAGAGTAGAGCCAGATTCAATTAAGTATATCAAAAGATATCTATATGTATTATATTTGGATATTTAATTCTACTGCGTGACTGGATTATGGACTCTTAGGCCTGAACAACTGTGAAATTTTTGAAGGACACATGGGCACACGGCGCCATTTTACAAGTTGCACTACACTTTTCGCACCACCAGTTGGAAGCCTTTACGATCATTTTTATCATTTATCCTTCCAACCTCGTTTACACTGACGGACGAGACGAGAAAGAAACGAGACCAGACGAGGCGAGGCGAGGCGAGACGAGAAAGACGACGCTCGAGAGTAATCGAAGATGTCTTGTCTTGTAAGTTTTTGGAGATGGTAGCATGAAATTAGTAATCTTATCGATCAGATTTACGGTGTTGTTTTCAAGAATGGTGGGATGATAATTGGACTTGCACTGGCAAAGCCGGGAATGGGAGCTCGACCGCTCGTCTGGTTTTTGATGCTCCACTGCGTTCTGGTGTTTCCCGTGAAGGCCTTCACTGAAGCTGCTGATGGTTAGTACACATCTGAGGATATACTGGCATATTGTAGCTTTTTAAACGTGGTTCTCACACATCTTAGGATCTGTCGGCATATTATAGCTGTTGGGAAATATTATTACACGTCTTAGAATCTTTAGGCGAACTATAGCTGTTTGAGCATGGTTATTACACATATTAGGATGTTGCAACATATTATTGGCCTTTGAATGTAGTTACGTTGTGACCCCTACCAGTAGTTGCTCCATATGTTTCCTTCGTGAGATCTATGACGGCACATACAGATGTTGGACCGAGAGCCTCAGCTCATAGTTGTTCAGGAATCAGTATGAAGGTTTTCTGTTGATCATGGGGTTTATATCCAGCAGGATGGTTACCAGTTGTAGTCCAGTAGGTGGACTCCATATAGTTGAAATTGCACGTATCTTTGTCATGTCGGGGATCATAGACTTAACATTGATACAGTATATGTCGACTAGGATGATCGCCAGTTGTAGTCAAGCTCCATAAGAAATAAGGATTCCAGCATGCCTGCGTTAGTTAACATAGGCTGCTAAAACCTATTGGTTTACGTTGTTGACAAGTTTCTGTATCCTATCGGCTAGTCACTCCTGTAAGTAAGCAGCTTGTATGACAATGGTTTTGGAAAATCAAGGCGCAAGTAGAGAAAAAGCCGCTTGGCGACCAAGGGTCCCATATCGTGATGACATGATTAATCCACTAATGTAGTTGTGCTCTGCTACTTTCTAGTCTAGATCATCAAATCGTCACGAGAAAGTGGAGGGTCGTATTTCTTTACCATAAGGTTTCATGCTTTCTCTTACCATAATAAGCTTTCTCACTCTTTTACATATTATAAGTTGAGTCTTTTGCACCCGTTAACTCAAGGCGGGTGTTGTTTTTCTTCTGAGGGCAGTGACCGCGCTTCAGGCCCTTTTAGAAAACTGGAAAAGCGTACTGTCCACGAATTGGTCTGGAAGCGATCCTTGTGGATCTTATTGGCGTGGGGTTTATTGTTCAAATGGAACCGTGACAAGACTGTAGGTTGCTCTATAACGTTTTAAGTCAACTTGCTTGTTAATAGCATAATGTGCTGATTTGATGATCATTCTGGCAGTTTAGAAAAAAGATGCAGCCGGTCTCATGTCATGTTTTACATATTTGTGGAGGATTTTTGCTATGTTCAGTCTTTTCCCGTGACGAACTTGACACTCTTCTGTGTATCGTGGGATGTTTGGGCCAGTGATCTGGGTGCAAGAGGTCTAGCAGGACCTGTCCCTGCAGCAATTGGAGGCCTCGCCAATCTTACAATTTTGTAAGTTGGAGCATTCGTTTGATGCTGAAGGCAGGAGTTTAAGTTCTAAAATGTGGGCTTTTTACAGTATGTTACAGCTTCAATTAACAGCTACTTTGGATGTGGACATCAGATTTTTGCATCAAAACAACTTGAATGGCACCATCCCTTCAGAGATTGGCAACTTGACCTCCCTGAGTACGCTGTAAGTGAATTCATGAAATATTTTGCATGTTCGTACTTGTTTAACAATGAAGCCATACTTTATAGAGTTCTGCCGGTGAAGCAGGTCACTATACATGAATGGATTTACTGGGCAACTACCCAGCAGCATCAACCGATTGTCCAACCTTCAGCAACTGTAAGTGTTATATTGTCCTCCATTTTCACCACTCAATCCTTATAGAGATTTGCATTTTTATGTAGCATCTCCAACAATCTTGTTGCTTTAGTACTAGCCTCCATATGGCTCTATTCGCTCCACCTTTACAGAAATCTAAGAAATTGGTCATTACTTAGATGTGTGAAAGTATCCTTATGTATGCAACCTGCTACCTACCCTATGCCACATGTCGCAATATATTGTCAGTGCTATGCATCATGGAGTTGTTAGATTTCATGAGTGGATTCCATAAAGCTAAAGATTACACACGTTGTATTTTGGGTTTCCTTTTCCAAAATCACCATTGGTACATATGTTTTGATTTGTTGCAGTTCCTTGAATCAAAACTTGCTAGTCGGACCGTTACCAGAGCTATCGAATCTTACGTCATTAACTCGCTTGTAAGTGAAAGGGTACTTAATTTTTTTGCTTTCACAATGTCCTTTTTTGCCATCCTCAATGGCTGGCTCCCTATACGTGATAGAGGTATGGCTTATATCTATTTGACCCTTGGTAGCTTCTTGTTTGTTTGCTAATGAGTTACTTATGATTCGATTAGGTATTTACAAAACAATCACATTACCGGGAGCATTCCTTCAAGCATTGGATCAATAAAATATCTTCAAACATTGTAAGTTCTTGTTGGATTATATGTACTCAGAACTGAGCATGTAAGCTTGAAATGCTTTCCTTACTTGCTTACAATTGCATGTTGCATCATAGGTACTTATCGGACAACTTATTTTCTGGTCCACTTCCACCCAGCATCAACAACTTGTCTTTGCTGACGACATTGTAGGTGCCTACTATATTATGTGTAGTCGTCTGAGTTTTGTGCATAGGTAGGAGAGAGAGAGAGAGAGAGAGAGAGAGAGAGAGAGAGAGAGAGAGAGAGAGAGAGAGAGAGAGAGAGAGAGAGAGAGAGAGAGAGAGAGAGAGAGAAACTCTATTGTCTTTCAATGCAAAAAAGCATATAAGACCAATTATTACATTTCAAGTGTGATAGTCTATAAGGAGCATGAATATGTCTCCAAAAGAAAACTCAAAGTAATCTAGAATAAACTCTCTACATAACTGAGAAGGTATTGCAGCTGATACAATGATACAGTGCTAAGATGATCATAAGTAAATGTACATGTATCCTGTCAACAAAGAGAGCATAACATATACTACATATCTAAACTCTACTGATATAGGAACGCATAGAACGTCCTGACCTTGAGAGTGATGCGGAAGATGATGTTGAAGTATGTCATCTCATACGCGTGTGGGTAGTCCGTTGAGGTCTGTGAACATCTTTTGGCTGAGACACTATACGTTGTCTCCGAACGTGGTGCTGGTCATGAAATGGGATGTCTATCTCATCCTCAGATACTGTACCGTACTCAAGGGATGCTCGAGATCGTCCCCTCGAGAAAAAGGATGTGATGAGAGAGAGAGAGAGAGAGAGAGAGAGAGAGAGAGAGAGAGAGAGAGAGAGAGAGAGAGAGAGAGGCAATATTACCTACCTTAGATCACATAATATAGTTGACAACAAAAGATAAAATGCTTGTTTGTTTCCACTTCTCTTATAGAACATACTTGATTGATTTCATCTAAGCCAAACAACTTTTAAAAGCAACTGTTAATTACCACAATAAAGGATCAGAAGTTACATGGAGGACTAAAAAAGATAATATTACCTTGATCATCTGATTCACATCATTCTACATTCAGTATGCGACAAGCAGTTGACACTCAACTTGGGAAGGGACATGCCTCCCTTGTTCAGCTAGAGTGGTTTTGCTTCCCGAAGTCCATCTGAGATGTTGGAGGTAATTGTAGACATTTTGATACCATTGTCACCCCCACAACCTTATATGCAGCAGAGACATGGTGTACCGATCTTTTATCCTCATATTGGGCCTGTATATCGAGATTATAGACTACCATGTTAGCTCGTATGATTCGGGAGAAGCCCTTTGTCCCACAGGAGATCCTCCTTGCCGAGTTTGCGGTTTCCCAAGTCTAGTAGAAGCCGCCTGTCTCATACTAAAAATAGGACCAGAAAAGAGTATGCCTAAGTAAGTGTAGGACGAGACAATCTCCAATGGCCGGCTGTCAAAGAGGAGTACCTGTCTCAAAATAAAACTCCTGGAAGTATTGAAGACCATTACTTTGGTCTTCTCAATGTTAACTCCTTGGCGCCATCTGGAACTAAAGTCATGAAGGCAATCAATCTGCTTCTGTAGGTCCTCTCAAAAGTAGGTGAAACTAGAACCACATCGTCTGCATATAGGAGGTTGGTGATCAAGATGTCTCCAAGTCTGCAACCCGATCCACTACACTTCTCAATAACCCTCTCCAGTTCGTCAATATATAGCCCGAAAAGTGTAGGTGAAAGGGAACACCCTTGCTTCACCCCAATAGTGCTCAAGATATGGTCATAAGTACCTTTGTCGCTCTGAAAACAACCCAGTACTCTCTCATAGAGCGCCATCACCGTTAGAACTGTGTGATCATAACCCAGGGTCTCGTATTCGTTTAAGTAAGGAGTGTGGGACAGAGTCAAAGGCTTTCCTGAAATCCACAAAGCAACAATAAACTTGCTGTCTCCTGTGGCAAGCTTCCTCAATGATGGCTCTAAGCGTAAAAATATGATCTGTCGTGGAATAATGGGCTCTAAATCCAGCCTGGCCCATCGCATGTAGTCTCCTAGTTCTGCCTCAGTACTCACAGCTGACTGTAAAATAGTGCCATAAAGCCTCACAATCACGTGCCCAATCATCAGGGTCTGATAATTACCAAGATTCATGGGAGCACCATTTTTGCGTATAGGATGGAATGATATTATTAGTGCACCAAGAAGAGGGAAAACGAGTGACAACAGCTTGATTAAGGTGACCAAATAGGGCCCAAGGCTCTCTCTGTTGGTTGTCCAAACGAGTCAACGTGTCATCTAGACAAATAAAGCCATTTTTCAACACCTGCCATGTTTGATGATACATGTGCAATGAGAGTAGATCTGTAGGGATTGACTATACTAAGTAGTGAGTATGAAATCACGAAGCTTCTTGTTAAGTTATCATAATATTCATACTATCAACTACCTTTGGAGTTTCTTGTTTGGGTATTGATTTTCATTCTTAACAGTCCGTCCGATTTCATTTGTATTCTTACCTTCATACCCGCATAATGGCATCTGATGTTTGAGGAGTAACCAGTCTATTTGTAAGATTTGCTCTCAAGTCCAATGTGCTGATAAAGAAGCTATTAAAGCAATGACCTAAGTATTTACCAATTGATGATAAATGCTGATATTCCTCTGGATGCTCTCAAGAAGCACTTCCGGGTAGTCTGTGCATGTTTATTCATGTAGGCAAGTTCAGACATGCACATCTTTTTTAGACTCGTCTTTAGCTCTAGTTTCCACCTCTAATTTAGACTCCTAGCTAAGCTTCAAGTTTTGCTATGCAGTCGTGGTAGCTTGAGTGTTTGGTCCCTTCATACTTTTAAGTGCTACAATCCTCCCCCTATTTCAAATTCTAACCTTGAGTTAAAATCATTTCATCTGTTTCATAATGGGCACTACTTCTGAAACATTGTTAGCTTATGAAGTGTATGGGTCAATTGGTTACAGTTTAGTTTTTATTAGACTTAACTATGATGCATATGATCGCTAGTGGGCTTCATCTCTAACTTGGAGAGTCTAGGCATCCCGTCAGTGTTGCCAGCTAGCCTCACTTCTAACAGGTTGACTGATTACAGATCAACTTAGTAATCGTTAGCTTTGTTAACATCACAGATAGGATTCTTTATTCAATTTGTTATCAGCAAATACTTGTGGAGGTCATTATTATTCTTCCAATTATG
Organism: Diphasiastrum complanatum; assembly: GCA_029204225.1. Lineage (NCBI taxonomy): Eukaryota > Viridiplantae > Streptophyta > Lycopodiopsida > Lycopodiales > Lycopodiaceae > Diphasiastrum > Diphasiastrum complanatum. The sequence continues at coordinate 49,203,319 of CM055100.1, read as the reverse complement.
ATTGTTCTCCAGTGCTTTATCTCTATATTGGATTCTCTTTTCTGTTCTGTGTGCTATGTGTGATATTTTGCTTGTAACAACTGATGTAATACTACCCCAAACACGTGTGGGTAACAATGGGTGAGCCTGCAATTTGCACAGAGAGGCAGAGACTGGTATTCAAAATCATCGGCCTCGACAGTTATAGCTCATGGGCTACAGTTGTTCGGGGGATTGAAAGGTTCCACATGTGTTGTGACGTATGCTCAACACTAGTTTAGTAAGGTGGTCCTGAAGTGGTTGACTTGCATCATCTGCCAATCATGGCCAGATTCTATGATCACCTGATCAAATAATTTTGGAATTAGGTATTATTTGCTCGACTGCGCAAGGACAAACAATTCTGTATCTGAAAAATGTAATTGTTGCAGCCTCAGGATATCTTGCTAAAACGTGATGACGATTGTTAGTTGTCACACTGTCTTGGGTGAGCAACTCATCACATTCAGTGAATATGCGTCAACTACTATTTGAATGGGAATGACATAATGCAGGTGTGATCAGTACAGACGTTCCTTGCTTTATTTGGCTGGTTGCTTTTTCCAGTTGGTATCTGTTGAAGACCTCCTTGAGGCTTTTGTTGTTTGACAACAGAGTTCAATGGTAGCAGTTTCACAAGAGTGCCTTGCAAACCTTTAATGTTCTGTGTCAAGTCTCTAGTTCTTTCCTTTATGTTGTTCACTTTGTAAGTACATCATAGATGGGGATTTGGAGTAGCTCCCGAGTTCAATTACATGTCTGCTCCAATGGAATTTCTCATTTTATGCATTATGATATGCTCAAAAACAGTATTTGGAGATGCAAGGCTGGCATGGAACATTTGAGTATAATGAATTTCTTGTGTTATAAGTGTGGTTACACCACAGCTTAAGTGTCCTGTTCTTAGAACTCATGTGTGCTGCAGGTATGTGGACCACAACGTTTTAAGTGGAGCTATTCCAGATCTTTCTGCCCTAAAAAGTCTTCAGTATTTGTAAGTAAACCTACTGCATGGGACAGTAGATATTTAAAATTGGCTGAGGGAGAAAAAATGTCTCTAAATTATCAGGCCACTGTTTCTGTTAGTTCCTAATGTTTTGTCCAAGGTTCTAATCAGTTGGGACTTTTGTAATGCTTTTTGGATGCAGACCAGAAAAGTTACTTGAATTAGCTATTGCTTTTAGCTTATGCTTTATTCCTTATCTGTTAACAGATGGTTGCAGGACAATCAGTTTACCGGTGCAATTCCTTCAGAATTAGGAAACTTGCCATCTCTCCAAAATCTGTATGTTTCTTTCAGTGGGTACTGATATATTTTAATTTTTAAATTATTATAATTTGGTTCCACCCTACAAAAAATTGAGGAAATATCTGAAGAGTACTCTTTATAACAGAATCAATTATTCTGCAACAGGGGGATGGAGAACAATCATTTCACGGGTTCACTACCTGATACTATAAATCAGCTCAGTAGTATTCCTTACTTGTAAGTACAATAAGATCGCAAAAATCATGAAGTAAAATAGTTGACTTTTAGCCATTGAACCCTGATATAAGCACACTTGAATTGATAAACTCTGAAAGAAGGAACTGTTTGGCTAGCATGAAGATAAAATTACCAATCTATGATTTGTCTCTTAACTTGCAGATTTCTCCAAAATAATCGCTTGAGTGGACCACTTCCAGATCTATCAGGCCTTATAAACTTGCAGGGTTTGTAAGTGAAGTCTTCCATATGTTCAAATCTAGGTGATGCACTTGTAAGTTCTCTTTGATCTGGTCCACTTTGAGTTCATGTAATAACCTCCTGTCATTTGGATATACAGGGACCTCACAAACAACTCATTTGTACTTGGGAGTGTTCCTACTTGGCTGTCTAAGATGCAGAACCTGATAACTTTGTGCGTACTGCAGTCAGTTTTGGTTCTCAGAGCTTTTAGAGTTAACAGTGCATATAAAGCATAAGTTTTTGAAAGAGCAAAATTTTCAGTTAATGCGAAACCCTTGATTTTGATGTCCATCTGCAGAAACTTGGTCAATTGTGGGTTGACTGGTGACTTTCCGTCGTGGCTGACACACAGTTTTCCAGCAATGACAACTGCGTAAGTTTTATATACTTTGGAAAATGTTGTGTGGATGATATGGTGCAACCATCTCTTAGAAAAAGAAAACCTTTTGAAATAATCAAGCACCTGGAATTCCTTAGCATTCATACTTAGTTTGGAGCTACGTACACTTAGCTTAAGTGAATCTGCTTATCTTCATTTTGACAGGACTTTTAATTTGAACCAGTTCAATGGCACTCTAGACATTAGTAATGTCAATAGAAACTTGACGCTTCTGTCACTCGAAGATAACAAAATCTCTGGCCTACATGGCACTGTTCCTGGCTTTATCAGTGTAAAGTAAGTCAGGAGCTTCTTCCTGCATGTTGTGCAGTAACATTTTTGTTTCTTAATTAGTTGAAGTTTTGTCAATATGCGAAGAGTACCTGCATCTTGGATGGGGTAAATTTGCAATTCTTAAATATGTTACTGCTCTTCTATTAATCTGGATCTTGTAAATGCATCTTATGACCAGGCTTGGTGGCAACCCAATCTGTAAAAGTGTTACATTTTCTCAGCCTGACCTGTGTGACCTTTCTTCTGGTTATGGGCCTAGAACATGGCGACAAGATTTATCATGCTCAAAACTCATTTGTCAGCAAGGCCAATCACTTAGTCCTGAAAACTGTACTTGCATGTATCCACTGGTCTTTAATATTATACTCATTTCTACTTCGTTTAGCACTTTCAACGCACCACGAATTGGTGGACTAGAATCTCAATTAGCAGGACAGCTGAAAATTACTTCAGATCGAGTTTGGGTACAGAGTGCCAATTTTACCTCTTTAAATCAGACGGTGGCTGACATTCTCGTCTTCCCTGCTCAGAGCGGGTTCTGGGATGATTCTGAGGTTTCCTTCATTGAATCACAGTTAAGGAGTGGAAAATCTCTAACTGGATATGGACAGTATCGGTTGCAGTTCCTTGCTCCCCCACAAGGTAGTCACTGTATATATGATGTAGCCAGTATTCACAGTCGAAGGTTTGACATGCCAGAAAGAAAAGGGCTTTAACTGTCCAGTGCTACTTAGATCTTAATAAAGAATCTTGCAGTGGACTGTTTTATGCTAGTATACGTGTCACTTGTACTAAGATTCAGGATGCCATCAAGTACTAGAACTTGATTATTGGTTAAAAGTTTCTTGTGTGTAAATTCCTCTGATTTATTTAAAAATCTGTCTTGTAATGGCGTTTTCACTTCTCTCCACTATGTTCTTTGCAGGCAATATTAGGAAGACACTCTCTAAGGTTCTGCCCATAGTCTTGGGTGTGACCCTCTCTTTAGTGGCTATACTGATTGCAAGTTCCATTGCACTTCTATTTTGGAGACGGTACAGGAACAAAGAATTCTTGTTAAGATATGGAGTCCAGCAAGGTGGGTGAAGAGAGAGAGAGAGAGAGAGAGAGAGAGAGAGAGAGAGAGAGAGAGAGAGAGAGAGAGAGAGAGAGAGAGAGAGAGAGAGAGAAAGCTTTATTAATGTCTTTTCCATGCCAAAAGGCATATAAGACTAGTAAATGTACATGTCACGTATGTGGTAGCAGTGGGAGCGTATGAAACGTCTCCGAAACAGCAACAAAAATAACATATATGAATACTTTGAACTGAACTGAAATAAACGTGATGATATATGAAATATGAAACATGTGGGAGCATATGTATGGTTAAGTATCTAAGTGTTATGAATGAGGTATGACATTATCATCCGATCCTGTCCTGATGATGCTATAGAAAGACGTAATACGAGCTGTAGCATGAAGGATCACTGGTAGTCGTTGACGTCGTCTAGGAGGATGAGGTCTCCTCGTAATAGGTCGAGTAGCTTGTGCTGCAACATGAGTATGAGTGGGACGCTGTCTCTGATCCCTATGAGGTAAGTCCTTGTCGTCGTCATCATCATCATCATCATCATCAGATGCAAGGTTCCCATCGCCTTCTCCTAGAGGAGGAGGTAATCTGAGGCTGAGAAATATGACTTTGCTGGGCTGTTTGACATAGGTCTTGTCGCAGTAGAAACATCTCTCGTATCATGAGTGCAATGCATCGAGAGTCCTCATAAGATATGAGTGATCGCAGTGTGACAGGCGCGTCACGAAACAAACAATGGTATCTCCCTATGATCTCATAGTATACAGGGCACCTAAAGATAAAGTGCTCCTCCGACTCCACCTCATCCAAGGAACATAGTTGGCAGATCCACTCCTCTTGGAATACCATGGAACCTCCCAGTCTCAATAGCCAGCTGATACGTGGAGCTGTCCCAATGTAAATTTGAGGTTGTGTGAAAGTCTCGAGTCTAGAATGTGTGGCAGGACTGGGAGCCCTGCTATGTCTAGCTCCATAAAATGAGTCCACGGTAATAGCCTGGCTTAACCCCAAGCTGTCGCCACCAAGTACGATCGAGATATGCCCGATATAAGAAGCGTCTGATGTACTGATGGGTACTTGAGGGGAGATCTGCAATGGAAATATCAAATGACTCAAGGAGGAAGTGGGATGCTTGAGAGAACCATGATAACATGTATCCCTGATCATGAAGGTGGTGTGATGAAGCAAGTACTATTTGTGTATATCTCACATCTGCATTTGGAAGAGTCCGGACTCTCTGAATATACGCAATAAGTTGGAAAGCTGCATCTATCTGAATGGGTGGAACTACAAGCTCTGCAAGAAGGATCTTGTGTGGAACAGAGGGCTTCGCCCGAATCATACGAGTTAACATGGTGGTTTGTAATCGTGAGATGCTGGCCCAGTATGATGAGGGAAGACTGGTACACCATGTCTCTGCTGCATACAATGCTTTATGGTGTGATGTAGAATTATGTGCTATAAAGCTTGCCTGACCTATGTCATGTATCTAACATGCCTTAGTATCTTTGCTCACTATTATCTAAAGAATAGATCTGTAGAGCTTAGCCATAATGTGTCCAACCATGATGATGTGGTAGTTTTTTGGCATGACTGGATCACCAGTCTTATAGATAGGTTCTATAACATTAGTGCACCAAAAAGAAAAAAGCATGAGGTTACAGGTAACAACTATATTGAGAAGAGTGGCAACGACGACATGTGTGAGAAGCTCAACTCAAGGTCCTCAATATCACGTGCAAGGTTATGTTTTAGCCAATCAATAGCGTCACGAACTTTTTGTGTTGTGAATAGAGAGCATTCGGAAGGTCTGGAGGGTATGGTGATATGGGTGGTAGGCATTATATAGAGAGTGGCGACGTATTGAGTCTAGGTATAGAGGTGGATCAAAGGAGGTTGGAGGTGCACATGGAAGAAATTCATGAGAGAGAGAGAGAGAGAGAGAGAGAGAGAGAGAGAGAGAGAGAGAGAGAGAGAGAGAGAGAGAGAGAGAGAGAGAGAGATCTTTATTAATGTCCATGGGATACCCTAAGGTACATAAGATTGAAAAAAAGGTACATGTCAAGTATGCCCGGTGGGAGCGTGAAAGCTCTACCACCTAAAAGAAACAAGATTACAGTAAAATAGGAAATAGTGCTAGGCACAAGGAGAGTCAATCCTCATAGATGTCTCTCCGCCTGTGAAAAAATGATGGTCATCTCAACCACCAATTCTGAGAAAAGGCTAAGGAAACAAAAGGCCCTCAACATTAGAGTACGAGGCATTGAATACACACAAAATTTCCTTGAAGAGGCAACACACTTTCTTTAGGCAACCTTAGGTCACCATAGCAAAGGGATAGAAGCAACATGGAGAACCAAAATAGATAACACCACCTTTGTCATCCAATTTGACTTGACGGAGAGACCTAGGGATGCTATACGACAACAAGGCAAGCTACGAAGCACCCACATCCTTATGGATGATGATTTGACCTACATCCGAGTGGAGGAGAGGCATAAAGCCTTCCAAGAAGCAAAGGATACTGGTCAACGAGCGATTTGTAGATAGGGTCAAGTCCAATAAAATGACAGTGGTTTAAGTACCTCTCAAAGATAGGGAGATAGCCCCTGAGCACTAGAGTGTCCTGGGGCCATCCACACCGTTTGTGTATTGTGCAGTTGAACTTCCGATCTTGCCACAGTATCTGAATTTAGGACTTTCTCATGGCCTTAGATGCATTTTGAGCCAGTTTCAGGTTTCATTGCACCAACTTTCAGCGGAGACTACACTTTCAAGATATCATATGGAGAGACAAAATACGTCAGTTGTGCACACTTGGCGAGGCTGAGACTAAAAGGCGCTTCATCTTCAGGTGTCCCATCTACGAGATCGAGGGGAGATATTATTGCCTCTTTAGAGACACACAAGTCACTTTGCGCTCTCTCATCACAAACAAGGATCAGTGATGCGTCGCCCTCATGGTGGGTGAGATGTTTCTACTGCAAAGAAACATATGTCAAAATGAGCAACAAAGTCGTCATGATACACAACACCATATCACTTCTTTCTTCTCTAAGAGAAGATCTTGGGACAATTTAGAGTCAAATGCGCCCTCCTAGACCCATGGCTCCATGGAAACGCGGGGGAGGTACCCCCCCCCTGCTCCCCACCTCGGCCAACCCCCATCACTGGCTCTCCTCCCATTGCTGGCCCTACTCCCATCGGTGGCGCCTAGACACCATGGCTGGTTTGGAAACTAGGAACAATGCGGGCCTGGACACTTGTTGTTGGGTTGGACACTATTGAGAAAAATATGGTCATTAGTTATGGGAAAGCAATCACTGAGGCTGATAAAAACATCGCCATCACTGCTGCGGATATTTGTTTGCTGGTTCTGTCGGGCACTGTGTCCTATCAGCTTACAACCGACAGAAGGTCTACCTACTTCTAACTTCTCTGATTTGCAGTATAATGGTAACACAATAGTGATGTACCCGCCTATCAGTTGATACATCTATCACCTGATCTCGATCCTATTGATAATGGATGCTCAACTTCGATCTGGATCTATCAGATTTCAGATTCCTACATTCTACAGTGTCTGTTTTAGATGTTTCTTGAGTGCCTACAAATTGTAGATTATTGCTACACTAATCTAAGTAAGAACAAGGAATGGAATTGAAGCTACACCTATTGGAAACATCAGAATCAACAAAACCAAACAACTAAAATCCACAATGCTACAAAGTGCTTACCACAATTATTACTCAACAATTGTAACAAGAACTCCTCAGGGAGTCAAGCACCAAGCAGCATAAGATCAGAATGGTATTGATCTACCACAAGGCCCTGCACATCTACCTGATCTTAATCACAAATCCAAACCTTTAAGAATCAACAACAAACATGTTCATACACCAATACTCAAACGTAATGCATGAAAATGGAGCATAGAAGAAAATGCAAATAGGAAGATCTTCAATTAGCAATGCAACAACATTTCGGTACAATATCTAGTGCTCTCAAACTCGTGGAGGAGGCCTCTATGTATACCCACGAGCTGGTGAATCCAAACTTTGGATTCCACCACTTACAACTGAGTGAACCTCAATCTATAAGAATTTGAGATCCACCTCTTGCTTAATAATAGGAGGCCTCTTTACTAAAAAATCACAACTTAAGTTGAGATAGTCTAAATTGCTAGCTCCCACATGGATATCCATCTTTCGGGACTTGCCATGGGGCTCAAAACTGTACATTTAGCCTAGCACTAATAATTCTCGTGCTCTCAGACTCGGCTCTCAACTTCATTTCCACTGGAAGCCCTTTGAGTGGAGAGGTTCTGCATCAACACCTCTGGGCATGGCATCAGCTAACATTATCCTCCCCCTATGGTGTTGCAGGTCCCACTGCAATGCTTCAGCTTTGACGCTTGGTCCTTGGAAAGGCATGGATCAGCATTTGCCTGCGTAAAACCAAGATCTTATTGACTTCATTTTTGGTGCCTCGGCAAATCTTCAAGCTTCAATAGCTTTTTAGGACAGCCCTGCATAGCTGAGACTCTCTTGTTTTTCCTTGTCAGCTTTCCTTTTATCAAGAGATTTTTCGTAACCGACCTTCTTTCCGATGGCTTCAAATGTAATAAACCTCATCTTTGCGCCCAACGAAATAGGTCCTAGTTATGGCTTCAATCCGGGTATGAACTTATTTGCATACCACTTTTCGATCTTCTGCACATATTGGCTGGAAGTAAAGGCAGCTCGATAGTAAAGTCTCGCCATCATTAAATGTGCATCTTCCAATTGTAAGGGCTGGTTGACATCCAACCTGATGGGTGGCAGGCCTTTATCCCAGTGGCATTCCAATGTCGCAAGGAAGGCTATAGCTAAACAATAGTTAGCGCTCTCTTGGACTACAATATCTGCACTGCCCCTATAGGTATATCCAAACTTGAGGAGCGCGTCCTGATACTTTACAAAGGTTGAGCTGGGATCAATCCTTGGAATGATAGGCCAATTGATCTGTCGCTCTGCTGGCTTTGTTTTCTCCCAAGGATCCCTTCTTTTAACTGGCACATAGTAGGGATCGGTCCATTTCTAGCTCGGTGCTCTCAGGTATTCTTGTAGCTGCTCGTCGTTATTCAGCAGCATTACAATCCTCCAGGAGGGCTGTGTGCGTAGGGCGTTCACGAGGTTGCTGAGCTTTGACTGTTATTTTCTTTGCCCCCCTCGCTCTCCCTTCTTGTAGGTCTTCTGAAACTCATCAGATTCCTTACGATCATCATAGCGTCTTTTGATCCTTTCTATAGATTTCTCTGGCAGTTTCCTTGAGGGTCTTGCCAAATAGTCATCCAGTGCGGTGGCACTCTTCGTATCAGGAACTTTTGAAGTAGAACCCTCGGGCTTCGATCCAGTTAAGGCCTCGCTCTTACTCTTCAAAGGAGATGGAGAAAATCCCATTGAAGGCTGCACCGTCTCATCACGTGGATCTTGATCGAAAGAATTGAAGTCAGGTGGTGAAGGAGGTGAGAATGGTTTACGAGACGAGGGTGGAGGGTTAGTTATAAGGTTGTACTGAGCTGTTGGCGAAAAAAATTGTTTTAAAAAATGGTCATCGGATTTTTAAGAAGATGTGGTGGGTATGGTGTCGGAAGTGAATGCGGAGGTGGTTGAACGAGTAAATGGAGGAAATGATGGTTGGTTAGATAAAAATGGATCGGAAAAATAAGAGTGAGGTAACTGAGTGTAAGTAGAGGATTCTACGGCGGGTTTGTGGAGAGAGCTGTTAGAATAATAAATGTAAATGATGTAGAAGCCATAGGTTACTATGACCCAAAAGGTCGAGATCTGTGTAACCATGGTCATTTACATTTTAGGCCCAAGTTAGTATGAAACTAACTTGTAGGGACTCGTGGGTCCACTAGGGGCCTATACATGTGAATTAAGTACCTAACTTGTTATTTGGGGTACTTAATTATTTTATGTAACTTATGGTAGCTAGAGAGCCATTAGTCAAGTTATTGGACAGCCAACAGTCATGAAGGTAGATAGCCATCTTGGACTACTTATATGTAGCCATTCATTTGTATGAGACACACTTTTGTTAAGCAATCTATTGTTCATATTGGCTGTCCACAAGTTTCTACAAGAGGGTCATCTAACCATCTCTCTCTTCTCTTTGAGAATACTTTGTGTTAATGAATAGTCTTGATTCTGGATTCCTACAAGAGCCAGTAGTGGACACCCTATGAAGTTTGGATTGGCACCAAACCATCATTAAAGAACCTTAGAGTGTTCGGATTTATTGCCTAAGAGACCAAAGGAGACCAAAAAGAAGCTGGACTCCAGCAACATTAAGTCCATCTTTATTGGCTATGCTTCTTCCAATAAAACTTGTAAGCTGTGTGATTCCATTACTTCAAAAATATTCTTCAACGGAGATGTTATATTCATTGAGGATCAGTTTATCGACCTGAAGGGCAAGAGTAAAATTTCAGAGGAATTATAGACTATTCCAACTATCGACACGACAATTCGAGTCTCAGATTTGAACATGATGAAAGACGAACAACTGATCAACAGAAAGTCCGAAGATGTTGCAACTCAGGAGCAACAAAACCAAAGACAAAATTATTAGCCTACGCTACCTCCGAGAAAATCAACAAGAGTGCGTACACAACCTATAAGGTACATCGATGAGTTTGCCTGTTATCTTATTCGAGAACCGACTACGGTGGATGAAGCACTTAGCCAGTCAAACTCAGATCTTTGGAGAGAAGCAATGGATAGAGAGTACACCTCTCTAGTCAAGATCTAGGTCTAGTCTATAGTCGAATTGCCTGCCAACAGGAATGTAATTGCTCGCAAATTGATATTCAAAATCAAATACAAAGCTGATGGAAATATTGATCAAAGGAAAGCTCGACTAGTGGCAAGAAAATTTTCCAAAATCCCAAATATTGACTATAATGAAACCTTTAGTCCAGTCAAGCATTCTTCAATCAAAACTCTTCTGTCGTATGTTGTCGTGGCTATTCTTGAGATACATGTCGACACTTGCCACTTGGTAGTGCAAGTGAGTAGGTTGACATGTGTCACTCATGCACTGGATCAAATGTCCAAGTGAGCATATGACACGTGTCATGTTTTACCAGTCAACCTTGACATGTATCACTGATACACTGGACCAAGTGTCCCAATGATCATATGACACGTGTCCTGTTGACTAGTCAACTCTTGCTTTTTAGTAGGTTAGTCCAGCCATTCCTAGTAAATGACCCGGTACCCCATCAAAGCTAAGCACAACTCTATGAGGTCCAATGCCAACTAATTACAGTTTATTGACAATTTACTTACAAAGGTCACCATAGGCCGACGACTCGGCCATTTCAATAATCACAATAATCACAAAATGTACATCTATCCATGAAAACTGTAAATAACTGGGACAAGGAGTAAAAGCTATAACATCCCTTTCCCCCTCAAGTAACGTCGTCCACGATAGCAAAGCCAAGGTATTGTGCACGTAAGCTGTGTGCGGTCTTCCAGGGAGCATTTGCAAGAGGTCTTCCATGCCAAGCAACTAAATAGATATATAAGATCAAGCGGTTACACAAACACCTCTCCCGCCTATCCAATATCCTTGCTGGCCCATGGATCTCCTCTCCATGCTCCTCGAACTCTCGTTGCGATTCCGATCAGCAAAGGACTTAGCTCGATCTATCGCATGCCTTACATTTCTCTTAGCTAACTGAAGCATTGCACTCATTGAGTCAGAAATTCAACTGTACTAGGCTCTTTTGAGGAATTCCCATTGTAACAAGACTAGTAGGCCTAAAACCATATTGGGCGACCAAAAGTTACATAGGATCTACTCTTAGGCCCTATCCACACTAAGATGACCACCCCTAGTACTATCATGACAAAAATGCAAAGTTTCCTGAGGGGGAAAAGGGATGTTACAACTTTTACCCCATGTCCCGGTTATTTACAGTTTGTACTAGGCATTTTATCAGGAGTGGCTGGAATGACCTCCTAAAAAGTAGGAGAGTTGACTAGTCAATGAGATACGTCTCATATGGTCATTAGGACACTTGGTCTAATGTTTGGGTGACACATGCTAGGGTTGACCGGTCAAACATGACACGGGTCATATGCTCTCTAGGACACTTGGTCTAGCATGAGTGACACATGTTAGTCTACTCACTTGCCTGTGTGTCAGGGTACTGCCGAGTGGCAAGTGTCAACTGTGCATGGAGTTTGCCATGTTGTTGACAATAGGATGTGTTAGGGTTGAGTGGTGCTTGAGGATTGTGCATAAGTGAACCTAGAGAGAGGTAATATAAGACAATAGTATATCTCAAGTGTGTAGTGAGATGGGAGCATAGTAACTCCACAAAACAACTGTAGAAATATAATCTGAAATACATAATGTCTATCACTAAAAGAACTATACCAAACGAAACTATATCCAAGAGATAGACGTATATGTGATATCAGCCGAGGCTACTGAAGAAGTCTGTGATACGAGGCCCAGAGGATGATATTGTGGTAGAAGATGGACGTTGATGTCGTATGTGTCGTCTCCGTGGACATTGACTCTGACGAGTATGGGGCCTTTGAAGCTCTCTTGGTAAGCGTAGCGCACGAGTAGTAGCAATACCTGAGGTCAAGCACTGTCTTTGGTCACGATGGGCTAGGTCAATATCTATGTCATCATCTGAGTCTGAATCTGCTCGTGGAGTGAAAAAGTCCGTAATCTGAGGCAAGGTATCACTATCCACTGGAACCTGTGCTCTCTGCAGCAAGGACATCTCATATATCATAAGGGCAATACATCTAGGATCCACATAAGCGATGAGAGAGCGTAACGTGGGTGCATCCCCAAAAAGGCAATGATAACGCCCACAAATCTCATAGTAGGCCAAACATATGAATAGGAAATGCTCTTGCGACTCAATCTCTCCCAAGGAACACATCTGACATAGTCTGTCCTCATGTGGAGTACCTGGTAACGACCAGTCTCAATAGCAAGCTGGTGGGAAGAAACCCAAAACTGTCCAAGAGTAAACTGTAAACAGTGTGAGAGTCCATAATCCAGGTAGCGTGCATGTATAGGAAAACCTGCTCCATCAAGCTTCAGAAAATATGTTCGATAAAAACTGGTTTAATGCTCAACTGTCCTTGCCAAGTATGTTGGATATAGGCTCGATAGATAGCCCGTCTAATGTAATCATGAGTACATGTTGGGAGATCAGAAACTTGAATACCAAATGTGCTTAGGAGGCGAGCAGCTTGGGAATACCATGAGAAATGAACTCCATGGCATATAGTAATCTCGAGGATGTAATTGCAAGGTAGGAATATTTGTCAGAGGGGAGAGTCAATACTCTCTATACATATATAATGAGCCGAAAAAGGGCATCCACTAAAATGGGCAGACATTGAAGTCAGCAGTGATAATTTGGTGTGGAACTAAGGGGTTAGCTCTAATTATCCGAGATAGCATGATGGTCCGGAGCCGATGGTCTGGGGCCGAGATATATGAGATTATCCGAGGAGGTAATATCTGTACACCAAGCCTCTGTCGCATTGACCATAGTGTCGAAGAGACGACACTTATTGGGAGCATCATGAATATAACTTCGGAAACAAAATCTCTCAAGCTGGACGAGGGAAGCGTGACCCTTCCCAAGGTGATCCGACGCTTCCGCCGCATATTGAAAATAGGACCACTGAATAGAACACCCAAGTAAGTATAGGATGAAACAATCTCTAAAGGCTGACCATCAAGGAAAATCTCCTGGCGCTGCAAGAAAGCTCTGGCAGTATTGAAGACCATCACTTTGGTCTTCGATATATTCACCCTCAATCCCCACCGGGTACAAAAAGTATGTAAGCTGTCCAAATGTCTCTGGAGTCCCTCTCTAGTTGGTGAGACTAAAGCCACATCATCAACATATAGCAGTATAACAATAAGTATGTCACCCAAGCTACAACCGATCCCACCACATTGTCTGATAACTGTCTCAAGCTCATCAATATATAAGCCAAAAAGCGTAGGTGAAAAGGAGCATCCCTGTTTCCAATTGTGCTCCATACTGGATCATAAATACCTGATGCATCTTTGAAACAACCCAAAACTCTCTCATACATCACTACCAAAATGGTATCTGTGGAAAAGCGTAGGTCCCTAAGTCTATGAATGAGTAAATGGCGTGGAACAATGGGGTGTCAGATGACTATACAAGAACTGTCCAAACTGTATAATAGATCATGTCACCACAGGAACACTGCTGAAGAAAGCAAGGATAGAAGAAGATGCAGGTGCTGAAGCAGGGGGCCTACGCCCATGAGCTCTAGGTCTGTGAAGTCTCTTGTGGTCTGGAGGCAATACGCTGTCGGCGATTGCGATGAGCATCTTGAGGTAAGATATTTGACTCAACATCTGACAAAATGTCGACGTTTGCTCTAGATCGTCTCCTGGAGAAAAGAGAGGTACTGGGAGTCATGGTATATCTCTACGGAGCAAGAACATCTCCCGAAGCATCAGTGCCACACATCGAGGGTCAACGAATGAAATGAGTGAGCGAAGTGTGACTGAAGGATCCCGGAAAGACAATGATAGCGTCCTCGAATCTCATAATAGACAAGGCATCTATATAGAAAATGCTCCTCTGACTCCACCTCCCCTAATGTGCACATTTGACAAAGTCTGCTCATATGAGGGATGCCCTGGAAGCGGCCCCTCTCCACATATAGCTGATGCGAGGAAAAGAATTGACCCAGTGTAAAACGGAGGCAATCTGAAAGTCCGCTGTCCAACTAACGAGGCAAAACTACGACCCCGGCATTGTCTAGCTCTAGGAAACTGGAGCGATAGAAGTCCGGTTTGACCCCCAAGGGTCCCTGCCAAGTCACTCGAGAATATGCATGATAAATAGCGCCCCTGATATATTGATGAGAACCCATTGGTAGATCAGAAATGTCAATGTCGTATATGCGTAGAAGACGAGAAGCCTGGGAGTACCATGATAACTGATGACCTTGGAAACGAAGCTGCTGAGAAGAGACAAAAGGTATGTGTGGTTAACGTGAAACTGCAAGACTCATCACTCTCTGGATGCATGTGATCAACCTAAAAATAGCCTCAACCCATAGTGGAATGACAACAAACTCAGCAAGTATAACCTGGTGAGGAACAAATGGTTTGGCACGGATCATGCATGGCAACATACTAATTTGTAGACAAGAAATGCTAGTCCACTCTGATTTAGGAATGCTAGTGCACCAAGCCTCTGTTGCATACATAATTGTGGGTACAACAATACTATCAAATAGGTTGCACTTACTCGGGGCATCCCGAATGTGCTTCTTGAAACAAAAGCTCTCGAGACTAACCAGTGCAGCATGCCCCCTTACGTAGTTTGGCTGTGGTAGCGTGTCTCATACTGAAAGCAGGACCAGTGAAGGAAGTCCCCAAATAGGTGTAAGAGGATACCACCTCAAGTGGTTGTCCCCCTAGAGTGACATCTGTCGCTGCACGCTTTTCAGAAATCCACAAAACAACAATATACTCTCTCATGTTTGGATCTAGCTTCCTCAATAACAGCGCGAAGAGTGAACACATGATCAGTGGTGGAGTGTTGCTTCCTAAAGCCAGCTTGACCCAAAGCATGTAACCTCCATGTCTCTGCCTCACAACTGACCACTATCTGAAGGATAGTGCCATAAATTGTAGCCACAATATGCCCAATCATAATGGTACGATAGTTATCATGTTTCATGGGGGTCACCACTCTTGTGAATGGGGTGGATGATGTTAGTACATCATGGAAGGGGAAATCCAGAGATGACGGCCTGATTAAGGAGTGACGATAAAACATGTGAGACAATATCAATAGCATGAATCAAGAGTTCGCATTCAAGGTCCTCCACATCCCGAGCACAATAGGTCGTCATTTTCTCAATGGCAAGGGAGACCATGGTAGGAGTGAAAAAGGAGAAAGTGGAGGGATGGGGAGATATAACAATCAGATCAGTGGGAAAAGTATAAAGTAATGTGGCATATTCAGTCCAACTACGTAAATCTCTCAGCAATGGGGGGGATGAGGAACTATAAAGATCCACAAGGCGTTTCCCTTTAGAAGTTTCATATATGCGTTTTTTTTAACGACAAGTATAGCTATATAGGCTTCTGAGATGACGAAGATGGGGGGACTATGTAGAGTTGACTTGAAGGTGAAGTTGTTTGCATATATCATCATACCAAGGTTGGTGAGGATGACGAAGCTTTGTGTATGTGGATTTCCTACGATGTTTGGATGGGAAGGCCATGGAGGCTGCAATATGAAGAGCTATAGTAAGGAAAGATGCTTGGGACTAGAGTCGGCTATCGCATGGAAAATTACGGAGTATGGAGGAGAGAGCATCTTGGTAGAGATGAGTGTAAGCATTATTAAACGTGTAAACAGGGGCACGTTCCATATGAGAAGGATTAGAAGGACAGAGGTTCAACACTGAGCCCAAATTAATGGAAAGAAAAGAATGGCCAGATAATGTGGTGGGAGGAACAATGAAGTCAAATAGAAAGGGTATAAGAGATGGTGACCCCATGAAATAATCCACAACACTCTGCCCACCACTATGGGGGTGGCAGGTATAGTCTCCTATATAAGCATGATACACCACCAGAACCTCTGCCTCCCACCGATCAATCTCTGAGCGAAAAACGGAAAACCATCTGAAGCCCTGATACTCCGGTAGTCCCCTAAACTAAGTCTCATGAGTCTGTGACCAGAAGGATATCCCCCTGTGCGATGAAGTCTGCTAAATCTCATGTTGCTGATGAAGAATGAATGCCATTACAGTTCCATAGCCTGATACGAAGGTAAGGTGGATGTAAGTGGTGTGGGTGATTTGGATGGGGTCTCAGGCTGCTTCTACGCCCGAGAGCCCTAGGTGCTAGAGGTAGATGGACCTCGATCCAAATACCGAACTTGACCATCTCGATAAACAGCAAAACATCCTGATGCTTTAGCCTCTGATTTCTGCTTACTGAAATAAACAGCTATTCTTCTCGAATATTCGTCAATGAAAGTAATAAAGTACTTTGCATCAAGATGTTCTTAAACTTGGATATAGGTAAGATCCTCATCCAAGAAAATCTCTGTACCTTTTAATTTAGGTTTGAGTCTCGATATTTTGGTTCTTTCGTCTTTTGATTTGAAACAGATAATGAGAGTAGAATTGTCTTTTTTGTTTCACCATGCCTTATCCAATCCCCGGTATTGAAACTGAACGTATTATCTAAAAAGAATTATGCTCTTTCATAGCATCTTAGATCATATTTTCTGTAAAAGGTTTTTCTTTTATGGTCTCCATTAGGAAAAATTGATTTCGAAGTAGAATTGTGAGTTCCATCCAAAAGACTTCCAAATATTAGCTGATTCACTCATACTATGCAACTGCCTCCTGTTCTGTTTCAGAATTTGCCAAACACTCCTTGCAGCCCATGTTTTTTACATATCACGATGCGAAAATGATAACAAATGATTTTTCTCAAAGCAACAAGCTGGGGGAAGGTGGATTTGGAGAGGTTTTCAAAGTATGTTATTCATTAACTTTAGTCTCAAATTTATTTTGGCATTTTTACGTTATATCATAGCCAAGTCATAGTTTAAGAGCAAGGCCATGCATCATTGGAGTGTACATTTATTTGTATTCCTGTATTTTATTGATTGCAAGATGTACTAAGTTGCCACTGCAGTTATTAGTCTGAATAAAGCAGATCGTTTTTATTTAGTTCTAACCACCAGAGATCGGTATTCAAATTGAATTTGTTTTTGTTCAGAAGATAGAAAAAGTTATTAGTCATAGTCCACAATTGGAATCCTGTTCCACCTGGAAAATGCTTCAATATGTTCTTGTTTTCAAGCAGTAACTAGATCACTTTTTATATTGGATCCCCAAAATTCTTGATCAGCTTTAATGTATGTTCATGGAATGTGGTATCAGGGTTTGTTGCCAGATGGGACCAAAGTTGCTTTGAAACGCCTGTATGCCTCACGTTCATTACAAGGAACACATGAATTTATTAATGAGGTGACGATTATCACAGGCGTTCTGCATCGTAACCTTGTTAAATTGATTGGTTGTTGCATTGAAGAGACGGAAAGGATCCTGATATATGAATTTGTAGAACACAACAGCCTCTATCATGTACTGTTTGGTAAATATATTCTCTTTACAATTTTTTTGATGGCTGAATCTATTAATTATGTTCTTTTGAGATCGTAACACATTTTTAGAAGCCTAGACGTCCAGTTTAAAAACATAGTGTTGACGTGCTGTGAACAAATTGGTGGTTCCTTGTTTGAAGCAGTTTTTGCCATTATTGTCATTTTATGTCAGCATGTTGATTAGCATCTTCAATCTGCTCAAGTAAATGGACTGCTAGACATGCATTTGCAGAATATGGTTTGATTTTATCACTTCACATGGTTTTTGCTAGAAAATGATTCATCATATTTCTTTTTGATATTCTGCTTGCCTGCTACTGTTATCTATTATCTACTTCCTGCAGATATCAGACTTACCGAAGTGCTTACTCTCTTGCACCTATATCACTATAGTCTGCTTTTGGAGTGGTACCATTACTGATCCCAGCTGGCAAGTACATGTAGTATCTATAGTCTAGGTTCTAGGGGTTCATTTTTCCTACAACTGCTCTTGAACATGCAATGTTTCTCGATATCAGTCTCTATGCTGAGAGCATATTTACTGTTCATATCTGTTGACATTCTTTCGAGAGTCATTTTTTGTTATCAGCCTCCAGACTCTTCTGCTGGGTACGTAAATATGTGCAAAATGTGGGTGACTGAGCATTCAACAGGATTCATGCATGTTCGAATGCTTTACGTGTTTCTGGTCACCACCTTGCAGTTATCAAGACAATTAACAGTGGAATGTCGTCCATACTGGGAGCAAACTTTCTGAGCAACATGCTCCTTGCAAGTACTAACATTATTGTAGGTTGTACATTTATTATGGGGCATGCTATTTGTGAATTACATAGGGTCCCCTGTTTGCAACTTCAGAAAGTTAGTGCAAGTTACCCACGTGGTTAAGTAGCTCAATCACATGGGTGCCACCTATACTTTCCATGCATGTACTTGAGATGCTAACCTCATAGATTATTAGGAGGACCCACGCTTTCTTCTAGCTTTTGGTGTTGTGAGCTTAGGCAATTTCTCTTATATTTGGTGTTTTCCATAGCTAAATTTCTCAAGCTTTCATGGTTGACCTAATATTATAGTTAAAAGATAAACCATAGCTAGGTCTTGCATTTCATCATGCTATTAAATTCAGCCAGGAGTGTGAGAGTGAGAAAGAAAAGAAAGAAAGAAAGAAAGCTTTATTAATGTCTTTTCCATGCCAAAAGACCAAATGGAGTACATGTCAAGTATGTGAAAACCAAGGGAGCGTATATAAACGTCTCCAAGAAAAAACAATGCATAAAAGAGAAATGAGCAATATAACTGTAGACTACAAACTGCCAACTGCCCATAAGGGGGGTGCAAATTAGATGCCAAGAGTAGAGTAATATCATGTAGTGCTGCTGCTGAAAAAGGATGTGATACGAGCTGCAACAAGAGGTAACATGGACCGTCAGTGACGTCGCCTAGGAGGGTGACACATCGAGAGTCCTCATATCCAATCAGTGCTCTGAGTGTAGTAGGCATGTCTCGAAATAAACAGTGATATCTCCCTCTGATCTCATAATGTATGGGGCATTTGAAGATGAAGTGCTCCTCGGACTCTCTCTCATGTAGGGGACATAGCAGGTATAGTCTCTCCTCGTGGTGTACCCTGGAATGTGCCTATCTCAATAGCCAACTAATGTGAGGAGACTTTGAACTGTCACAAAGTGAAACGGAGACCGTGTGATAGTCCAGAGGACAAATAGCGAGGTAAAACTGGAAGACCAGTGGCATCCTGCTCGAGAAAGTGAGTTCGGTAGTAGTCAGGCTTCACCCCCAGCTGGTGTCGCCAAGTACGGTCGAGATGAAATTATCATTTATTTAGGATATCTAATGTTTGAAATTTGTGGAATAGAAGAAACTAGTTGATGTGTGAAAAGGAAATAGTTGGGGTACTTTTAGTTCTTGCTTGACTTATGCTAGGGGTTTTGGTTATGATTGATGGAGGGGTTTTCGTTATGTTCTCACCCTCATTTATCTTGATTACTTTTATCATAGAAAGGATCAATAGTTTTGTATTTTAATTTTGATTATGCTAAGGAGCATAAGCCCTATCTAGAGTTATCGTCATTGGGAAAATCCAAAGTTCTAATTTGTTGACTTCTTTTGATTTGTTGTACTTTTTTTTGTGCATGATGTATAATACACTTACCCTTTGCAAAAAAAGAAGAAGGCTACACATAATGTCCTAGTCATTGTCCAAAGAAAGTTCTACCCTTGATAGTAATATCACATTTTTAAGTCATCCAAATGTTTGGTGTGTACCCAAAGGGAGATCAGTGATAGTGATACCAAATACTTCCATGAGGAAGTGTGATGCCTGAGAGAACCATGATAGCCGGTGTCCCTGAGTTTGAAGGTGATGAGAGGACATGAGTGCAAGCCGTGTATATCGTTGCTTTGCATCAGGAAGTGCCTGAGCTCTCTGGATGTATGTGATAAGCTGGAAGGCTGCCTCAAGCTGAATAGGGGGGGGGTGGCAAACTCCGCAAGGATGATCTCATGTGGAACCGAGGGCTTCGTTCATGAGAGAAACACCAATGCTTGGATTCTTGACATCATCATCTTCGAGAAGCACCTCAATCAGGCCGATTCTTGCATTGTTTAATAGCTATGGGCAAAGAGAGTGTATGATATAGAAACTCTCTAATTCGGGCCAGGTTTTAGCAAAGCTTTTTGGAGCTGCTTACATAGAGGCTGCACTGACTGCAGGAGCATTTGTTTTCCGATCAAGGTTGATCCAATGCACATGCTATCAAGGTGAGACGAAGTGACAAAGACAAAGCCAGGGGCTGCATGATTGCCTTCCTTGAAGCGGCTTATTTACCCTAGTTTGCTGTAAAACCTGTTGAAAGTTGTTTCTTTTCTGAATTCTTTTAAATGAAGCTTTTGTTTGAGTAAAGATTTAGAATGGCTAGTCTCGTAGAAAGTTTCTTGAGTGAATCAAGAAGACAACATGGCACTAACTACAGGCTGTAAACGTTCAAGATGGCTAACATTTTGATGTACAAGAATTGCTATGACACACTTACAGAAATAGAGCCTATACCTACATTCGAACTATATTTGAAGTACTAAATAAGTAGAAGACAGAAGGCACAGAGGGTTATTAATCTTTTTGTCGAAGACAACATCACATTTGCAATGCAAGGGATTGAGTGGAAGCTTGGAATATGTATGAGATAGTGCATTCAGCCAGGCTCGTTCATGTGCAAAACAAGTTACATACTCTTAAAATGGAGTCAGGTGCTACAATCAATGATCACATTACTGAGGTCAAGGGCCTTATTGATTAGCTTGTTTCTGTTGGGGAGACAGTAAGTGATAAGAGCATTGTTTCTATAGATACTTTGTGACTTTCGTAGATGATTTTTCACGAAAGGTGTGGAGCTATTTCCTTAGACAAAAATCTTAAGCATTTAAATACTTTAAAAAATGAAAACTTTGGTGGAGAATCCCACAAGAAAGAAGGTAAAGATTCTCAGTTCAGATGTAGGTGGTGAAGACGTTTTGGATGAGTTCAAAGATCTTTCTAATGTATGTGGGATAAAGAGATAGTTTGCTACTCCACATACAACATAGTAGAATGGCTTAATTGAGTGCAAAAATAGATCTACTTTTTGAGTGTGCAAGAGCCTACTCAAGGCGAAAGGGTTGCCAAATACCTTTTGGGCAAAGGCAGTATTAGTTGTTGTCTTTCTATCAAGGTGCACAACATACACACATATACCTAAGGACTTGCAGAAGCATCTTGATGTGAAGTCTGTTAAGTGTATCTTCCTTGGGTATGGTGAAGGTAACAAAGCCTTTGTGTTGTATGATCTCAAAAACAGGAAGAAGATCCTAAGTCATGATGTGATCTTTGATGAAGATCATTCACCCAAAGTATAGGAGCGAGAGAAAGATGGAACCGGTGAGTTCCTACCTTTAAACTAATTCCAAAGATGAGGAACCTAGTCAAGAGCTTTGTAATCCTAAGAGCAAGTGCAAGAGCAGGAACTAGAAGCCATCGAAGCTTTTCATAAGTTAAAGTGGGCGCTTTTGTGTCAGCTCCGATCTTAAGACCCCCAAACCGGACTATTGAATTTCACATTCATATGAATTCCTCCAAGTATGTCATTGGTAGTTTCTTAACCCAGCTAGTGGAGTTTAAAAAAGGCCACTCAATGTACTTCGTTAATCAACCATTGATTCAGGCTAAGGTTAATTATACCAACACCAAACGAGAGGCTCTAGCCATGGTTTATAGTGTTAAGAAATATTGACATTATGGTTGGCTAACCGCTTCTCATTCATTGAATCCTTCTCCATGTTGGATATGTACGATGTTTATATGACTTGTGCCCTATGCCATATTTTGGTTTTGACCCTTAGAGCATCCGACTAGACTTTGTGGAGGCCCTTAAGAGCAAAGGCACAGTTTTCTCTCTCCCTAAAGTCGAACTGAATTGGAATCGGGCCCTCGCTGGAAAATGACCTCAAAACGGTTGGGGTCCCCAGCCGATTTGAATCGGCCGATTCCGATTCGGTTCAGAATCGCCAATTCTTTGCCTATGAATCGACGTTTTGTGCAACTATAGCTTCCATTGCTCCTGAAATAATACAAGTCCATTAACCAACAAGTTGTCACCCTAATGTAAAATATTTTTCAAGCAATGTTTTATCAATTCGTTTCGTACGTCGTTTCGAAATGCATTTGAAACCCGTTTGAAACAGGAGGTTTGGGTTCGAAATGAGAAAATTTTTTAGGGGTTTTTTTTTTTTTTGAAAATGTGGTTTTATGGGTTTTTGGGGTTTAGACATGTCATAGAAAGACTAGTACTAAGTAGATACATCCAATTTCATTTTCTATCTCCAACTTAGTGGCTTTAGTGCTTATTGTAATCTGTGAAAATGTTGCATCGAACCGTGGTTCGAACCATCGAATCGGACTCTGATTTAGTTAGTAGTCAATCGCTTCAATGCTTAGAGTCAGAAGTTAGAACTTATAGTTCAAGAAGATTGAAGAACTTTTTAAAATTGTTTTAAAATTTTGCAACAGAGGATGAAGTTGCTGAAAATGGGAGTGAATATTAGAAACTTTAGACTCTAGAGAATGCAATTTCAAGAGGAGAAACTGTGTATGGTTGCTTTCCTTAGTCAATTATTGATATTGTCATGGATAGGTTGTGAGAATCTTTTCATGCCAGCATAGAGCTGGCCCCTGAGAAATCATGCTCAAATGCATTCAGGAAGTATGCAAAGACACGACCCTCAACATCTTTCCCAGTCGTTTCGAACGTTCGGTTGATGTTTCGAAACGGGCCCGTTTCAAACGAGACGTTTCAAACGCGTTTCTTTGTTTGAAACACATTTCGATTAAACATTGTTTTCAAGCATGAAACATGAAAAAGACATGAACTTTACAATCTTGAGGCAATGCTAGTTTATAAGCAATACCATTTAGCTTTTTAATCCAGGGTCCACAATAAAGTCGAGATAACTTATAACACTTCCCTATCTTTAGAGAACTTGACTCCTTTGGAATTAGGACAAACACGATGTTCCCTTCCGTGGACTCTCTTGGTGTGTGATCTCTTCGTGGCTAACTCGAGCATTTGCACCATTTGAGTAAAAAATAATGCACAATTAGGCCTAGTGGACCCACGAGTCCCTACTAAGTTACGAACATACTAACGTAGCTAACTCTAAGTTTAGTAGGCCTAATGGAGATAAATAACCATGGTTACCAACTCCCGACCTTTTGGGTCAAAGTAACCTATGGTAATGTAAGCAATTCCATTTACATTCCAACACCCTCCTTAAATGGAAATGCATAACATAACATGAAGTAACTTCTCGAAAGAGAAAAATGCAACTTGCTGTCCGAACTTCATGTCACCAAATAAACTTCGCACCGATGTAGTCAAAATCTCATCCCCAATCATGTCCAACATATAAAAGGAAAAGAATGCGTAATAATGAAGCATCAAGTTGAAGGGTGAGGATTTGCATGCTCCATCCGAAGTAGGGAACCAACATAAACTCGGCAATAAGTCGAAACATGGACTTGTAATCCATCATAGGCTCCACATCATTTGAAAATACTTTTTACCATGAGGACAATAAAAAAGAGTACCAAACTCTTTTGGCATCACATCTTCCGAAACCTTACCATCAATGACTTGTTCACATAGAATAGGCAATGTACCAACATCATGATGAAGAGTAAGTGTGGAACCAAAAAAATCAGCAAGAGTTACTGATTTTAAAGAGGCACGTGCCTTCCCTTCATTGGTGTTGTCTCTTGCTATCTGTCACAGATTCTATCATAAATTTCATTGGTGACATCTTGAAACATTACTAACCATATAATGGAGAGAACAGTTTAGGGTTCATGGTTTTCTTGTCTGTTCAATTTCAAAGTTCAGCTTTCTATTCTTGTGGATATATCATGATTTTTTGATGCTTTTGTAAATTTGATCAAAGCTGATTAAAATAATCTACTATTATGGAAGTTGTGTGATTGAGAGGACAGTTCAAGGTTGGGGTTTCAGTGTTTGTTCTATTTCACAGTTCAGAGATGCAACTTTTGTAGACAATTTCTGTAGATATATAATGAACCTCTTTGGCACTCTGACACATCTGCCACAAACCTATGTGTACTCTTCGTATGATATTCACACACACACATCATAAGTATACATGTGTGCATGTATTTTTGTTCATATAAAGCTACACCGGAATAAATAGATTTTATTAACTTCAGCATGAATACCCTTAGCTGTTATCAATCCAAGCTTGTACAGCACTTTATACTCTACCACCTGATGAGAATTGTGAGATTTGGGAACAAACGGGGAAGACATCTTTCACTTAACAACTCT
The DNA here is from genome assembly GCA_029204225.1 of Diphasiastrum complanatum. Taxonomy (NCBI): domain Eukaryota; kingdom Viridiplantae; phylum Streptophyta; class Lycopodiopsida; order Lycopodiales; family Lycopodiaceae; genus Diphasiastrum; species Diphasiastrum complanatum. The sequence continues at coordinate 49,178,722 of CM055100.1, read as the reverse complement.
CAAGTCAGATTTTGCTCGTAGAATTTTTGCATTACCTGAAGTGGGGGTCATCAAACAGCTAATTGAACGATTTTTTCCTGGTTGCAATATCACAATACCAACAGTTGTCAGGTTAAAGATTGTTTGGGAATGTTACAAACCACTATGAAGTATTGAAGTATCTTGCTTGACTTTGGTTTTCTTTTTGAAGCTTAATATCAAGGGCTGTGAGGACCGTATTTCCACATTCTTATATTTATCTTATGTTTGCAGGTTCTTCAAATGGCCCTATTCTTGATTGGCCATGCAGATATAACATAGCCATTGGAACAGCTCGAGGGCTTGCCTATCTTCATGATGATTGTGAAACCCGCATAATTCATCGAGATATCAAGGCAAGCAATATTCTTCTTGATAAAAACTTTCAGCCTAAGATAGCGGATTTTGGTCTGGCAAGGCTTTTTCCTGATGGAGCAAGTCATGTCAGTACACGTGTTGCTGGAACCTTGTAAGAGCTTTACCTTTTGCATTTCTGCTGTTAGTTTCTACTAGAACTTGACTGCTTTCTGCAGATTTGTTCTTAGTTTCTGCTGAGATTTCTGGGATTAGTCAAGGGTAGTGTATATCTTCAACTAAGGATCCACCTTTGGAAATTGTTTATGATGTAGATCGGATTTATGTGAACTGGCATGTGCAATTTTTTTGGGTAAAAGAGCGCCGATATTTGTTTTGCACTAAACATTCCAATCAAAGATGTGTTAAGTAGCTGTGTTACTCTTTCTTGCCATGGTTTAACAGTCTTATCTTCACTTGCATATCCTGCCACCATATCGCTGTTGATTTTCTCGACTGATCTGCTGTGGGTGGTTGTAAATGCATATGGTGCAGTGGCTATGTGGCACCAGAATATGGACTTTATGGTCAACTCACGGAAAAAGCTGATGTCTTTAGTTTTGGGGTTGTTATGTTGGAGCTTGTTAGTGGAAAAAAAAGCGTTACATTTGGTGCAGATTATGTACTTCTTCTTGAATGGGTGAGTTGGAATCGCTGAGCTTCCTCTTTGTTCTAGCTTTACTACTTTGTAGTAGGATCCTGCTGCTTTTATTGTTTCGCAAATGGACAGGTATCAAATTTTGTCATTGCATCATTGATTGCGTACGTTTCCTTGTGCTTAATGTACTAGGAAGTGATGCTTTCAGTTCTTGCAAGTTCAATTAATGGACAGCTTGATGTTAGATCTGTATGGATGGCTCCCTTCTGAGGGTGCTACTCCGTCAGTGGGTATATGTTTTCTGCTGGTCAGGAATATGGACACTTCTATTGAAACATGTGTACCTGTGTATCGCAACTTGCAGCACATGCTTTGACCTACAATCAGATTAAGCTTTTGATCTTATTTTAGATTATTGTAGTCCCCGGAAGCTTATACTTATTAACCCCAGAGTGCTAATATATGTTCTTGGTCTGTGCTTGTCTTGTCTACATTGTTTTAGGTCGCTTTGCATGTGTTGCTTTTTAAGATGTCCACTTAAATTTGCTATTTGAATAGCCTTTTTGTTTTTTTTGAATGTAGGCCTGGCAATTATATGAGGAAAATAGGTTGATGGAACTTGTTGACTCCACGTTGAAACCAACATTAAAAGAGGAAGAAGCTAAAAGGGTCATTGATGTAGCTCTCCTCTGTACTCAGGCAATGGCAACAAAGCGTCCAACAATGCCACAAGTTGTTGCAATGTTAGTAGGAGAAAGAGAGATACGAGATGTTCCAAATGCCCCTGGAGTGATGTCTGAACTTATGATGGGAAAATCTAGATCTTCATCTAGTGTAGAAGCAAAACCTGAGGCATCATATTGAGCTAATTCTGTCAGTTCTGAATCACTTTTAAGACTGCTTCAGAGCTTGAGAAGCTGTCAAGTATAAAATGGTATGGATATACGATGCAATCTTCATGGCATCAATTGACTCTGAAGGTATAAAGACCAATGCGTGACTAGATGGAAATGATATTTTTTATCTAGAGGATGTTCATGTGGATGAGAAGGTTAGGAGATGACTGGAGTGGAGAATGCTCAATCTGATTTTTGTAACGAGGGAAATCTTATTCTTTGAGGATGTGAAGAGTCCCTACATAGTCGGCTATGATATATCCTGGCTTTCTATTTCAGTCAGTGAAGCTTTGTTGCTTGCACCTCAAAGTATCATGGATGCAACTTGCAACAGATTTAATAATCTGCAGAGGCCCTAAGTCATTGATTTGCTGCTTCCCACAACAATCTGGTGAATGCATAGCTATAGGCACTTTGAGGTTGTACCCTTCAAACATGGTATTGCAGACACTCATTGGCAAGGACATGATGCATCAAGATGTTCGATTTTGGTAGTACATACTATCATTGTGCTGTAATGGGGTCACTATTAAGTATTGTTGGTAAATCCAATGGAGCTTTGGGATTACAAGATTAAGCCTCTGAAAGGCCTTTCTTCCAAATTTGAAGGATTTGTGGATATAGAATAGCTACAGATTGTTGGAGGATTCTTAAGCCAGAAACTTGGTACTCCACAAGTTTGATTCTCCTTGTTTTGACTAATCTCTTGCTCCAAACACTAGGATGGTTATCTATTGCCCATTACTGTTGTTGAGCTAGATAAATGTGTTGTAGTGGTTGCTTATGGCCTCATAAGTTTCCCTAAGGTTGGAGTGGTTTGCTATATAGTTTATTAATTTGGCTTCACAAAAGTTTATAGAAAGGGGCAGCTGTTCATATTGTTACTAAAGGATTTTATGAGAATTAGACTAAAGTGCTAGAACACTAGCATTCTTTTTGAGCAAGCACAACCAACCTACATTCATAGACTTCAAGATGTCAGCAAGATGAATATTGCATGCGTAACAATGCCTAGCAATTCACATTCGATTATTAACAATACAACCAAAGCCTATTAGAAGTCCAATGTTCAATATCCACTTAAGAGTTTGCAACAATAATATTTGAGAACATCTATTGATTAATTTGGAACTTCGACTCTCAAGTGATCAACTAGAAATAGTAACATTGGTGAGCATAGATCAAGTGAATACCACATGCTAGTTTCATGTTTGGTTTTGAAATAGTCAAGAGTATAATTTACAAGCTGGTTGACAATATACAACAACTCTCATATATAATCTATGTTTATTATGCTTTACCTTGTATATGACCCAGTCAATCATCAGTAAAGATAAAATAAAACACAATGTAAAGCAAGCCAATTTTCAAAACTAATTAGTTTTTGATGTGTTCAATAGATGACATGAGTTCCACTTTCAATAGAAGGTTAAATAAATATTTTATTTTGCAATCACATGCTTGCTAATCCTAAATGCAAAATCCTCGGCCTTCAACCCAACTAGCTAGTTGACGACTCGTGTCCAAGCCGATGAATGATGTAACCATGCATGTCATTCCATCAACAATTTTTACCTACTCTATCATTGAATTTGTCGCTTGATCTTTCCTACACATGATCCCTCAATGTCTCAACATGATCTTTCACCGCGACATTATGTTCAGATAGAGTGGCCAAGGTTAATATAAGATCTATCATCTTGATCATACTAGCCTCACTCTTGTTAACATATTGTAGTTGTGATGATCGCATTAGCTTATGCATGATACCTTGTCGACAGTAGACTGATACACGGTCAATGTAATAGTAAACTAGCCACAACAATTACGTAATAGATCATTAATAAGAGCTTAGATAAGCATTGACCTCTTACTAGGATGCATGCATGGCAATCAAAGAAACATCTATTAGCCTTTTGCATGTATGAGCAACGACTTATCGACAATCGACAAGCAATTTTGCAAGCAACTAAACAATGATATGTACATTTTACAAACATGCAACAATGGAGAGAGAGAGAGAGAGAGAGAGAGAGAGAGAGAGAGAGAGAGAGAGAGAGAGAGAGAGAGAGAGAGAGAGAGAGAGAGAGAGAGAGAGAGAGAGAGAGAGAGAGAGAGAGAGAGAGAATGTAGGTTGTTTTGGATAAAAAGTGAATCCTGAGTTTTTATTGGACCACGTTTGCCCGAAATCCACTTTGAAGAGCATTTGAAAAGCAGTTGAAAAGGGGTTGAAGGCCGAACTCATTGCTTTGACAAAGAGAAACGTGCTTTTAGAAAGTTCTAAAAAGAGCACTTTTAAGACAGAGAGCACGCGTGTGATCGATGGATGGGGAGACGATTGAGACAGAGAGAGAGAGAGAGAGAGAGAGAGAGAGAGAGGTTAGAGAGAGAACGACTCAGCGATGGTGGATCGAGAGAGATAGAAGAGGTGAGTTGAGAGAGAGAGAGAGAGGAGAGGAGAGGAGAGGTGAGGATTACGAGTGAAATTCGATGGGAAGAATAGCATTAGTGCAATACGGAGAGAGATAAAAAATCAGGAGGGAAGATGGAGTTGGAGGGAATCGGCATGATGATGGCGTCCACATTGGCGAGAATGACATCCAAAGATTTGGATCGTGCCAGGTAGGAGAGAGAGAGAGAGAGAGAGAGAGAGAGAGAGAGAGAGAGAGAGAGAGAGAGAGAGAGAGAGAGAGAGAGAGAGAGAGAGAGAGAGAGAGAGAGAGAGAGAGAGAGAGAGAGAGAGAGAGAGAGAGAGAGAGAGAGAGAGAGAGAGAGAGAGAGAGAGAGAGAGAGAGAGAGAGAGAGAGAGAGAGAGAGAGAGAGAGAGAGAGAGAGAGAGAGAGAGAGAGAGAGAGAGAGAGAGAGAGAGAGAGAGAGAGAGAGAGAGAGAGAGAGAGAGAGAGAGAGAGAGAGAGAGAGAGAGAGAGAGAGAGAGAGAGAGAGAGAGCTTTATTAATATCTATTCCATACCTAGAAGGTATATAAGACAAAATACAATACATAAAAGTGATAATGGACCTGAGAAGGAACAATGTCGTCAACAAACTAAAACTAAATACTAACTATCCAATGGTCTAGGAATACATGGTGTGAAGAAGATATGCAACCATTTACAAGAAATTCAAACTCTATACTCCAACTCAAAGTATGTATCTATTCATCTCAACTAAATCCTTAGCTTTAACAAAATGGATATTGTTGTCTTTGTTGATTCAGGCAACTTTAACGAAGTAATGAAAATAAACCGGTGTGGTCAAAAAGGAAGTAGGTCAAAATCTAAGGGAGGAAGAAAATGAGACACTTGAGTAGGTAAGTGGGATAGTGTTGTGTAATTTGGATTGGTTAAAAATCCCTGTAAGGGAATTGCATAACACCGGTTTTTTGAATTCACTAAGTTGAATTTATTTTGAATATCTATAGGACCATGAGTTGACCCTATTTGACCATTTTGAATAGGACCCTAGTTGACCCTATTTTGAATATCTATAGGACCATGAGTTGACCCTGTTTGTTATTGGAAATTGTGATATGGAACGAGAATGACACTGGGTTCACATTTGTACTGTAAAGAACCTTATTCCTAAGAGTTGTAACTCTCAGATGATAGGAATTCGGGATGATAGTACCAACCAAAGTGGTTGTTTTATGTGACGGAAATACCATGTGCAGATTCTTGTTAAATCACAAATTTGTAAATGGATTATTGCGATCCATTAGGGACAATAAAGAGGTACTCCGATATTTGGTGGAATAGATATGTGCATATATGGTAAATCCAGATGGAGTTTTGAGATCTCTGGATTATCGGATAATGCAATTAATGATTTTCTTGAAGGAACTGAATCCTTGTACCATTTCAAATATAGATACTGAATATCTATTGGTATACTTCAGCTATATTGAATTTTTTTCCTTTAGGTTTTAAAAAATAAACTTAGGTCATTTCGACTGTATATGAACGAGGTTTCTCGTCCATACTGGGGTCAATGCCTAGTGGTATTCTAAGATGGTATTGTCGTCTACTGTGAAAACTTAAGAAAATGGAGAATTCAATAGTTGGAGGTAATTTTCTAGAAAATGGTTGAAGATTGGACCCTATATCGAATATAGGATGGCCAGATAGTCTTTTTGATTTTCTGATGGTCGGATATAAAAGCAAGAGGCTTTCTTGAAGAGAAAACTGGTGGTATGGGACATCAGTGATTTCAAAGAGGAAATACTAACCAATGGTTAGTATTTACATCAATAGTAATGCTAACAGTTGAAACCATTGTTTAAAACTTGTTTAGGGTATTTGGAGTGGTTATGAGATATAGATCCGGATCCCTCAATGGTATCTCATAATTTTCAAATCGAAAACCCTTAAAAGCTATTTCTCTTTAAATTTTAAACCTCTAGTTTTTAGAAATTTCTTATGTACGAGACAATTGGATTGAGATTCATATAATTCCTTCCAGTGTAGAACTTGGTTCTGAAGGACTGTTAAAGTTATATGATTCATACTTCCATTTCAGTTTATGAATATAGCTCAGAATGGATTGATGTTTTCAACTGATTAAGTGGAAATCAGAATTCCAAATAATTATCTCTATTTGATAGTTTTTCTATTGAGAGTAATGTTTCTATCACTCGGGATAAGATATTTAATGATTTTAAGGAAAAAGTATGGTTTGTAATAGTATTGAATACTCATTACTGACTTTTTCAGATCTTTGATATCTTATACGTTGTCTCCTGAGAACTTTTTAATCGAAATTATGAAATTTCTTTTAAAAGGGGGAGAAGAAAATGATAGGAATATGTGAAGAATTGCCAAAAATTGGCAAATCTAGCTTGATCAAAAACCATGTAGAATAGTGTAAATTGTGTACACAAGTGGGTCCCACACATGTGAGGCCATGATGCCACATGGGAAACCCATCCTAATGTAGGTTAGGTCAAGTCAAGAGAGTTGGTCATGTCTATTTGGTGGTCATCCCTACTTTATAGGACCTACACCTAAGTTTAAGGTGAAAATTTGACCAACTAGCTACCTACCAAGCATAACTCTAGGAAATAGACTAGGGTTTCATTTTAGGTCAAGGAGAGTGAGTTAACTTCCTTATTAAATGCTGGAAATCCACCTAACTTCAAGAAGGAAGTCGAATTTGCTATGTATTCTCTCTCTCAATAGTGAAAAAAGAAAATTTTTGGAGCTCATTGGCAATCTCAAGCTATTTCACTATGTATATTGAGTTTTTGTGATCCAAATGAGACCAAATCAATGTCTACTTGTTTCTTAGGTTGAAGGCCGTACTACAGCCTGTAGTACACACGTGTGGGCTCGGATTTCAATGTTTATCAATGCTTTTGATTGTTAGTGCTTGTTGTTTGTCAAATTGCCAATCTAGATCAACTTTTTTGTGTCTAGTTTTTTGATAGATTGTTAAGCAAGCATCCAATCACTCTTGTGGATCTTTTGTAGATCCATTTATGGTCCTAAAGTACAGTACTTTCACATGGTATCAGAGCCAAGTACAAGAGCATAAGCCATTGATCTAATGCAAATCCATTTTTAGCAAGTTTTGGTGCTAAAAGCTAGTATTGAGAGGGCAAGCTAGAATCTTGATTTTGGTGAGGAGATTTGATCCCAAACTTGGTAGGGGTCCAAATCCGTACTGTCCACATGTGTGGGCACCTCTGAACCTGCATTTAATGCATGGTATTCATTTGATCCAAAAAAATTCAATTTGTGCGCTATTGGTGTAATTTTTGGTGGAGATCCTAGGATAATCTACCAAGATCATTTGCCATTGATTAGATTTGAATTTGTTTCATGGAATCTAATTAATCTAGGCTGAGTTCAAGTCTTATTAAGGTTAAAAACAGGTCTTGAAAGTACACCAAGAAGGAAGAAAGAGATTAAGTCATTTTTTTTGTCCAAAAATAGCCAAATTTGGCAAGATTTGATTGTAAGTAGATTTCACATCATCTTATCTTCATTCCAACTTTGTGAAGGAGTGCTAGAACTGAGATTATAAGTCCATTTGTTGGATTAGAAATCTAATTTGAGTGAAAAACTACAAGAGAGAGACCTTAGTGAGTTTCTAGAGACAATCAAATCCATTTCTTGGCAAGATTTGTTTGAAAGTAGTTTTCACTTCATCTTATCTTCATTCCAGCTTTGTGAGGGAGTGATAGAACTGTGATTATAAGTCCATTTGTTGGATTAGAAATCAAATTTGAGTGAAACACTGCAAGTGTGAGACCTTTGTGAGTTTCAAGTCAATCAAATCTATTTCTTGTTTGTAGAAGTCACCAGTAAGATGGGATCTGCTGGAGCATACCTTCTAGAAGCTAGTGAGAGGTTGAATTCTACAAATTATGCTATTTGGAAGGTTAGAATGGAGTCACTATTGGTGCTCCAAGACCTTTATGAGTTCTTGATTGAAGATGAAGATGAACCTCTAGGTGCACAGGAGTTAGCTAGATACAAGAAGAGATCTAGGCGTGCACTTCATTGTGTGAAGATGAATGTGAGCAATGATTTGTTGAGAGAAGTATCAGCTTGTACTAATGCTAAAGAGGCTTGGGAGTCTTTAAAATCAATCTATGAGTCTAGCAACACTTCTAGAGTTCTTATGCTTAGAAATCAAATTTTGCAAAGCATGAGGAGAAGTGAGGAGAGTGCACAGGATTATGTACTCAGAATCAAGTCTCTAAATAGGGAGTTGGCTTCCATTGGAGAGAAGATTCATGATGGAGAGCTTGTACAAATTGTCCTTAATGGTCTAGGAGATGACTTTGCAAATTTGGTCCAAAGTTTTGCCATCCAAGACACTTTGCCAACTATAGAAAAACTTCACAGTGTATTAGTGGCTGAAGAGTGTAGGATGCTCCATGCAAAATCTAGGATGAGTTCCTTGTCGTTGCAGGATGGTGATGAGAAAGCCAATTTCTCATTCAAGGACAAAAAGAAGACCAATGGAAAGAAGAAGCATCCAAAGGAGGCCAAAGAAGAGGATGATGCATCAAGCTCAAAGGACAAGTCAAAGCAAAAATGCTTCTTTTGTGGAAAGAAGGGGCATTATGCATCTGAATGCTACAAGAGTCTAAGAGCACAAGTGGAGGAGGACAAACAAGGAAACCTTGCAAAGGAGGAGGAGGAGGATGAAGTAGATGTATTCTTGATGGCATCTACATCCTCATCAACAAGCAATAGCAATTCAAGAGACAGTTGGTGGATTGACAGTGGGGCTAGCTCCCACATGTCTTGTGAAAAGGACTTTTTCTCAACCTTACACTCATTCAATGATGCTAAAAAGTTTGTCTTTACTGCAAATGATGAAGAGTGTAGGATAGATGGTGTTGGCACCATATCTTTGTGTCTAGAATCCTCAAAATGCATGGATCTAGAAAATGTCCTTTATGTACCATCAATCACCAAGAATATGCTTAGTGTTGGTCTACTCTTAGAAAGTGGTTTGGATGTCCACTTTAAGCATGGTGTTTGCTTCATCTTGAAGAATGATGTTTGCATTGCAAAGGGATTTAAACATGGAAGATTGTTTAAGTTGGAAGCTAGTGTTGCTTTTGAAAGAATGAGCTTGGCAAAGGAGGAGATCACTCAAGAGGAGATCTTGGCAAAGTGTGATCTTGATTGCATTGAGGAGGAGCATCAAAAGGAGGAAGATCTTGAGGATCAGCCTCAAAGCATGAGAGTTCCAAGGGAGTCCTCAATGACAATGGCCGAGTCATCAAATTGCATGCTAATTGTCCATTCAAGTGTGCATCTTGCAAGGGTGGTGAGCATTGGAGAGTCTACCATCTTTGAATACTTTTTGGAAAGTAGTAGTAGACATGAGGTGACTTGTTTCTTATCTTTAAGATCCATGGTGTTTATTACTTTGTATGACAAGACAATGAAATGGGATGTTTTGAAATCTACATTTGTTGTTGATAAAGCAATTTCATTGGATAACTATTTTTGTAATAGTTTGAATAGAGTCATAAAAGATGAAACATCATTTGCTTTGGAAATCTTTGTGTCCACATGCTTTGTGCATGATCATTCCAATGTAAGGACCAAAGATTATCCTATTTCAATGATAGGAATAATGGTACTGTTTTGCTCTTCAAGTAGAGATTGTAGAATCTACTTCTTTTCAGCCAAAGAATTTGTCAATGGTGGAAATGTGATCTTTCAAGAGTGGAAGATTTGTAAACTTGAAGAAGCACATTTGGATCAACACCTTATTCAATCCATTGATGGTTTGGAGTCAAGTCAAGTGGAGGAGCAAGCTCAAGACCCGAGGACTCCAAGAAGAACCTTGAGTATCAAGATGGAGCCATCAAGGCTCAATCATATGGATCAAGCAAGGCAAGTTGTCTTTGGCAACATTATTTATGCACTTAATATTTTAATTGATGTATCTTCAAGTGCACAAAATGCCTTGGAATCCATGGCTTGGCATGATGTTTAGTTTTGAAGTGTGCTACATGTATATAGACACATTTATGGAACATCTTGTAAGGGATCCTCTAAGAGGTGGTGAAAGATCCTTCATGGACATCATTCTCTATTGGAGTCTCAAGAGTTCCTTCTTTGTAGCTGGATTTTTTAGACACTTCTAAAAGCTTTCATTGATCTATCAAGAGAGTTGTAAATAGATCAAGCTAAATTTGAGGAGGAGTGTGAAGAATTGCCAAAAATTGGCAAATCTAGCTTGATCAAAAACCATGTAGAATAGTGTAAATTGTGTACACAAGTGGGTCCCACACATGTGAGGCCATGATGCCACATGGGAAACCCATCCTAATGTAGGTTAGGTCAAGTCAAGAGAGTTGGTCATGTCTATTTGGTGGTCATCCCTACTTTATAGGACCTACACCTAAGTTTAAGGTGAAAATTTGACCAACTAGCTACCTACCAAGCATAACTCTAGGAAATAGACTAGGGTTTCATTTTAGGTCAAGGAGAGTGAGTTAACTTCCTTATTACATGCTGGAAATCCACCTAACTTCAAGAAGGAAGTCGAATTTGCTATGTATTCTCTCTCTCCATAGTGAAAAAAGAAAATTTTTGGAGCTCATTGGCAATCTCAAGCTATTTCACTATGTACATTGAGTTTTTGTGATCCAAATGAGACCAAATCAATTTCTACTTGTTTCTCAGGTTGAGGGCCGTACTACAGCCTGTAGTACACACGTGTGGGCTCGGATTTCAATGTTTATCAATGCTTTTGATTGTTAGTGCTTGTTGTTTGTCAAATTGCCAATCTAGATCAACTTTTTTGTGTCTAGTTTTTTGATAGATTGTTAAGCAAGCATCCAATCACTCTTGTGGATCTTTTGTAGATCCATTTATGGTCCTAAAGTACAGTACTTTCACAGAATAAGACTTTTATGGGATCAATCAGTTGCATAGATTTCTTTGGTGGAATCCAGTTTGTGTGCAATGGTGGAACTATCTTGTGGGAATAGAGGAAATCTCTAGTGATTATTTCCAATAATCTGGAACTAGAGGAGTTTTGGGGATAATGAACTGTGAAATATTCATGAATATGGGAAGTATGTGGTAAAGATTAAATTAAGGTTCACTGATTGGCTACCAAGTACCCTTTAGTTATGAATTGGATCAGTGGAATAAAGCTTTAATCTTAACCTTATGTCCAAAGATGTCTATATAAGTCAGCCTAATCTTGGTTTGTGCACCAAGATCTGAAGTAGGTTGAATGATTGAAGGAATTTTGTTGATAAAAGTATGATGGTTGGAAAACTTGTGATGTGGAATTATTCACTTCAGAGATTTCCCAGATATGTTATTTTCTCAAGAGAAATGAAAACTTCTGTAGTTGACTTACAAGATTCTTAGTGAGATACGTGAGTAACATATGCAGATTTTGGAGGAATCTGCCAGACAAGGACATATGTGTTTATGTACTGGGTCATAGTGAGATTTTTCTCATAGGTGCATCATTAATCTTGTGTGGATCTGCTATGTATTCCTAGTTACTAAGGTTATCTGGTGCACTTAACCTAGTCATTGAACATAGACATATGATCAAGTATGTGTTGGACCATTACTTGCAGAGTTAACAGATCTGTTTCGATAGATCTATAGGTTAACTTAAAAGTGATTTGGATATGGATCTAAATGTGGTGTTATACTTGTATAATTGAATTCTTCACCTAGACATCATGGGAAAGGTTTTAAAACTTAAGGAATAGTTTCATGTTTTCTTTTTCCCGTTCTAAGGACAGTAACCTATTTAAGGGAGAAAGAATGTTACGGCCATATTCGGTTAAGGACCTGGAATAGTCCTAATATGGTAGGTCGGCCCTCCAGTGTTCGAGATTATTGGTCACGCCTAGATTTAATTCCACATCGAGGCCTATTGGTGACTAATGACCTTGAGAGGACCCAGACACTCTAATTGAGACATATGGAGTAGTGCATGTACGTGTGACTGATATAGGCAGGAGGTATGCATGAAGAGCTGTGACCTATTTATAGTTGACCTGCATGGGGATTGCATGTGCTCATGCATAGGATCCAACTCTCTATATATTGAGGTAGTGATTATTCTGTCGACGACTTGGTCTAGGTTACCTGATGAGCTCTTCTCCTCTTGCTATCACATGGCATGGCTTGGGGGCTAGATCCAAGAAGTTTCTCCAGGAGGGATCTAGGATTGGTTGGGTGCTTTTGCTCCACAGTCTCTCTTGTGTTTTCCTATCCTCATCTTAGGGGTTTCTCCCTAGTGGTCTTTACACAAAGCATATAAGAAGGGTTTTGACATCTTTCACTATGGTGTTGAAGGTGTGATTCCGAGAACAATTTAGCTTCATCAAGGGCATTTTGAGAATCTGGAATGTCAACTTTTCACACATGTGAGGACACTCAAATCAATGTGATTGATCTTTTAAGGTGTATGTGGTTGCACATGAATCTATCTCTTGATTGATGCAAACAATCTAACTTGACAATCTCAAAGCAATGTATCTATCATTCATTGTACATCATTCACATAGTATGGCAACTCTTGATGAAAAAAACTCTTGAAATGTAAGAAATTGATTCAAGGGAGTACCGTACCTCTACATAAGAAGATTGAGGCAATAATGAACGACAATGGTTAATTAGACAATTAGGTGTCGATAAGGCACAACATAATCCATATTTTATATGTAAATATCTTGCTAGAACGCTTGCTATTGAAAGACTTTGAACCATTTTTAGATAAAGCAACTAATTCTATTCAAAATTCCCTAGAACATATAAAAGCAGCTATGGGTAAGATACTACCCAAGGATTTCATCTACTCAAACAAACTTCCCTATCTTCTGTGCACTTTCAAAGTTCATAAAAACTCTTTTAGATGGATCACAAATGCACACGAATGCTATTTCTCCGGACTTGCTAAATTCCTGATAGGGGCCCTTGGTATGCTACATCATTTCATTATGGAAGGAGCAGGCCTTAAGGCAAAAACATACAAGAGCTACCTAAATGGGGATACAACTTTACTCTAGCAATGTGAATTTTCAGTTGACTTCTATTTCAATATACCCAAGGTTATATATAGTGTAGAAGCCACAGATATCTCCAAATTCAACGGTCAAGATTTTTCCTATTGCATCCTATGGACGAGATTGGTTACCTCCTCAGCAAAGCATGTGTTGGATGGAAAACTGACATTTTGCGAGTTACCAATTTGCGAGGTTTGCAAGTTTTTTTGTAAAATATAATTTGCATGCTTAAAATGTCACAAAATGAAATTATCATGGCACGTACCAAGCAATACAAATGGCAACCAATACATAATTTTGGAAAAAAGAAAATTGGTTTTAGGCTTTCATAATGGGTTTAGCATACACTTGACAACCAGGCTAGTTCTAAGCTAGTCGGGTCAACGACACCTCCTTGTAGGTTAAGCATACTTTTGTTAGACAGTTCAACGTTCACCAGAAGATGGCATTGCAAAAACGTGAAATAGTTCTTCGAAGCTAAGAAATGGTCCGAAACCGCGAAGGGCAGAGTGAAATGAAATCTCGTAGGCTTTTCCCATCCTTATCGAGGGCGATGCGAACCTTCTCTCCATCCATCGTGGCGTCCCGGTGCCAATCCCAAGCGTGGCGTCCTGGCGCCAATCCCGAACTCGCACATCCTGGATCCAATCTCATCCATCCCGCAAATGACCCCATCCATCCCATCCATCCCGCAAATGGCCGTCCATCCCGTCCATCTCGCAAATGATTGTCCATCTCATCCATTACGGTTGTTGCGGTTGAGCGACGGTCTTTGCGGCTCATGAAACCAAAATTCCAATCCCGTCCATCCCGTCCATTTCTGCAAATGACTGTCCGTCCCACAAATAACCGTCCATCCCATCCATTGCGGTTCTTGCGGTCTGTTGAGGTTGAGCGGCGGTCTGTTGTGGTTCAGCTGGCGGTTGAACAGCGGTCTGTTGCGGTTTAGCTGGCGGGTGAGCTGCGGTGTACAACTATGATTCATGAAACCAAAAGCTCTAATCCCGTCCATCCCGCAAATGACCATCCATCTTGTCCATTATGGTTCTTGTGGTCTGTTGCGGTTCAGCTGGAGGTTGAGCTGCGATTCATGAAACCAAAAGTTCCAATCTTGTCCGTCTCGTCTATCCCGTCGGATCCCATCCATCCCATCGGATCCTGCAAATGATCGTCCATCTCGTCTATTGCGGTTCAGCTGGTGGTTGAGCGGCGGTATGTTGCAGTTCAGCAGGCGGTTGAGTTGCAGTGTACGGCTGCGGTTCATGTGCAGTTGATGCGGGCTATTGTGGTCGGGTGCGGTCTGATGTGGTCGATTCGGGTAGGAATGAAAAGGGGTCGGTTTGGTTGGATGAGGACTCAGTTGAGAGAAAAGTGAATGAGGGCTTCACTCGGTTAGATGAAGATGTGCAGGTTGGTCGACTGGGAGAGAAGTGGATGAGGGCTCGGCCAGGTCAGATGAATGAGTCCTTTGGGAGGCAAACTTGACATTAATATCGTCCTACAATATTTGATATAGGTACTTTATTTTAGAACTAATATTTCGAAAAAAAGTATCTTATGGTTATAAATATTTTATCATTGCAATCAATACCTTGTACAAGACTCGTGCTAGGAATAAACGTGTAAGCGGGTACCAAATACTGTTTCCCCGCTTCAACTCGATGGCCCTGATTCATTCCACCTCTGCAAGCTCCACATTAGTAATATTGTAAGCGGGTACCAAATACTGTTTTCTTATAATAGTCCATGTCACACTCACAGATTCGTCTGACGCTGTATAACTGATCTCCCAATTCAATCTTCATGACTCCGATCTCATTGAGCCTGTGCATTGACAACCAAGAGTAAAACATCGAACCATCCAAACAAAAATTCCATTTTTGTTATTTCTTGATTGAATACATACCAACTAATTCTGTTTCATAACAAATGTGTCCCTATTGATCCTAGTCATGGAGGAAAGGACCATCATGGAGGTCGTTGCATCTGGCGAGATGAAACTAGCATGCACCATGACATGCTTGCTGATGTCACCTGCATAGTCCTCTTGAATGGCCTCCATCCATCCTTAACTAGTACCGGCTGTCTAGTGGTCGTAGACATTGAAAGGAAAAAATCACCTTTCTCCATTATATAGCCATCTCGCTTGTAAACGTCCTTCATTTTCAATTTCCGCTTATCCACTGTACGAATAGCCTTGTGCAGCAGTATGCGACTCATTGATATTTATGAGAAGGAAGTGAAAATTTATAATTCTCATATTAGAGAAGTTTTTTTTTGCCTCGAAAAAGAGAATGACCCTCTATCTGCTGAACCCACTCCTGCTTTACCTGAATCACCTCCATCTCCAATCCTCTCATCTTTTTAGATGAACTGGATGAAGATAGCACCTCGCAACTTGGAACTTTCTCTCAAGATATCTGTGAGATTGGTGATCAATCCACTTTTGAATTTTGTCAATCCTCTAGCAATATCTTGATGGCTTGATCTAAATGGTTGCCTAGCCTGTTTACCGACTAGTCGACTTTCCTATCTAAATAGTCGAGATCAAGAACAATGGATTGCTTAGACATTTGCAATATAAAAGCATGATTTAGATGACCAAGTCTATAATGCCAAAGTAAACTTTTATTGATTTGAATAGAAGTACTAAGAGCCTGACTAGATGTTGCGCCGGCGCCTCAAAGGGCGCTGGGACTTGAGCGGTTTCCCCAACACGCGCTTAAGTCTAACATTCATCCATCATGCACTTACGTAAAAGCCAACTCAGAATCGTAACAAGCTTAACCATTCAGACTTAAGAAAACTGGAATCCCAACCAACCCGAAAGCCAACTCAGAATCCGTCCCCAAAAGGTAACCAAAGGCAAAGACAAGCCACACATGAAACCCAAGGCATAGTGGTCGCCAAACTGACCAATTGGCATAGCGGCAAGCCCCATGTCGATGACAGGGACCCTTAGGTGCCAGCGACGCAAAAAGGTTGTAGTAAGGGTCCTTCCACTTGGACCAGTCCCGGAGGCGAAACCGAAATGGTAATCATCCCCAAGGATCAACTTTATTAGATTTGGAAGAGGTTACATTCATACATAGACTGACCGGTCTCGGGGCCACCAACACGTGCTGGGCATTGTGCCTGGCTCGTGCTGGTAGAGGGAGCTGAGACCTGGCGACTGGATTCCTGGCGCTGGTTGAGCTGCCCAAGTTTCTGTCTGCCGGACTCCCCCTATAAATCTGCTGTGATTCGGCGCACCCCCTCTGGTTTGAAACATAGTGCTTTCTGGTAAAGCACGCTTTTTAGGACTTAGTTTTTATTTTGCTGATTAAGCCTGGCATGCCTGGCAGAATCAGTCTGGCTCCCGGACATGGGTCCCGGGAGCCGTCCCGGCGGCCGAATCAACCTGCTTTCCTGACTAGGCCATGACTCGAGCTCCAGAGCTAGCTCATGACTTTGTGACTACTTGACTGGCTCACCACAGGTCGGAGGCTCAGTCCTTGACATTCTAACTTGCTCTGGGACCTTAGGGAGTGTCACCCCTTTGAGTCTTACAGGGCACGCTGGGTGCACCCAAGTCAGCTTTACAACACTAGAGGCAAAAAAACAATGACTTAGTCTATACAAGTATCTATGCCTCTTTCCAAGTGCTAGAATCTTGCCTGTCCTATCGACTACTTTACACTGATCAGATTCAAATTCTACTTTATGTCCTAGATCTTTAATTCTGCTTACAGAGAGCATATTTGTCGACAGATTCGGTACATGCAAGACATTTGAAAGCCGAGATGAAATGTATCATTCAAGTATTGTTGAAATGCTACAAGTGTTTTGACTGAACCAAAAGAAACATTAAGAATCTCAACATAACCGAAAATAATAATGTTATAGATATCCAATATCTATTTAGAATCAGTATTAAGAACTTAATTCCTTTACAAGTTAGAAGTTCTCTCGGTTGTGTCAGTCATTATAAAGAAACACTCTAGAATGCCACAAAAATTACTAGATTCTTGTATGGAACACATTCCATCTGATTCCATTTGCAACATCCTGGGATTTAATCCAAATCCAATTGCAAAACAGAGTTGGGTCCATAAATGGAATAATTGATTGCCAATACCTTTTCCCTTAGAATTTTCGATTTCTAGAATTCTAAATAACACTGGGGAGAGGAGTCCAAATTCCCAGAGGCAACTTTAAAATTAATTCCCAATTGTATTCTCACTTCCTATCACATATACTTCAGGAATTGAAAGTAAAATAAAATAATTGGATCACTTGGTCAACCCAACATCTACCCCTCAATCTTCTTCTCCTTCCTCCCTTCTCAAATGTGGTTCAGGCTGAAAGCTCCAGATTTGGCTAGGAAAAGGACCAATTTGAAATCAGTAGTATTTTTCACCACTAATCTACAAGACAATTTTGATTGTTCACTAATTGAGTGTGTCGCACTCAATTACTGGCAAATCAACATATAGATCGGCATAGAAACCGTTCCAAAAAGATTTGCATTATTCTTGGTCTTTATTGATCACATAAAATAGAGAAATGCTCCCATTAATTAACAAATTCCAAAATCTTCAACCAAAAGTGAAAGGTACTGTGACCTTATAAAACTGACTGATTTCAACTTAGTAAGCTCATTATTTTTAAGCAATTTCTGTTTGAATTTGAACAAATCCAAAATATCCATGGTTCTTTCAAAATTTTACGTAACTAGGATTTTCAAATTTCGTTCGATATGGACCAAAACTGTGAAAATCGATCTAAAACATCGACTTGGCTGTTTCACAGTTACCATCTCATTCCAAAAGGATTTCGAAAACATCCGGCATGCATCAAATATGACAGGCAATGATTTCAAAAAATCTAAAAATTTTACGTAAAGCACCTATAAACTGAAAAACTTACTTTTCGACTAGCCTTTTGTGAAACTGTATTCAAGCATGAAATTACTCTAATCAACCTACTGTACCACACTATATCATGCATCCAAACATGCGTACAGGTTCATCCAAACATTTTCAGCACTAGAAAAGAGTTGAGAAAACAGTTTAAAAACTCGATCGAATCAATCACCACAGCACAACGTCAAGTGCAATAAGATAAGACAACAGAATTGCTTTCCCACAAATTGTATATTCACACTAATAAGCAAGTACAAGGATAAAGTTGCTTAAGAGCACTCAAAGGGCTCGTAAAAGAAAGATGGCCCGATAATTCTAGAACTGAGCACACGTGGTGCCATCAAAATTAGAAAGCATTGTATAAGTTGATCATTGCTATTTTAACTCTCTCCCTCAATGATCAACATCTCTCTTTATTTTAAAGTTTACTCTATTCATGGAACATACCTCCACATAAGTAAAGACTTTTTACATAATCAGATCTAAGCCAACTTTGGTTCTAAAAGTTTCAAACTTCTCTTTACTTAAAGCTTTCGTAAATATATCAGCAACTTGCAACAATGTAGAGCGGTGTGCAATACTTACATCTTCAGATTGTAGCTTTTCACGCACAAAGTGATATTTTACCTCAATATGTTTTTTCCTCACATGAAAGACAAGATTCTTAGCCAATTGTATTCACTTTGGCTATCACAGAAAATAACAGTAGGATTTACCTGCTACATGCCAATCTCACATAACAACTTACGTAGCCAAATAGCTTCCTGAGTGGTAGAACTTAACGCTTTATATTCGGCTTTGTTTAAAGAAAGAGAAATGGTGTCTTGCTTCTTACTAGACCATGAAAAACAACCGCTATCAAAATTGAAGGCATAACCTGTTGTTGACTTTCTATCATCTACATGTCCTGCCCAATCAACGTCAACATAACCCTGCAACTTAGGTAAAGCACTTTGTCTTTTGTAGACCAGGCCAAGGTTAGGTGTACCTTTCACATACCTCAAAATCCTTTTTGCAACTTTCCAATGGTCCATAGTGGGTGATGACATGAATTGGCTAATCACACTTACAACATAGCAGATATCAGGACGTGTAGTCGTAAGATATATCAAACTCCCAACTAGCTGACGAAATAAAGTAGCGTCAACATGTGCACTATCATCAATACGAGATAATTTCTTACCAGCTTTGCAAGGGGTGATGGAAGGTTTGCACTCTGTCATGCGAAATCTCTCTAATATCTCGCGCACATACTTGTTTTGACATAACCTGATATCATTGCCAGTTTGCCATACTTTGACACCCAAGCAATAGTGCATAAGATCTAAATCTGTCACCTCAAATTGCTTGCATAAGTTGGCTTTGATAGAATGAATGAGATTCTCATCATTGCTCGTAATAATAATATCATCAATATAGAGTACAATCAAGGCAATGCTATCTTCGTTAATAAGAACATAAAAATTTGGATCTGAATTTGCTCTTACAAACTCATGAGAAAGAAAGTAATTGTCAATGCGTCCATACCATGCGTGTGGCGCTTGCTTAAGGCCATAAAGTGCTTTGCATAGCTTGCATACCTTATATTCTTGTCCTTTTGGCATGAAGCCCTGCGGTTGGACCATGTAAACTTCTTCCTCTAAGTCACCATTCAAAAATGCGGACTTCACATCCATTTGATGGATTGTCCACCCAAAATGAGATGCTAAGGCGATGATAAGGCGTAGCGTAGTCCACTTAGCCACTGGAGCAAATGTCTCTTCATAGTCCATTCCTTTATTTTGCTCATAGACCTTCACTACTAGGCATGCCTTATGTTTTGCTATCATGCCATCCGCATGAAACTTTGTTCTAAACACCCATTTGTTGTCAATGGGTTTCTTTCCAAGTGGTAGATCAACTAACTCCCATGTATCATGTCTGTGGATGGGCTCTATCTCCTCTTCCATTGCCCTTTGCCACTCTTTGTGATCCTTTGCCTCATCAAAGGTTGATGGCTCTTGACACTTCAAAATGTCACTCATTAGGGCATAGTTCACATGATAGCGATCGAGAGACTTCCTTTCTCACGTTGATCTTCTCACTTCTTCTTCTGTGCTAGATTCTGGTTGATTTAGCTTTGCATCCTTCATGATCTTTTCATACCATTTTGGTATCTTAGAGTCAGGTGATACACTTCGTGGAGAGCAACAACAACAAAATTGCTCTCCCACAAACTGTATATTCACACTAATAAGCAAGTACAAGAATAAAGTTTCTTAAAGGCACTCAAAGGGCTCGTAAAAGAAAGACGGCCCGATAATTCTAGAACGGAGCACACGTGGTGCCATCAAAATTTGAAAGCACTGTATAAGTCGATCACTGCTATTTTAACTAAAAACACTTTATTGTTTCCCATGCATGCATCAAAACAGTTTAGAAAATATTCAAATGTTGGTTAAAAAATTGTCAAACTTCCGATAGTCATAACTTTCTCTACAGGACACCAAATTGGTCACTGTAAAGCACAATTTGGAGGGAGAGTAGGTCTAAAATACACTGCCATGTCACCCTACCACATAGGCTTCACACATGCGAGATGTAAATGACCCAAAATCAGGTAGGAGGGCGCACTTTTTCTAGGAGATTTCACCAAAAATCAATACCTAGCCCAATAATCATCCAATCAGAGGTTACAAGCACTCTTCTAAGGTTCATTAGAGAGTCATAGAAGGTTGTATCAGGTCCAGAAAGCAATCATAAGCTCTAATTATTCAAAAATTGCATTTATGGACTCCTTCAACAAGCAAAAATTCAACATAATGGTGCCTAAGCCTCACAAAACCAAATTGGGTGCATGATGGCTCTAAACAGAGGCAATCCATCATATATTTCAGCTTGCAAAAAGATTCAACAGATTCAGACTACCATTTGAGAGTTATTCATGCTCAAAAATTCTCAAAAATAGACTATTTTTTGAATTTTTGAGACTCTTAATGGTGTCCAATCCTAGCCAAAATTCATGAAAGCCTTAGGACCACATCATTACACCTCTGAAAATGTGCATGCAATATATTGGCCAAGAATTCTGTGAAAAACTCCAAAATTAGCTCAAAAACCATGTTTCTTGACCATTAAGGTTCATTTTTGTGGATCAATCCACAATTAAGTGCAATAAGACCCAAATCACTGTAAATTAATTACATGCAAGCACCAAAAGTTCTTATTTCAATCAGTCATGGATCATATAGCCCATTTCTAGCCCAACATCAATAGATTTTGACCAAAAATCACTATCTTTGACTATAACCATGCCATGAAATCATTAGAATCAATCATAATGACTGGAAAACAGCAAGTAAATTCTGAAAAAAGGTCATGCATAGTAGCTTTGATGAATTTGAAGCCAAAACTTGGAATACTAGCTCAAAAACCACAAAAAACCGTTAGAAATCCATAAATTTCCATCATTTTCTATGGAAAAATTCATAATAATGATCATTAGGCTGAAATCAAACCAAAATGAGAGAAGCCACTAACCTGGAGGTCAGTCCCACCACCTGGAAGTGAAAAGCAAGGTACCAAAAAGTTGGGAAAGCAAAAAGCAACTACACCTTCTGATTGATGAAAAGCCTTGCTTTGATACCATTGTAAGAATCGCCAAGTGAAGATACGACTAGATCCTATTGCATGCAACCAAAAGAAAACCTGTGAAGCAAAACCACCCAACCAACTGGAAATGGCTAGTCAATACCCTAACCACTTCACCCCCAAGCCATGGTGAATGAATGCAAGAGAGGAGGGGATCCTGGCTTCAAGAATCAGAAAATCCAATAGGGAGATATGTGAGATTCCATAGTATATATAATCTCTTTTGAGGAGAGTATATTTCTCTTAGGATCCCATGCAACCCATATATAAGCTATTGACCTCCTATTCTTGCATTATAGCAGTCAAACACCATGCAAGTGCTCCTATGTCCAAAGGCAAGATTTAGTTCCATTAGATTTTTTTCAGCGAAAGTTATTTGTCCAAAAATATCATTCTGAACCCTCGCCAAACTGCAAAAATCCATTACAATTCCATAACATCATTTGTTGAGCCTACCATACATTTATGGTAGTCAGATCTACCTCTAGTCAAGTGGGCGAATGTTACTTTTGTCAGATATGTTAGAAACAACCATTTTAATGATATTTTTATCCAAAATAGCCAGAAAGAACTGAGTAAGATCAAAATGGGCAAAAAAGAGACGATCCAAGACTATATCGAACATAGCAAACATCTTAGATCAGAATGCAAACCTGATCTTATTACTAATGAGGCTATGAATAAGTGGTTCTTAGCTGAATTGGCAAAGCAAGTCAACTATGAGCTCAAATGTCGAGAACAATATCTGACATTGGAACATGCAATGGATGATGTAATACATGAAGAGGATGAGGACTCAGGATGATGAGCCACACATTGGTATATTGCCTTATACAACAAGGTAGACAACCACAACCTCTACGACTATAGCTTCTACAAGTATCAATGCAACTGCTGAAAAGGTGATGGACAAGCTCGAGAGACTTGGTCAAAAACAATAGATGTAGATGCAAGCTAAGTTTGAAGCAAAAAATCAAAGCATTAGAAGATCAACATGCCCATGCCCAACTTACTACAGCTAGCGACAAAGCAATATGTCAAACTTTCCTACGAGGAAAAATATTTGGTGGGTGACTTATGCTAGTAATCATTCCATGAACGAGTGTCCAAATGACAAATGACAGATACTTATTGTGAGAAATTTCAACTATGTTAGTCATATTTTGATTAATTGTCAATATTAGGCCAATATGCATTTTAGACTTAGAGATAAACTTTATGAAAGTTATTTTAGTCAAAATTCATTTGAATTACCACTTCTGGGAAGTGTGGGAAAGAAAGGAGGTTGAGTTTGGAAGATTCGAATTTGAATGTTTGGTTCATTGAATCTAGTCCATATTTTTAGTAGGGTTTTTTTATCTAGAAGTTTCTGTGGAGGGAAACCAAATTCAAAAGAGGTCATGGATCTGTTATAAATAGATGTACACATGTGGGAAGAGTATCATTAACTCTCTCTCACTTCATTCATGCTTATACATGAGTTCTCTTTGGGTTTGTATATCCATTTTTGCACTATAGTGTTGATGTTATGCAATCTTGTGTGTAGAATGCAATTTTATGATCATTGTTGGATCCACACGTGTGAAATGCAGTACCTTACTGTTATTGTACGGACAAAAACTTCATTTTATCATATATTCAATGTTTGATCAAGATCTTATTGAGTTTACGTCACTAATGTATAGTTGATGTTAGATTTCTACATTGTCAATGTTGCTAGATGTGTTGACATTCATAACCAAAGATTAAGGGGACCTAATTGGATCTTAGTGATTCATATTTTTTCACATGGTATCAGAGCTTTTGATGCAGTTTATTGAAGGAGTAGCCATCTATAGCAAGAATTTGGAGGAGTTACCAATTCTAGAGCATGCTCGATTGATTTCTACTCAAAAATCAAGCATTTTTTATGTGTAGAATTGATTTTTTGTAAATAAAAACTCAATATAGGGTTGTGATCTTGAAGTAGGCAGATTTTACACATTAGTTACTAGAATTTGGGGACTTTAATTGCATTAGGAAGGTCTCATTGAAGGCTACAAGATTCTATGTCAAGTTTATAGAATTTGCAAGATTCAATTTTTTGTACTTTTGTCAAAACCCTAAATTTGTTTGGATCTCTTATGTTTGAGGTTGCTGGACCTTTTAAGAGTCTGTTCCAAGTTTATAAAGTACAAAAGTTCATGAGATTGTAGGTTGATCATGTGTTGATCAAGTATCTTCCATTCTATGTGTTGATTTTGCTAGGTTTGGTGCAAGAAAGAGATTTGTGAGGTTCCATATCTTTGTGATTTCTTCTTGAGTTCATTTGTTGAAATTCAAGAGAGTGCTTTGTGCATTTGAATAGGTTGAAAGAGAAGATTAGGTCATTGCAACATGGCCACAAGTGGACGCTTTATGTTGGAAAGCAATAATAGGCTTACCTCAAACAACTATTCTACTTGGAAGGTGAGAATGGAGTCTCTCCTTGAGATGAATGAGTTGTTGGACGTTGTTGTAGGAGTGGAACAAATGCCCTTGGCACAACAAGATCAAATGAGGTATGACAAGAGATCTAAAATAGCTCTACACATGATAAAGATGAATGTTACCAATGAGCTTGTCAAGGGAGTTGGTAAGTGCACATCATCTTTTGAGGCTTGGGAAGCTTTGAAGAAGCTTTATGAATCCAAGTCTACATCAAGAGTACTTACTCTTAAGAAAAACCTTTCAAAGTATGCAAAAGAAGTAAGAGAGTGCTCATGCTTTTGTGTTGAGAGTTAAAACATTTAATGATGAGCTATCATGTATTGATGAGAGCATTAAGAAGGTAGAACTTGTTCAAGTTGTTCTTAATGGCTTGTTGGATGATCATGATAACCTTGTTCAAAGCCTTGATATTCAGAGAACCTTGCGAAGCATTGTGGAATTGCAAGAGATGTTAGGATCCATGTCTGAATATGGTAATTGAATGACAAATCTAGAAAAGGTTTACTCATATGAGACTTTTTAGAGACTAGGAAAATAAGCTCTTGAAGCCCGACCTCCCCAATGAAGAGAAAGACATAAATACAAAAAAAAGATCTTAGTGAAGGATAATCCCCTCCCCTCCCCTCCTTCTCCCAGTATTTTCTCTTTCTAGAAATGGTAGCTTGTGATGTTGCCACTAGCTCTTTCTACTAATTTAAGCATTCAAAGAAAGAGGGAGGCACATCCAATAATTATTTGTTATAACATTGCTACCACTAGCCACAATCTCCTAGGATCACAAGAAAAAAAGGCAAGGGGAAGGGGGGGGGGGGGGGGGGGGGGGGGGGGGGGTTGGATCAACTTGATGGGATGAGGAGAGATGCAACTCTTGCCTCCTATCTACAAATATCTACTTTGCTAGCAAGGGAGAGAGGTGCTTGAACACCCCCAGCCACATGCAAGAACAAGCCTAGAGGAAGAAAATGTGCATTAGCTATAGACCATCTAGGTTGTCACATGAAAGGAGAGAATATGAAGCTCATTTGAGCAACCCCTATACATCATGCATTTAGTCTCTCTCTCTCCAAGCATTGGCCAATGACACATGAAAAGGGTGGCACCAATACATGTCACCAAATCCATCAACAATACTTGGCTAATGTTCCACTTTGTATGTAGAGGCTATCTTGTCATAGCAGCCCATATGTACCTAATCGAGTACATAACACCAGTGCAATTGAATCTCACGAAATATTTTTGGGCAATCACCAATGGTGGCTCACACAAGAAAGTAGATTGCAATCCAGTATACTACAAAAGTTTGAAAATAGCATTGAATATTACATCAAATAACACTTGATCAATTTTGAAGTTGTAAGAAGTAACTTATGATTTGGATGGTTCGAATGTTAGTACACCTCACAAGGATTGGGTAACAAGAGGTAGTAGTTGGAATTAAAAATTGAGAGTCTTAATTGCTTTTAGATCAAGTATGAAAATCTTCATGGCATATACCAACGTAAGAAGCTCTATGTGTTGGGCTACCTTTGTATTGTAGTGTCACTGAGGCACTCTCTATAGTAGCAGTGTTGGTTCACCTCACAATGATTAAGTAACAAGAGGTACCAGTTGGAATTGAAAATTGGGAGTCTCAATTGCTTAAGCTCAAGTCAGAAAATCTCCTTAACATATACCAACATAAGAAGCTCTATGTGTTGGGCTACCTATGGGTTGTAGTGTCATTGAGGCCTTATGTAGAGCAGGAGTGTCATCAACTTCTACCTCCTTGTCTATGATTGAATGCAAAGGAATTAGCTTTATGTGGGCAACTTCCTCCCTAGCCTACATCACTCCACTTTAAACTTGTTGTCAGGGGAAATTTCAAGATTCATCTCATCCTTGATTGAAGTAAATATTTTCAATTTGTGGTCATAACATCTTTACTCACACTATTCATACTTAATCTACATGTATGGAAAATGAGCCATCAAGCATTCCATATGTAGACATAGCTTGAACACTTTATAGTTTACATTCCTAAACTCAAAAATATGTTCTAATTTTACGTGTAAAGAAATCCCTCATGCTCTCTACTCTAGTGATCAATGCTTTGCCAAAAACCAAAGACCATATATTGTACTACAAAGACAGGAAAATAATTGATGTGTCTCCCTTACTTTGTTTTCTAGTTCACGAGTCCTCTCCATGATGCATTTCAAGGCAAGTAGCTCATATTTGAAGGCATCAAAATTTTCCATATTCATTTTAGCCTTGCTAACTAGGTTCATGTTGATCATCTTCTCTCTTGGAATACACATGTGTCCCCCATAACTGCATATCAATCCCAACTTAGGATTGATGCCTAATTGGGATTGTTTGTCTTTACACTTTTTACAACAACTAAGGTATTTGATGTAAAAGTATAATGTTAAGTACATGTTTTGGGCTTAGTTATAGTTTACTTGAACTTTGTTTGATTTATCATTTTGCTTTATGTGGGCAACTTCCTCCCTAGCCTACATCACTCCACTTTAAACTTGTTGTCGGGGGACATCAACATGGACTAGAGCTTTTACATTAGAACCATGTTGATTGGGACTTTCCTAGGTCCATGTGTTCCAACTAGTGAGACTATTAATTGAAGACTAATGACTACACCTTTTTAAATGGCACTTTAAATAAACCAAGTTTTCATAACACTTGCTTCTATGATCATGCAAAGTCCTTGACTTGTTACTTAATGCTAAATGGCATTCAATTGTTTTCTTATTGGCATAACCTCATGAAAGCAAACAAATTGCTTAAGTGACAAAGATTTATGTCTATACCATAAATTAATTTCCTTTGATTATATGTAAACAAGTATTTCGAAAAATAGAAAAAATATACAACAATACATTCAATATGTTCAAGCTTCAAAACTTTCATTTAGTTTCAATGCGTAGGTCTTGGAAAGATTTGGAAGATATATTAATGTGCCTAAATATGCAAAATCTGATTTGATGACTTTATTGAATCACAACAATATATTAATAACCGAGTGACAATAGTTGAAGACACCTTTTTGACATACATTAAAAGCTACAATAATCTTGCTAGACACAATGAGAAACATTTTCTGTCCATTGAAATATGAATTTTTTTGTTTTGTTGCCTTGCCATAATTGACAAGTTGGATAAGAGCATTCATATGATGATGGATAGGCTTGAATCTCCATCTATGTGTGCAAGGGAAACCTCAATCAAAGCCGATGGGTTCCATTGGAATATTGAATATTATGATGCTAGTGCAATTAAGTGGACTATAAAAAAAATGTTTTGTACATCTATTAAGCAACAAGATAAGATAGAGATATGGTTTTTGTATATTGTTTATGTGAATTGAATAATAGACATGTCACACCATATTTGCCATTATTGCATAGATCTTTCAAAATATTTTAATACACAATGAGAGTTTAGTCGTGATCGTCAAGAAAATTGTACCTTGTCATGGATGTTGCAATTGACTATTAGGTAGTTGTATTATAATAAGTCATAATTGTTATTTGTGTTCAATTCTCTCGAAAAAAAATTTCTTCTTAGTCAATGAGCATTGAGGGCTTAGTCAATTCATCTAAAGTGACAAAGGAGAAGCAAGAACGTAAACACTTTCTCCAATGCTACCCATCTACAATGCAACGGTTTTGTGCCATAACACAAATCTATAGAATTAACAAATGATGCATGTAGGTTCTCAAATGTGATATGACAAATTTCTCTTTAAAAAGTATAACTCCTAGATCTTGTTTGATTGAAATGAAAAAATAGACCACACCACATGGCCATTGTTGCATAGAATTTTTCTCATATCATTATTACAAAAAGATTTTTGTCAACATCACCAAGAAAATTGGATAGTTGTAAATGTTCCAATGGACTGTCAAACTAGTTGTAGTACTATAATTCATGATTTTTATCCTATGCTCCAATATCATATAAGGTTTTTAAAATCACTCTTCAATCCTCTACTGTGAGCATGAGAGTGTAGTCAATATCACCAAGAAAATTTTGCATCATCATAAATGTTGCAATGGACTTTTAAGCAATCATGGTACTAGAATTCATTATATCTATGCTACACTCAATTTTTATCAAATTACTCTTTAGCCCTCCAACCACCATGATTCATGTGGTTGAGAACTTGGTCGCTTGTGCAACTAGGTTTGCCTCCCAAGTTTATCACATAGAGGAAAGCATTTCATATGGCCCTTGTTGTTTCTAGGTTGCTATTTGAACAGCGCCCTTTGGGGCCATAGATCTATTTACATGCTTGGTCGAAGGTTGTTGCAAATACCCTTTGGGCCCAACACTTTGTTGCATGGGATTGCCCTTCAAGGCTATTGTTTTAGGCCTCGTGCTCATGATATAGAAATTTTAATTAACGATTAGGAAATGTATCTACAACTTAAGTGTTGCACACTATGCTACTACAAGGTAGTCCAAGTCATTAAATTTTAAGACATAATGTTTTATTTCAGCTAAGATTATGGTTTATTTAGAATTCTAGATAAAACTCAGATTTTACAAAGGATCATCATTTCTTTGAAAAGACTACAATAGTGGTCTTTCATTCTGAAGCATACTAAAAATTGTTGGTTGAAGTCACCATGAGAACTAGAAGCATTGTGCATTATAGTTATTGTAATAATAGCTAACTATATGTTTTATTGAGCACTCAAAATGAAGATGTTTTTTTAGATGTTAAAGAATTGCTTTTATACTCTTCAAGATGATTAATAGTTTGGTTGTTGCTTTGGAGTATCCATGTCATAGCCTAGACTTTATTTGCAATTTGGTTAGCATAGTTCCATTTTCCAAATTTGCAAATTTGTAAGCACTAAATTTCAACTTTTAATAGTCATCAAATGAGATTCTAAATTCTTTTCTTGTTCTTGCCTTTTGAAATAATTGGCAAATTGAAGTACGAATTAACCAATGCTCACAATCTTTAGACATTCATAAAAGAGTTCAAACTACAAAAGCCATTGTCTTGCAACTTTTGTTGTTAAAAGTAATGACATTTAGGACCATAAATGAATCCATTCAATCCACAAGAGTGATTGCTTGCATTACTATCTCCAATTCCATCAAAACTAGCACCTAGAATTGACGCAATGTAGATCTATAAGCAAGATGAATCAAAACAAAGTGTTTATTGTCCAAACTTGGTTCACATGTGCAAAAAAAGATACAATATGGAAAGAGGATAGAGATCAAACCTCAAGCAGTAATCAATGCATTGTACTTCAAAAAATGCATGCAAAAGAACAATGTACACAAGCTTGAAGCTAGAAATTTCAAAATTGCCAAACTCTCTCCAATTTTTCATTATACAAAATGAGATCCAAAATCATATACACAAGGGATAATCCCAAGCTAATCTGAGTCAGATCTCACACATGTGAGGGTCCCACCTAATTAATCCTTCACCTCTTGCTAAAGTCTAGAACTAATTAGCTGGTGAACAATGAGATTGCATCTCTTTAAATTTTCTATTTTCTAGGATAATGATCCTAACTTAATGAAACTTGGTAGAATGACTTATCTACTCATAATATTAGATTATAAACTATCTAGACCTATAATTAACACATGGGAACAACCTCCACATGTGTGGGATCGACTATGTACATACATACAAGGTTTAATCAAGCTAATCTTTTTCATTTCTCACACTCCTCAAAAATTAGCTTGTTGATAAAAGTAGCATAAAAAGTATGCATAATAATAAGGGCTGATTATGGCTTCCTAAATGCATCATTTGTAGTACAAAGGTGTGATCCATGTTGGTTGATTCTGACGAATCCCCAAGATACTCGACTAGAGCAACTCAAGCACACCTCTCACCTTAGACCGAGGAGGTCTCTGAGAAGACGAGACTAACAAAGTTTGAGAGCAAAGTATGAGAGCCGAGAATCCTGGAAGATAGAATGACCATGTAGGAACTAGTATTTCTAGGTAAAGTAATAAATGCAAGTAGACCTCTCTTAAAGAAAGTAGAGCAAGCCACCTTTTGATGGTGACATCTAGTGGAGAGCCTAATTCCAATTGTAATTTGTGTAATGTGGAAATGCCACTAGGATGCCACCTAAAGAGCTCTCTTGCTTATTTAAGAGAGTCCCTCTTTGAGAAGAGGAGCTTTTTGTGTATTGTACCTACTCATACTGAAATGAGAAGCGCCTCCACGAGTTTGGTGCATCCATTGATCTCCTTGATCATGCTTATTTCTTGAGTGATGCATTCATGATCTTGCCCTTCCCTCCTATGTGTGTGGTTGTGGATAGTAGAGTGGATTAGATTTCATTTCTTTTTTGTGGATTAATGTAGGAATCAACATTCAGATAAATAAATAGGCTGGGTTGTGGTGTAGTTCTTGCATATTATCTGACAATCCTGTTCTTGATGTTCTTGGGATGTCCAATAATCAAAAGGCTGGTTGGTTTCTTGATTCTTGGACTTCTAAAATGCTGTAGATTAGCTCCTTTTTTTCTTGTTTTGTTTTCTATTAATGTTGTAGATTAATTGGAGTTTCAATAGCTGTTCCCTGGTCGTTTTTTTAGAGTAGGTAGTTGTAGGAACTGTTGAACGTTCATTTGGGCTGCATGCTGATTTGTAAATGAATGTTCATGTCTGGCATTTCTGATAGAGTGTGAGTGCTTTCAAGAGTGAATGACCTTGAGTTGTCCTGTGATAGGCACAAGACAAACATACTACAATGTTGAAATCAGTCCACTCTGCCTGGTTTTGGGCAATGTAATAACATGAAACATCCCGAAATTGCCCAAGAAGCATGATAACAGGCAGAACCGACCTTGAAACTATTCTGGAACAAGAAGAAAGAACTAGAACAAGAAAAAAAAAAGGTCAACAGATTCTGAAGAGCTAAAATTTGTAAACAATCAATGAAAGAACCTCCTTGAAGTTTGTCACCTCCAAGATGAAATGGAGAGCTTTGCATCTTTGGCATTGATTCCTTCCATATTGAGTGGAGATTCTTGATTCCAAAGCTCCTCCTTGAAAATAGCTGCTCCTCCTTGAAGAGAACTTGAGGCCTCATTGCCTCGTAATGATCACAAAGTTCAAGATCACAAAATATGCACTTGGCATGATTATCAAGATTTTGCATGCTAGTTTGACTAATCCACAAATCATTATTTTTCTAATCTTGTAATCGAAGGCAATCTTGAACTCAATGAGGCTACATACTTGGCTATGGATATAACTGACTTTGAGAATGATCACTTATTCTAAAAGAGGCTTACAAAATGCCTCAAAACATAAAAATAGCTTTATCATTTCAAATGCACTTTTGCGTGGATAGGTTTCAAGGATGCTAATAACTTTGTGGTAGAATTTGAAAAGTGCAACTTAGGTGCTTTAGCCAAAGCACATGCCTCTCTTACATCGCCACCTTTTGCCAAAGATTTAGGAATCCCAAGAGTAGACTCCTCCTTGCACATAACATCCATGAATTGGTGATTGGAAAGACCCAATTCCTTTTGACATCACTTGTGCTATCCTCCTTGGCCATCAATCCATCATGATTAACTTTCACATAAGCATCCAGCCTAAAAAGCCTTCCAAACCCTCTTGCAATGATTTTACCACTCTTCATGATCAAGCAAGAATCTCTAACAAATCTAACAAAGAAGCATTTGTACACAATTTTCCCAACACTTAGCAAATTTCTTGTTATGCTAGGAACATAAAGAACACCTCAAGCTTAGCCTTCTTGGTAGATTCAAGACACATATGGACTAACCTCTCTCCAAAAATCTTGAATCCACAACCATTTGCATCAAAAATGAATTTCTTAGACCCAAAGAAAGATAAGAGTTGAGAGAAATACTCTTTGTGACTTGTCATGTGGAAGGTAGTCCCACTATCTAACCATCAAGGCTCATCTTCACCTTTAAAGCTTGTTGAAGGAAAATTGGACACCATAAGTAAGTCCTCAAGGTTAGTATTACTACCTTATTGAACATGATTTGCTTGCTTGACTGTGCCTCTTTCATCTTGAAGCACTCATTTGCCCTCTTTTACCACAAAAGTAGCACTTGAATCTTTCACTTGCCTAGCCTCCTATTGATGCCATGATGAAGAAGTACTTGTACAAAAAGTACACACTTGTGAAATGACTCTACAAAATGATTTTGTGACCCTCAATAGACTAGACTAGAACAAATAAAAAATTTAGAAAGATTAACAAAAGATCTAAGTCACAGATCTTAGAACAATCTTCAACAAAATCTAGTCACCTTGCCTAGATTGCAAAGACTAAACCTCACAATAATTGAAATAAAACACACAAAAATTAGATCCAAATGCCCCTATTGGACTCAATCAGATTCAAAGACTCTAACCTTAAGAGTTCGTTTGGATTTGATAAATTTTGATGCTAATCTATGTCCTAGTTTTTCACCAATCATGAAATTGGCAACTAGAGATTCACCAAGATCTCAACCAAGATTGTACACTCAAATATTGACTCCTCCCTATTCTAGACACATTAGAGGTATTTCAAGCACCAAAAGGGCCTTTTGTCAAGATGTTGTTTTTGACTTTTCAACTATTCGACGTACACATGACCCAGTTATATATTTATACATGTGAAAGACCGTAACATTGTTCGTCGGTCAAATTTTTTTTGGAGCCTTCCGGTCATATTTTTTTACAATTCAAAACTCCCGCCAGATAGGGTTCTGACTTGTGATTGGACCGTAATTGCTGCTTGTGAGTTTCCCGAGTGGTCGAGACTTAGCACTGGTGGTTAAAGTCTGTCTATTTTGATCTAACCATAGTTAGACTAACATATATGGTTTACGAAAGACGGCCAATATTTATTAAAATTTGGTTTCTTATTTTCATACTGATTCATCTACTTTTAGTTTCAAACTCTATTGTTCATCTATTTTTAGCTTTGAAATGGCTTTCGGAAGTCGTAGACCACGAAGCAATATTGTCTCAGCTTTTGTTTGTAATGAAACAGACTCTGATGGCTCTTGGATGCCACATATCTATAGAATATTTCAGTGGGTTTTAATGCATCCCTCATCAAGAGGTGTTTTTCGTGAAAAGAGAAAATTAAATATGGATTATAGGAGCTTTTGGAAAGGTAGAATTTTAGACTTCAAAGTTTCACCTTGTGGTCGATCCATTTCAAAGGTCTTGGTCCAACATGTGTACATGCATAAGGAAATTAGGGTGGAAGGTGTAATTTCAAACGACAGACTCAAATGCAATTGTAAGCTTTGGAGAATTTTTGACTTTGAGCATTACATCAATCATTTAGACATGTATATGAGTATTTAAATGATATATCTTTTATTGGTTTTTGCAGATTTGTATCCATCAAGCATAATCAAATGGCAACCTATACAATCCCTTACCGACATCATAGACATTATTCATTCTGATATTGGTCTTTTGCAATACAAGAACCACTCCATGAGATCACTTTTGGATTCTGTATGCCTTTTGCAATGTTTGTAGATTTTTTTTGTAAAATGTAATATTCATAGAACAACGACAATGGTTATTTGTAATGATTTAGTAGACGATATGTTATCAGGCCTCCTAGATGATCAATGGGATAAAATGACTGATGACAATATTGAGTGCATAGTTTATAGATCGTCAATGAAATTTAGACATCATACAGAAAAACAAATGCTTTCTTTAACATTTTATTATAGATGGTCCAAAGTTAGCAATGAATGGAAAGCATTGATCAAGATTTTACATTGAATCATCAAGATCAAACAAAAATACAAGTGAAGGAAAATAATTCTACTATTACAACAATTGAGGTGGAGGAAGATTGGACACTAAATCACATTTGATCAAAGCTTACTTTGTTGCAATATGATATTCTTGAATGCTTTTGTTTTTGAGTCAATAAGAGATTGGTACGTACATTCGTGTTTTCTTTACAATGTTAATACATTTGAAATGGCTTTCAACGAGTTTAATTAAACTTATCTCAGTGTTTTCACTATTTTGCGCTTGCATTTAAAATTATCCCAATGTAGGTATTGTTAACAAGTTTATTTGATGTATAGGTAAGGCCAAGACAAGAAAATCGTATATAGTGTAAGGATTTCAATACAAGCGTAGGAATAGTTGAAATTGCATAAACATTAAGATGGTAGACGTGCACATTCCTTTCAAATAACAACAACTTGAACAAAAAGCTTTCAAAAAAAGGAATAGAAAACTGTCTCAAATGACTTCAAGATTTCATTGAACATATAGTATTCAATATTTTGAAAAGTATACATTGTTAGCAAAATCAAAATAAAATATTTGTGGCCTTCAATAATAGCCCACTTTCTATTTGCCTATCTGTTCTATGCATCATCACGTGATGATATCTTTCTATACATTTGTATTTTATATCAACACGTAGTTACACTTATATATCGATATTTTCAATCATAAGTGTCTGAGGCAGATCGTCAAGCACTGCAACTTCACTATCCACCTCTACAATTTCATGTTGGCAGGACCTTGCATACGATAGTAGGACTTGCAGCATTTCTTGTCGAAACTGATGAACAATAATTGTTGATACTTTATAGGGCATTGGAACTGCAATTTAAAACATTGAGTGTATAGATTAGCCAATGAATAATAACTTAAAATTACACAAACATAACAACATCAGGATATTGGAAGTTGAAAATTTACCTCCAATCAAAGTAAGGTCACAATCGTCGATTCAGCAAAGTAGTAAGTGATTTTAAACGTGTGGTCCACTGTGACTAGCACCAATCGATCATGTCGCTTTGTGCAGGAGGGCATGGGGTTTGTATTTTATCTTTCTGCACTTGTTCTTGAAGAGGTAGGAACGTCGAGGTTAAGCATTGGGTGGCTCAACATCTGCTGATTTTGTGATATCATCATCAGATATTGTTGATGACGTCTTGGGTGCTGACGAGGAGGCAAGGTTGGAAACAATGTACGATCACATGGATAATGTCCCATACCTCTCTTTGAATGATATTGGAGATGTACTTAATCTGAGGGAGGATGATATTCTATCAATTTTATCTAATTTCATCAAAAAAATTCTCAGACTTCATAGATCTCGAGGGTGATGGTCTGTGTGCTTCTATTGATTACAAAGACGAAGATGAATGGCTCGATGGGACTGAAGCCCTGCAGTCAATCATGCATGTCACAAAGCAGGGCATATGAGACAAATATGCCTAGTGAGGAGGAATTTTTGAAAATCCAGAGCAGTTTTGTCTCAGAGTCCTCGGAAACCAATCCGTCCACTACTTCGACGACCGTAGTTGCTGGTCATGATTTACATACTGTTGGAATTATTCAAGCTGATGAGCATGATCTGGTAAGTAAATTTGGTTTCTTTTGAAAGTCTTATTGAGTTCTATTCAAATGTAGTTATTTTGTTTTCAAGATATGTGAGCTTTGCTTGTAATTGTTTGGTTGACATTTCCTTTGAATGAGTTTCACTGCCATAGATTGTTGGAGGATTCTTAGGCCAAACATTGGCAACTGTTTGCAAATTTGGTTGGCATTTTCTTTGAATGACTTTCAATGCCATAGATTGTTGGAGAATGCTTAAGCCAAAATTTTGGTACTTGAAAAGTTTGATCCTTATTATTTTCGCTAATTTCTTGCTCTAGCACGAGGGTGGTTGTCTACTTCCCATTCATTGTTGAGCTAGACAAATGTGCTATATTGGTTGTTTATGGCCTCACAAATTTTATGATAGGTGATTGACTCTATTTTTTGGCCCTTTGTAAATCATGATTGACATTGATACTTGAGCTTTTTACCAAAATCAAATTGAAGTGCTAGAACACTAACATTCTTTGTGAAACTAGTTTGATTGTTTATTTGGCAATTTTGAGGCCAAGATGAAATCTCAACTTAGAGATAGTCTCATGTTTTTCAGTAAAGGCCTAAATAGTGTTTGTATTATTTTTGGCAAGTAGATAAGTGGATGAGGTTGGATTTGGACCCATTTTAATTGGCTAAATTTGATACATTGCATCTAGACTAGAATTTCTAGGTTATTTGATGAAGTACCAAGAAGTTACCATTTAGGACAAGTTTAGGGAAATTGGCCAAATGACATTTTGGAAGCTATAAATAACTGTACCTACGTAGAGAAATAATCATTAAAGTTTCTTTCTATGTGGAGAATTCATCTCTTGTGTTTATATGTCCATCTCCTTCATATTTCTCAAAATATCTTGATTTCTAGTGGGTAGAATGTCAATTTTGTGATTGATTTTGCTTCTACACGTGTGAAGGATAGTAGGCTACTGCTGTTGTATGGATAGGAATAGTACCTTACTATACTTTTATGGTTATGATCAAATCTTAGTGATTTATGCAATTCTAGCATGCTAAAA
This sequence comes from Diphasiastrum complanatum, assembly GCA_029204225.1. NCBI lineage: Eukaryota > Viridiplantae > Streptophyta > Lycopodiopsida > Lycopodiales > Lycopodiaceae > Diphasiastrum > Diphasiastrum complanatum. Next base: position 49,141,935 of record CM055100.1, on the reverse strand, counting down.
TTGATGATTTATATCTTGTAGTTAGAAGTAGATGTGCATCCAAGAGGTGGATTTGAGAGCGCCATAAATTCTGTCATAAATCCTATGTGGATTTGGAGGTGTTTCTAGCTCAAATCTTGCATTTTGAAGTACATAAAGTGGATCTTTGTAATCCAAGCATCATTTTAGGTCAAATCACTTGGAGGAGGCCAATTTTCTAAACCACTTACTGGAATGTGGAGACAAAAATTGCTCATGCTTCTGGATGCTATATTCTTCTAGATGATATATCAAGATTCTAGCTTTTGCATATAGATTTTGCTTGATTCAATATTTTGCATTTTTTGAGTAACCCTAAATTTGATAGAATCTCTTGATTTTAAGTTGACGGACTTTTTCAAGAGTGTGTTTCAATCTTAGGTGTTGGCAAAAGTTTATCATATTGTGTTTAGATCTATTGTGATCAAGAAATCAACAACTTAAGACAAGTTGTTTTTGGTCTTCCCAAGTCTCTAACAAGCTTGAATCATTTTTGTGAGCAATGTGCTTTATCAAAGTCACAAAGGTTACCTTAAAAGAGATCTACATCAAGGTCAAGTAAGCCTTTTCAACTTGTGCATTCGGATATTGATGGTGTTACTACAATTAGAAATGGAGGAGCTAAGATGTATGTGACTTTTATTGATGATTTTAGTAGATTTTGTTGGGTTTATCTACTAAAGAGCAAAGATGAGGTGTTTGATGTCTTTGTCAAGTTCAAGATTGCAAGAGAGATCCAATTTTCTACAAAGATCAAGTGCTTGAGGACTGATAATGTTGGTGAGTACATTTCTACCAAGTTCAAAGCATTTTGTGATGCAAATGGGATCAAGTTGGAGTACACAATCCCAAGGACACCACAACAAATTGGAGTGGCCGAGAGGAAGAAGAGAACCTTATGTGAAGGAGCCAGATCCATGAGGTTAGGTGCAAATCTTCCTAAATTCTTTTGGGATTAAGCTTTGTTGTGTGCTAATTTTCTATGCAATAGATGGCCGAGTGTGGTATTGGATAGAAAAACCCCTTTTGAGGTCTTGTTTGGTAGAAGGCCGAGTGTCAGATTCAAGATCAATCTTAGATCCTATGGCAAAAACACACTACTACATGCATTCAATCACTTCCAACCCTCACTCACACGTGTGGGAAGTATTAAAAAAATAATCTAAGTAAAAACAAACTGCTCTCTTTGAGTAGAGAGAGAACAAGCATCATGAGCTCTCGGGTAGAGAGAGAAAGCTAGAAATTCAATAACACTCAAAATCCATATAGTCACCAAATCAATTAGCTTCGAAATGAGGAGTACAATGATACTAGTAGATCCACGAGCTACCACTATGCTTAACTATGATTGGACCATACTTTGTCACCTCTTGATCCTATTGGACCATTGATCCATGCACCTCTTAGTTCTATTGGACTATATTCAAGCACACCTCAATTTCCTATTGGACCTCACATGGTTCCACCTCTAAATCCTATTGGACCTCTTGGAATTCATCAAACAAAAGCATTACACTTGTCTACACTCTAATTGGCACGAGTTTAGCCTCTTACTCTATTTTGGCTCAATAATGGCATTACAAGTGGAAATGCATAATTTGCCATCTATGCCAAATTTATTCCTATCAACGTCCTACACCTAGATGCTTGATGTAAAAAACATAAGACCCCTATATCTAACATAGATAATCTTTTTCAATTCTTCACACTCCTCCTAAAAAATTATCTATGAAGATTTGAGCATTGATCTTGATATAACTCCAAGATTAGATCTATGCTTGATGAAAGCACTTTTGCTCAAAGGCTTGGTGAGTAGCTCGGCAATACAAGAGGAGGAGTTGACATGCTCCAAATAGATTTCTCCTCCAATAAGCTTTTCTCTCACAAAATGGTGTGCCACTTCTATGTGCTTGCTTCTTGCATGAAATATGGGATTGTTGGCAAGAGCTTGGGCCGAGATGTTATCACACTTGATCATTGGTAGATCATCTTCCTTGATGCACTTTAGCTCCATTAATAACCTCTTGATCCAAAGCACCTCTTTGGTAGTTGTAGTGAGTGCTTTGTACTCGGCCTCACATGAAGAGAGAGATATAGTATCTTGCTTTTTGGAAAGCCAAGGTATTAGATTGCCTCCAAGAAAGATAGTGTATGCACTAATAGACTTTCGACCCATCTTGTCACTTGGAAAGTCCGAATCCGAGTAGCCAACAATGAATAGATCTTCACTTTTATAGAGTAGACCATAATCATAAGATGAAGATACATATCTTAGAATCCTCTTGGCCATCTTCCAATGATGGATCTTAGGATCTTGCATAAATTGACTCAATTTGTGCACACAAAAACTTAGATCGGGCCTAGTAATGGTAAGCCAAATGAAGGAGCCTACAAGACTCCTAAAAAGTGTGATGTCCTCAAAGGATCTTTCATCACCTTTATTAGGATCTTTTACAATCTGCTCCATTGGAGTATCTATGCTCTTAGAATTTTCCATATGGAATTTTTTCAACATAGAGTGAGCATATCTAGATTGGCATATAAAGACATGATTTTCATAAAAATCAATTTCTAGGCCTAGGATGTAATGCTTCTCTCCTAGATCTTGCATTTTAAACTCACATCCAAGTGCTAGCTTGGTTTCATCAACTAGCTTGATACAACTTCCACAAAGAATAATGTCATCAACATAAATTAGAAGAATGACAATATTGCTATCAACAAACTTTAGATACATGGAAGGATCATAGTCACTAAGAGTAAATCCTAATGAGATAAGAAAAGGATTAAGTCTTGAATACCATGATCTTGGTGCTTGCTTGAGTCCATAAAGACTTTTGAAGAGCAAGCACACTTTGGACTCATCCTTGATGAATCCTTGAGGTTGTTCCATATAGATCTCCTCCTCAAGATAACCATTTAGAAAAGCATTGGATACATCTAATTGGAACACCTTCCACTTGAAGAAACAAGCAAGAGAAATAAGAATTCTTATTGTCACCATCTTTGCAACGGGTGCAAAGGTCTCCTCATAATCAAGACCATGGATTTGAGCAAATCCTTTGGCACATAATCTTGCTTTATGCTTGTTGATGGTGCCATCATGATTGAACTTGATCCTAAATACCCACTTTCAACCAATCACATGCTTGTTGGATGGAGGATCCACAAGCTCCCAAGTATTGTTGGTGATCAATCCATCATACTCTTGCTTGAGGGCATCATACCACTCCTTATTATTGAGTGCCTCTTGTACATTCTTTGGCTCTTCATGAGAGACATAAAAAACATAATTAGTGGAATCAAGATCCACTTGTTTGCCTTTATCAACATATTAGAGCCTCTCAGGCTCGGATCTATCTCTCATGGATCTTCTTGGTGAGAAAATCCGAGGAGAGTCTTCTTCAAATCTCGACCCCATCACATCATGATTGTCTTCAAAATCAATAATTGGTGATGCATCCATAGATTTCTTGATCTCGGCCTCTTCAAAAAATGAGTGTTGATGTTCATGAAAGACAACATCTCTACTTTCAATAACTTGAGAAGTAGAGAGTCTAAAGACTCTATAGGCCTTCTTGGTGGATGAGTATCCAACCATGATCCCTTTGCATGCACTAGGATCTTCTTTCTTCCTTGTTTCCAAGGGAATATGGACAAAGCATAAGCATCCAAAAACTCTAAGGTGATCAACCTTAGGCTTCTTCAAATATAAGATTTCATATGGTGACTTTCCTCCAAGAGCTATATGTGGGAGCCTATTGCAAAGATAACTTGCACAATTAATGGCTTCTCCCCAAAAATCTTTGGGTAAAGATGCCTCAATTCTCATAGATTTTGCACATTCACATAGAGATCTATTCTTTCTCTTGGCCACTCCATTTTGAGATGGAGAGTAGGCACAAGAGAACTCTCTTTTAATGCCTTCAAGCTCACAAAAATCTTGAGATTTACTGGAGATATATTCACCACCTCCACCACTTCTTAGAGCTTTAATCTTGAATGAGAATTGCTTCTCTACATAAGCTTTGAAAATAAGGAAATGATCAAACACCATAGATTTAGAAGCAAGAAGATATATCCAAGTGAATCTTGTGAAGTCATCAATGAAAGTAACAAAACAAGTGGCTCCTCCCTTGCTTGTAGTTGATGAGAAATGCACATCCGAGTGGATTAACTCCAAAGGATGCTTGCTTTTGATAGAAGATCTTGTAAATGGCTTGTGAGATTTAGCAATAGCACAAGCCTCACAAGGCTTGATGTTCTTGGAGAATGACTTTGGCAAGCCAATAGCTTTGGCTTCTTTGATCATAGAGAGCATGGATTTGTAGTTGGGATGTCCCAACCTCCTATGCCATAATTCCTCCATAGAGAGCTTGTTCACAAGAGCAACATTACAAGCATTCACATACTCATTTGGATCTAGTTTATAGATGCCACCAAATCTAGATCCTAATGCAAGTATCTCATCATTCTTCTTGATAGTGCAAGTATCAACATTGAATTTTACATCAAGGACATTATCAAGCAATTTCCCATCACTAATAAGATTCTTGGTAAGTTTAGGTACATAAAGAACTTTAGAGAGAGAAAGAACTTTAGAGGATGCAAACTTCAAGGGAATGTTCCCTATGCCTTCAATAGGACATTCAAAATCATTAGCAGTGTATATTGATTTCTTGACTCCATCATAAGGTGCAATAGAAGAGAAAGAGTTCTTGGAGCTACACATATGTGAAGAGGCTCCACTATCAATATACCATAGGCCGTCCTTCTTGAAAGGAGTAGATGAGAAACTAGAGACCATAAGAGATCCCTCTCCATCACTTGCAATAGTGTCTTCCTTCTCATTGGTAATGTTGGCTTGCTTGAGTTGATTCTTCTTCTTGAAGCAATTGGTGGCATAATGACCTTTCTTGCCACAATAAAAGCACTTGATCTTCTCCTTCTTGAGCTTGGATGATGAGGCATTAGAGGAATAATCTTCCTCCTCATCTTTGTCTTTGGATTTGACTTTGTCCTTGCTTGAGGATTGTTGATGCTGTTTCTTGATCCTCCCTTTGTGCTTATCCTTGGCAAAGAGAGCTTTGCCATCATTATGAGTGAGAGAAAGCTTGTCCATCCTCAAGAGCTTGTACTCTTGTCTTGATTCTTCCAAAATTAGCACACTTTGGAGAGCCTCCAAACTTGGTAGCTCCTCCTTAATGGCATAGGATTGGACAAGGTTATCAAATTCACTTCTCAAGCCATTTAGAATGACTTGAAGTAGCTCATTTTGATTGATGGAATCACCAATACAAGCAAGTTCTCTATGAATATCTTTTATTCTCAAAACATAACTAGATGCACTCTCATCACTCTTTTGGCTACTTTGAAAGATTTGATTCCTAAGAGTGAGAAGCCTAGAGGTATTCTTAGCCTCATAGATAGTCTTGAGACAATCCCAAGTTTCTTTGGCTGTTGTACAAGTACCTATCTCCGTCAATATCTCATTAGAGACATTCATCTTGATGTAGTGGAGAGCCATCCTAGCTCTCTTTTTGTATTTTTGAACCTCTTGAAGAACTTGTGGTTCTTCTTCAAGGCCAAGAACTATGTGCATCACGTCTTGAAGGATCAAGATGGACTCTATCCTCACTTTCCAAATTGAATAATAGATGAGATTGGTAAGCATACAACTGTGATTTTGGATCAACTAAGCAATCTCTTGACCAAACCAAATGTGTCCACCCAGGTCTAGGTGCCCTACCTAACCCTCTTCAAAAGCTTATAACTTCTGATTGGCTCAACCAAATGTAATGAAACTGGTTGCATCAAAAACTAGACAAAAATAGCTTCAAAACAAGCTATCAAGCAAATAAATGGATCAAGCATGAGAGAGAACTTCCAAACTGAAATTGGATGTTCCTTACACGTGTCTGAGCACCTGATTCCGTACAGTACCAGGTCAGACCCAATCAATGTCCTTTTGATCTCTTTTGATCGAAGGTAACCTTAGGTAGGCTCTGATACCATGTTGAATTTCACAAGTGTGGATTGTCCACAATATGTACTTGTGATATCCTAAGGTGTGTAGATGCACCAAGATCTAGACTAGATTGAGATTCAAGATCAATCTTAGATCCTATGGCAAAAACACAGTACTATATGCATTCAATCACTTCCAGCTCTCACTCACACGTGTGGGAAGTATTAAAAAAATAATCTAAGTAAAAACAAGCTACTCTCCTCGGGTAGAGAGAGAAAAAGCATCATGAGCTCGCAGGTAGAGAGAGAAAGCTAGAAATCCAATAACACTCAAAATCCATATAATCACCAAATCAATTAGCTTCAAAATGAGGAGTACAATGATACTAGTAGATCCACGAGCTACCACTATGCTTAACTATGATTGGACCATACTTTGTCACCTCTTGATCCTATTGGACCATTGATCCATGCACCTCTTAATTCTATTGGACTATATTCAAGCACACCTCAATTTCCTATTGGACCTCACATGGTTCCACCTCTAAATCCTATTGGACCTCTTGGAATTCATCAAACAAAAGCATTACACTTGTCTACACTCTAATTGGCACGAGTTTAGCCTCTTACTCTATTTTGGCTCAATAGTGGCATTACAAGTGGAAATGCATAATTTGCCATCTATGCCAAATTTATTCCTATCAACATCCTACACCTAGATGCTTGATGTAAAAAACATAAGACCCCCATATCTAACATAGATAATCTTTTTCAATTCTTCACAGCAAGCATATTGAAGTGGCTTATCATTTTGTGAAAGAACAGGTCATGACAAAGGAGATGGAGCTTCAACATGTTTCTTCAAGGGAGTGTGTGTCTGATATCTTTACCAAAGCATTAGGAAAAGACTTGTTTAGGAAGCATAGAACCTCACTTGGAGTTCTATCTAAATCTATGCTAAAACTAGTTGAAGAGGGAGTGTGAAAAATTCTCAACTAGTTTGATTGTTTATTTGGCAATTTTGAGGCAAAGATGAAATCTCAACTTAGAGATACGTTCATATTTGTCAATAAAGGCCTAAATAGTGTTTGTACTATTTTGGCAAGTAGATAAGTGGATGAGGTCAGATCTGGACCCATTCTAATTGGCTAAATTTGATACATTGCATCTAGAATAGAATTTCTAGGTTATTTGAAGTACCAAGAAGTTACCAGTTAGGGCAAGTTTAGGGCAATTGGACAAATGACATTTTGGAAGCTATAAATAGTTGTACCTGCGTGGAGAAATAATCATCAAAGTGAATTCATCTCTTGTGTTTCTATGTCCATCTCTTTCATATTTCTCAAGATATCTTGATTTCTAGTGGGTAGAATGTCAATTTTGTGATTGATTTTGCTTCCACACGTGTGAAGGACAGTAGGATGCTGCTGTTGTACAGATAGTAGGCTGCTGCTGTTGTACGGACAGGGACATTACCTTACTATACTTTTATGTGCATCCAAATTTGGTCAAGATTTTGTTGATCCATTAAGAATGTTTTGGATCTGTATTTTTCACATTCTTTATGAGCAATCACAACCAACCTACATTCATTATCTTCACAAGATTGTATCCAAACCAATATTGCATGCCTAACCATTCACTCACAATGATTAACAATATAGTTAAAAACCTATTAAAAGTCTAATATCTATTCAGCAATGAATATTTGAGAACATCTATTGATTGATTTTGAATTGTGCCCTTGCAATCAAGTAAATGCTTCTTGGTACGCCTGGGATCATAGAGAATCGAACCAAGTCAAGCATGATACACCACCAGCTCACCACGTGTGGGAAGATGTAATCAAATAAATGGATGAACTTGAAATCAAACACAACGGTACTTTGTATAATTATGTTCACTAGTGGTGGTGTATCAAACTATAGATATTGTCACAAAAATTTTGGTTGGAGCTAACATAGTGTTAAAGGACACAATGCTTTTCTTATGTTATAGTCATCGATTCATTCATGGTCTTATGCTCATTACATCCACAAATGAAGCAAAATGCCTAGACCTTATTTTCACAAGTTGTACAACAATAACAATCATGTTCTAGTTATTCAAAACATTTACATGATGGCCTAGCCAAGTCCCTAAGTTTTCACATCAAGCTTATAAATTTAACACCAATGAGAATCATTACTCTGTAGTTGGGCACACAAACTGTTGCTTTCATTGACAGATACAAATTTTTTGCTTGTACCAGATCCGAGTTCTGTGTATTGCTTTTCTTTGTTTGACGTCTTGCTTTTTCTTGAATGAATTTTTTGTTAAATGTAATGACAATTTCATGCATTAGCATGTTTTTGTTCTAGTAATGAAAGTTCCACTACTAATTTGAGATGAGTTAAAGCTACCTGTCCTTCACAGTTTACATGGTTAACCAGTTTTGTACTCCAGGGTTGTTTCACATGGCAAAATTTATGATCGAGCCTCATGATTCATTTTTTTTTATGTTATGATCAATGAGCTCTTCTCTTGCTTACTGGTCAGATGGCTGAGGGCTACAGTTAATTCAAGTGTATAGTCCACTGATGACAGTGACACTCAGCAAAGGCAAATTTTTAAGATGCATAGACATTCACTCATTGGACCTTTTGTGTACATGTGGCTATTTTATTCTTAACAATTCAAGCTGACATTTGTGATAGTCACTTTTTAATAGCCACTTTTTCAAGTCGTAGGTTTCAGAAACAGTGTATGTCATTAAATTGAATGAACTTGTATGAGTGATAAATTCTCCCTGTCAAGAGACATCTATGAAATGCATTGTTGGGATCAAGGTATGTATGCTCTTGAATGGTTGTCGAGCTTTTCTGGTTTGCATGGTAGGCTGAATTGAACATTTGTCACGGAAGCGAGACTGTTTTGTTTTGGCTTTCGTCTTCGTATTCGCGAATGATTATGTGTCTTTGAAATTTCTTTTTTTGCGCGGAAGCTTTTACAGGATCCTAGACACGCGACTACACATCACATAACACATTCTATTCTAGCAATCAAGACATAGACAGACCAAGACAAGGAGATGCACGAAAATAGAGCGACTGTATTATCAGTTTAGTTTTAGAGCGAGATCGTCAGTGTCTCGCTCGTTGGCGGAGTGACACTCTACTCTTTCGTTGTGTTTTGCTCGTTGGTAGACTTTCATGCATAGCTCTATTGTTTCTAGTATTTTTCTTCCTGCTCTACTCTCTATGTCTTTCTGTGTCTCTTACAGATATCTGTCTATTCTCATTACATGTTATGATCCAGAAAGGATAGTTTATACCTCCGCTGTGTGGAGTTTACAATATAGCTAAACGTAGAATCACAAGACTAGTTAACGCTAATCAACTAGCTAGTTAGTCTCCGTCGTTGCCACTCATTTCAGCTGTGCGTGGAGTCTACGACTCCAAGTCCATTGAGCTGCCAGCTGGCAGCACAAAAGATTCCTCTTCGTTTGTTTCGTAATCTCCCATTTTCTTTCGTGCTTTTCGTTTCTTTCGTAGTTTTTCATTTTGCGTCCTTTGCAGTTTGCGGTCCTAGAGGTGTGTTTCCGATTCACGAATCATTCGTGCTTCGAGTTAAAGGATGTTGATTGTCGCGAATTGTTCTCGTTCGACCTTCATTTCTTGTTCATGCTACGACAAAGTTGCAGGAGTTCACCATGTTTGGCACTCCCTCTTGAACCTTGCAGCTTTGTACATTTAATCCAATTGCCTTTCTTTGCTTGGCAAAGAGTGGCTTGTCAAGCGGTTTTGTGAGCAGATCTGCAATCATATTTTTTGATTTTATATACTGGACCTGGAGCTCTCCTTTCGAGATCAAATCTCGAATGTGATGGTACTTCAGAGGTACGTGCTTTGTCTTTGAATGGAAGACAGGATCCTGGGATAGATAGATGGCACTATGAGAGTCCATCATCATCGTGCTTGGCCTCTCTTGTGGTATCCCGATTGCCTCCAGCATCATCTGTAGCCACACTACCTCATTCGCGACCTTTGAAGCTGCGACATATTCAACTTCGCAAGAGGATTGAGCCACCAAGGTTTGCTTTTTGTATATCCAATTGATTGCAGCTCTGCACGCTATTGTACATCCTCCAGTAATGGACTTGCTATCATCTTTACAGCTCGCCCAGCTCGCATCACTGTAGTGATGAAGCTCGAATCCTTTTTCTTCATTTTCAGCTTTGTAGGTTAATCCCATATTCTGGGTACCCTTCAAATACTGTAGGATTCGTTTGGCCATTTGTCAGTGTGCCATGCCAGGATTTGCAAAGAATTGGCTCAATGCGTAAACAGAGAAAGCTAGATCGGGTCTGGTACAAATTGTCAAGTACATCAGACTACCGATTAAGTTCTGGTAGGGTATACCTGCCATCTTCCATTCTTCTTCTTCCGTTTTTGGGCAATCCTATTTCGTGAGCTTGGCTCTAGCTATCATCTTGTCCTTGTAGTCCATCATGTGGTACTGCCTTAGCACTTTCCTGGCATATTCTGACTGACTCAAGTGCATTTCGCCCTTTGTTCGATCTCTTTTGATCTCCAGCCCTAGACATTTCGTTGCTTCTCCAAGATCTGTGATCTCGTAGCTTTCAGAAATCTGACTCTTCGTGTCTTTGATCAGCATCAAGGAATTTCCTATCATCAGTGAATCATCCACAAAAATGGTCAGTATCACAAAATCTTTTTCTACTCTAGAGACTTCAGAAGACCATCAAGCTTTTTATACCAGTTTCGTGATGCCTGTTTTAGACCATAGATGCATCTCTGCAACCGACAAACATATTGTCGATGGTCGGGGTCTTCATAGCCTTCAAGCTGTTTCATGAAGATTTCCTCCTCTAGATCTCCATGGAGAAAGGCTGTTTTCACATCAATCTGGTGAATTTCCAGATTGTACTGTTTGGCGTATGCAAGGAGTAGCCTTATGCTTGTCATCTTCACCATGGGCGAATATGTGTCGAAATAGTCAACACCATATCTCTTTGTGTAGCCCTTCGCGACAAGCCTTGTCTTGCGGCCAATAGTGCCATGATTATATCTTTTTCTTGTATACCACTTGCAATCGACTATTTTCTTATTTTCTAGCAGTGGCTCTAATGTCCATGCCTCGTTTCGCCTCATCGACTCGATCTTCTCTAACATTGCCTGCTTCCAAAATTCTTCCTCTGGACTCTGGATAGCTTCTTGGTATGTTGCTGGCTCTTCTGTGAAGCTACAATACTCAAACTTCGTGTCTTTGCTCCATTGAAGATTGTTAGAGTAGTAATCTAGAGGTTTTCTTTGTCTCATTGACCTTCGAGGTTCGTTTCGTCGTTGCTCGAACGTTTCTTGTTTGTGGGGTTGATCATCCGCTTCCTGCTGCTCTGGAATCTACGGCTCTGCATTCTGATTTGATGTATGTCCTCGATCTCCCTCTTGAATCAGCAGTAGTGCAAGTGTTGCCGTCAAACAAAATTTGAATGCCTAGATTTGCCATCTTGGAGATAGATAACAGATCTTTTCTGAGTGAGGGCACATAGAGTGCTCCTGGCAGTTCTGCTTGGCCTGACAGTGTTCGTAGCTGTAAAGTGGCGATGCCTTTGACATCGTGTCTGCTCCCATTACCTAGAATCACTACTCTGTCGTTTTCGAGTTCGCGAAAGTTGATCAAAATCCAGAGGTTCAGGTCTGAAGATATTCATATCTTTGATATCTTTGATGATCAAGAGGAAGGTAAGCAAGTGGAAGCGACACACTTTGCTTTACTCACATGTTTTGGAGAATTTTCTTGTGTAGATGATGCTATGCAAGTGGATATTGGTTCTCATGATTTTCATACTGGAAAAGAAAGTAATGGATCTGGAAAACAAAGTTTGTTCAATGACTTTGATGGTCAAGATGAAGATCAAGAGGTTGGTCTCAAAGGGCTTCAACAACACAAAAGGAAAGGTGGCAATTTGGAGCTAGTCAAGAGCATCAAAGGAGAGGTAATTGGCAAAGATGTTATGGATCTATTTTTTCAGCTTATTGAAGACTCAAGTAAGGTCAAAGGAGCAGCAAGGAAGTGTTATTCAAGCTTGCTTTACTTGTTCTATCTCATGTTTGAGCTATTTCATGTGGATGTGTGCAAATTGTCAAGATATGGACAAACTAGCTACATTGTCTTGCAATATCTTATTGTTGGAGTTGTACTAGCATTCTTGGCTGGTTTTGCTGATGGATATGAAGCTAATGGAGGTTCATTATGTCACTCATCCATGGCTAAGTTCTCAAGTGTTGAGCTACTTGGTGCCAATACTTGGAGATTGTCAATTTTTGGTGAATTCATGGTCATTTTCTTGTGTCAAGTAGATCTTGAAGATGGACTAGTGCAAACTACTTGGTTTATCGAGTCATGTGGTTCTAGATTTGCATCATGTATGTACTCACCTACTCGTGGATTTCCAAGGCTTGATGGTTTCTTGTGACAAGATGGAGATGGAGGCTCATTCATGGAGTTTTATGGTGGAGACATATCAAGAAAGGACAAAGTTGCAGGACACAAGCAAGCAAATGGTCATCACTCACATTTATTGTTTGGTTGCTGTAATTTTCTAGAGAGTACAAAGTTTGAAACATGGAGGAATCATTTCATTCACATTCTATTTGGTTCTTCATGTTCTAGTTATATCTTGATGTGCAAAATTGATGTAAGAAATAGTGAAGCATCCAATTTGGACACTATTCTCTATATCAATTATGAAAGATACTTTAGAACCTTATAAAGAAGATCTATACTTAGGATGGAAATCATTCTAAAGTTGGATCAAAGTTCTATTGTCAAAACTATGCCAAAACTAGTTGAAGAGGGAGTGTGAGAGATTTCAACTAGTTTAGTCTAGTTTATTCATATTTTGGTTAATTGTCAATAAGAGGCCAAAACTCATTTTAGACTTAGAAACAAACTTTTTGAAGTTATATTAGTTTAAAATACATTCAATAAACACTTTTGGAAAGTGTGGGAAAGTTGGTAGTCGAGTTTGAGAGAGATTCAAATTTGAACTTTGGGTACATTGAATCTAAACCCAAAAATAGTAGGGTTTACATTTTGGAGGGAAAGCCAAGTGGCCAAATAGGGTTTGGAAACTCTATAAAAGGATTTAACTTGTGGAGAGACACATCTTCTCTCTTCTATCTCTCATTTCATCATTATACATGGTTCTCTTTGGGTTCTACTACTCATTGGTGCACTATCTTGGTGTTATCTTGCAATCTTGTGTGTAGAATGATCATTTATTGCTATTTTCGGTTCCACACGTGTGAAATACAGTAGGGTAATGTAATTGTACGGACAGCAAACATGTTTTAGTTCATGTTTGATCAATATATCTTAGAGTTTGCATCTCATTTTGTATGTAGATGCTGATTTTTCTACATTGGTAGGATTGTTGGTTTGCTCCTTATTGTAACCAAAGATTTGGGACATGGATTGGATCTTGAATGATCTGAAATCCTTCACATAAAGTACATTAACTTACAAATGCATTTCATTCATCAAAACTCAAGACAAATGTGGAAATCTCAACAAAACTAGAATTTGCCAATCTCACATCAACTTGTTATTGATTTGGTTGATCCCTTTATAGATCAAGTACATCCATGAGTTGTGTACTATCTAGCAGGACTTCACACATGTGAAGAGTTCCTAGTCATCCAGATCCACCAATGGGAGCCATATGTGCTCATTTCCCAAATTTGACTATTCTCTTTGGCTAGAAAACAAAAAGCTAGTCTTCCACATTTATAGGAATATTCCCTATAAAATAGGATCTAATGGAATCTTCATATCTTTTTTTCTAGAAGCTTATCCACATGTGTGAATGATATCTTGACATGTGTTAGTAATAACTCATTCACATGGAAGTCCAATCTATTTACACAAAGTTTGACAAATTTGACCATTTTCAAGATTCTACTCAAAGGTCAATTTCACACTAGTGTAGATCAAGCAAAAATCAATCTAACCTTATAAAAGTGACTTATGTACATTCTTTCACACGTGGGAACAGACTCCACATGTGTGAGATCCTATCAAGCTCAAATAACTTGAGATCTACAAGGTACAACAAGTTGGAAGTGATATTTTAACACTCCTCCTCACTTCTAACTTGGCAAGTTTAATGTACACATATCTACCACTCCAAGAGCATCTCTTAATTTAAAAAATGAATCTTTAGCTAAAGATTTGGTTAAGATATCAACTATGCACTCGGATGAAGGCACATGATGAAGTTAAACCTCCTTGGATTGCACCTTCTCCCTCACAAAGTGATGAGCTATCTTGATTAGCACTTGAAGCTCCACCAAAAGTCTTCTTAGCCATAGGAGTTCTTTGGTTCTTGAAGTCAATGCCTTGTACTCGGCTTCACAAGAGAAAAGAGAAATTGTATCTTGCTTTTTGGAAAGCCAAGATATCACTCCTCCACAAACTTCCTCCGAATCCAAAGCATCGTACCGTGTACAGTATGCTATCTCCTTTGAGTTGATAAGCATACACAGGTAATGGACGTCCCTTAGGGTCTTCCACAAAATAAACCGGTAGGCTATTATGGTCTTCTTGTGAGTTCAGTGACATGCAAGATGATATGACCAATGCTTCCACTTGGCCACTTTTCATTGGAGAAACTTGTGATTTAGATGGATCACTTTGACATCCATCCGCTTGGTGAACTCCTTGTTGGCTTGATCCTGTTTTTGACCTTTGAGTTGGTGTATCTTGTTGTCGAACTTGGTGCTTTGTAGTTTGTCTTTGTTGATGCGCGGATTCTTGATTGGACATCTTGTACTTGGATGATCCTTAAAGCAGTATGTACATTAGTCCTTCTCAAAAAACTTTGCCTTGAGATCCTGAGTTTAATGACAGTCGAAACTTGAAGTACTAGGTCCGTGGTCACTTGTTGCACCTGATCCACTAGACATTGTTGCACTCCCAGATGATTCATAGCCTTCACCCCTTGTCTGCCGTTGAACCTTCAAATTTTTCTGATTTCCCATCCGATATTTTTATGTTTGGACAAGAGTGATCTACTCTCTTCCTTAAGATAAGATTCTCCATAATGATCGTGTCTTGATAGATTTGTGGGAATGAAGTATAGGATGCGAACTTCTTCATACCAGACTTGATCTTATCGAGTAGTCCTTCATTATGTTCTATGGGCTCAATAGATCATTTTCTTTCACTAGATGGTATAGTCATCTGGTGTATTGTTGAACTATCTCATTAGGAAACATCTGAAATGAAGGTAATCTGACAAACTCGATAGTCATGGCTGGAATGCAGTGTAGTCTAGGAGATTGCTTCAAGGGTTAAACAACTGTGGTGTCCCACTTTCTTTTTTTCAAACAAAAAAAAGAAAAGAGCAAATAAAAAATTGATCAGTATGGATAAAAAATTTACGAACAAAAACCATCGCCAGGTTTCTGAGGCTCTATACTTTTATCATGCTAACTTGAATCACTCACACTTCGGAAGGTTTGCCTTAAATCGTTGATAGCAATACTATAGTATTGATTTCTAGAATGGCCATCAGTCACAATTGAGCAATGTTCTCTGTTTTGGCAATCATCAATGATCACTTCTACCTGTCTACATCCCCTACTGCGTGTCTACACCCTCTGTACCATGCTTGCCTGCATTTCTGCCACTGCCTCATCTGCCACATGGCCCTGTGGTCTTCCCTCTGTTCTGCGACCTACACCAACTGTCTGCGGGCAGTAGAACATGTCCATGACTTGCCCATCATTGTCTACAAGGGAAAAATCAGGCTCACGGCATGAGTGCGACCTACTGCCATCTGAAGTGCGACCAGATCATCCTAACAGCCTATGTGCGGCTAAGCTCAGTGATTTGAGGCCTCCCATCGCTGTCCAATATCTAAAAATCAAGAATTTATGGCATGCCAGAGGGTATTGTGATCCCAGAGACCTGTCTGAGCATGAAATAGAAACTGATTGCGGCCTACAAAGTCTGAGGCCCACGGATCCTTCTACTTGGCTAGGACTGATTTCTTACACTTGATGCCCTACCAAATGTCGATTTTTTGAGGTCTTCAAACACCACACCACAGATACAAAGAGGCAATCTGATTGGGAATTTGCGGCATTCATGACTTGGTGGGTTCTCTTGCGGCATACCGACTTTCCCTTTCACTTGAGGTACTATTTTATCTTTAAATTTGTCATATTTTTATAAAAGGCATCTTGGATGCTATGTTTTGTACCTTGATTTTAGCACTGTTGAAAGTGGCAACCCGTATCAATTTTTCCATTACTAAAACACATGTGAACCGTCTTTTATGCTATTGCATAGAATCAAGTCATAATCGAGATTGATTACTGATAGGACATTCTCATTATTGCTCATGGTTTCTTTTTGGGCTTCACATCCATTTTAAATAATCATTATCAATGCATTGCATAAAGTGTTTGTGACGGGTCGAATTGGTAAACCCGACCTCTTTGAAATACAAGAGCGGGCAGTCCACCCAACATGGTCGAAATAAGCTACTTGGGTTAGGAGTCACTAGTCACACCCGCCGTCAGTATTGTCTAGCGAAATACCTAGACTCGACGGTCGACGAAAATACCACCGGTTATCAAACAAAGCGATGTGTATAACTTGCACCCCACAAGCACATCATAGGCAATAAATCGGTTTCAAGCCCATGTAAGATTTTTACTAACTGTAAGCCGAATTCAATGGGGAAAGAGACATTAGCAAGATCCTAATGCGAATTAGTGATCAGAAGTTTTACGAAACCGTAACTCTAGAAAGCTAGTGAATCATTGCACCAAAATTGACAGCACCCCCTCCTTGCAACCGTATCTCTGAGAGCCTGGAAAACCCTCATCGGTTGGGGAGCATTGGGCAATAGAGAAGGCCATCAGGGTTGGAAGTGACAAATCCTCTATTGCTCATGTAGGGCCGAACTGCCACTAGAGGTGGGGCCCCTTGACCCTTTTAGGACGTTTTGGCTAGACCAGCCCCCCGTCAAAATAGGCCCTAACATAGATGCAGAAGGGAAACCCAATGCAGACGATGCAGCAATCGCCAGATGGAAGCTAAAGGATGGAAAGGCTTTCGCGCTGATCATCCTCAACATCACGGATACTCAGATTGGCCATGTATCCAAGGCTCAGACATCGAAAGAAGTCTGGGACATCTTGGGCACACTTTATGAAGTGTGAGATATAGCTTCCAAGCTACATCTCAGGAAGAAATTCTACTCCCTCAAGATGACGAATGGTGATTCTCTGCAGAATCACATTAATCAGTTCAAGAACTTGCTAAGACAAATGGCCACTGTCGGATCTATCATCGACGATTAAGACGCAGTGATGGAACTGCTTACAAGCTTGCCAAGCTCTTACGACAGCTGGGTGATAATCATCACGTCCAATCATCAAACATTCGTCGATCTGAATGCTCCTTTCTTACATTGCAGCTGCTGACCTCGAAGTGCATCAACTCGATGTACAAACAGCCTATCTGAATGGAGTGATACAAGAATATATCTAATGATCCAGCCCGAAGGATACGTTCTGGAAGGTATGAAAAATCATGTCTGTAAACTCCACAAAGCACTGTACGGCTTGAAACAGTCTGCCAGAGCTTGGTTTCAGAGAATCAACACATTCCTCATTAAACAAGGATTCAAACCAAGCACTGCTGATTGCAACGTCTATTCCAAGTCAGTACAGCAATCCTTCATTATCATCACCTTGTATGTAGATGATACGTTGCTCTTCATCAACAATACCAATATGGTCAAGGATTCGAAGCAGATGCTGTTTTTAGAGTTCAACATGACTGATCTGGGCGAAGCTCACTTCTGTCTGGGAATTCAAATCCACAAAGACAGAGCAAATCGACTGATTTACATCACTCAACAAAGGTATCTTCACAATGCTTTTAACATATACAATTTGATGAATTGTAAATTAGCTCACTCACCAATGGATCCAAACCTACATCTGTCATAGGACCAATGTCCCCAGACCAAGCAGGAAGTGGAGCAAATGAGAGAATACACTTATCGATCAATACTGGGATCTCTCATGTACGCAATGGTCTGTAAAAGACCTGATATCTCTTTTGTTGTAAGCTCACTTAGCCAATACATGGCTAATCTCGGCATTACCCATTGGAAGGCTCTCATACGAGTCATGAGATATATTCGAGCTACCATGGACCAGTGCATTTGCTATGGAGATGTCAGCAATGACAATCTTCATCAGCTCAGTGGTTATTCTGATGCAAGTTGGGGAGGAGATGTAGACAATCATAAATCCACATCTGGATTTACATTCTTCTTCAACGACGGTCCTATCTCATGGAACAGTCGTAAGCAAACTTCTGTTGCACTTTCTTCTACAGAAGCAGAATACATTGCTGCTTCTCAATCTATCAAGGAAGCGTTTTGGTTGAGAAATTTACTGTTAGATATTAATTTGAATCTATATAGCCCTACAATTTTATTTTGTGATAATCAGAGTGCTATTGTCTTATGGCCAACCCTAGATTTCACTCTAGGAGTAAGCACATTGAAATCAGATATCACTACATCAGGGGCAAGGTTCTCAACAAAGGGGTCTCTCCAACATTGTCCATCGCAGGGCTCCTCATGCATTTATCATAAGCACATTTCCTTCCAGGTGAATGTAAATGCTTACAATCCATCGCTGGACTTCTTATGTATTATTAGCAAAAAAGTATACTTTCAAAAGAGAGAGAATAAGCAATTAGTCCATCGTTGGACCTTCCTCATGTGTTTGGTGAAAACCCTACTCTCAAATGAGATTATGGATGCATGTAGTCCATCGCTGGACTTCCTACTCAATTTTTATCAAATGGTCAATCTCAGAAGTGAGAATGAATGTATGTAGTCCATCGTTGGACTTCATGCAAATCATTTTTCACATATTATGAAGAGAAGTGAGAAGGATAGCATGTTGTCCATCGTTGGACTCCATGCATATCCTACTCCATATGATATGAGGAAAGGTGATAAAGATAGCATATTGTCCATCGCTGGACAGATGCTTGGTTAGATCAAAAAAGCTTCAAGAGATAGCCACATATGAGCTATCAACCTGTGGCTTATAATATACCATTTTGAGAAATGATGGGAACTAGATTTTATGAAATATACAAGGCCTCCATCACTACCCTCTAGGCAGAATGTGCCTCAATGTTGATAGAAGAAACTTAAATACGATCCATTGTTGGCAAACATATGTAAGGAAAGCATTTGCTAATAAGTATCTACACAGCATTGAGAGCATCCCTACCAAAGTTACGAGAAAGCAAGAGGAGAAAATCGAGAGCATATCATTCAGAGTTTTGTAAATGATTGCCACTAGTAGGGCGCACTATAGGTAAGAAACCGAAGAAGCTCCTCTCAGTATTGTGAAGAGAGTGTCAAATCTACAGGTTTATGTAGAGCCTCATTTTGAAGTTTCCCGGAAGGTGGTATGCATTTAAGAAGATGTGGGAACTATATTTTTTCTCCTTTTTTAAAAAACCCTTTGTATAGTGTAGTCTTTTTTAAAAAAACACCTTTATTTAGGAGTTTTCTTAACTTCATAAGAAAAGTCTATGAAGTATGGGCAAGTCAAAAAAACCTTGTTAATTGAAGCGACTGTCTATTTGTAGTATTTTGTGCTTAAGACATGGAAAATAAAGATGAGGAAGAATCCATGAGAGAGAGAGAGAGAGAGAGAGAGAGAGAGAGAGAGAGAGAGAGAGAACCCACCAACCTTCTCGCAGTTAGTGAATGCCTTCGGGGGCAGTTAGCTCTTCGTAAGGGATAGCTAACTACCCGCCAAAAGACAGTTGACATCATGTGGTAGAGAGTAGGACAATCCCGAAAATGAATCAGTGCGAAATAGCTAATTGATGAGAGAGAGAGAGAGAGAAAAAAAAAACCCACCAACCTTCCCGTAGTTAATGAATCCCTTCGGGGGCAGTTAGCTCTTCGTAAGGGATAGCTAACTACCCGCCAAAAGACAGTTGACATCATGTGGTAGAGAGTAGGACAATCCCGAAAATGAATCAGTGCGAAGTAGCTAATTGATGAGAGAGAGAGAGAGAGAGAGAGAGAGAGAGAGAGAGAGAGAGAGAGAGAGAGAGAGAGAGAGAGAGAGAGAGAGAGAGAGAGAGAGAGAGAGAGAGAGAGAGAGAGAGAGAGAGAGAGAGAGAGAGAGAGAGAGAGAGAGAGAGAAAACCCACCAACCTTCCCGCAGTTAGTGAATCCCTTCGGGGGCAGTTAGCTCTTCGTAAGGGATAGCTAACTACCCACCAAAAGACAGTTGACATCATGTGGTAGAGAGTAGGACAATCCCGAAAATGAATCAGTGTGAAGTAGCTTATTGATGAGAGAGAGAGAGAGAGAGAGAGAGAGAGAGAGAGAGAGAGAGAGAGAGAGAGAGAGAGAGAGAGAGAGAGAGAGAGAGAGAGAGAGAGAGAGAGAGAGAGAGAGAGAGAGAGAGAGAGAGAGAGAGAGAGAGAGAGAGAGAGAGAGAGAGAGAGAGAGAGAGAGAGAGAGAGAGAGAGAGAGAGAGAGAGAGAGAGAGAGAGAGAGAGAGAGAGAGAGAGAGAGAGAGAGAGAACCCACCAACTTTCCCACAATTAGTGAATCCCTTCGTGGGCAGTTAGCTCTCCATAAGGGATAGCTAACTGCCCACCAAAAGACAGTTGACATCATGTGGTAGAGAGTAGGATATAGGTATACCACGTATTTGTTTCCAGGTTTTGTTTTCTTATTTGACAGTACACTTATCAATCAGGAATTCATTCCATTGGTAGAGTAGATTTATATCAAAAGTATGTGTAAGGATCACCATATGAAGATCTGACTAGATCTTGTTGCAAAACAACCAAAGGGACACCTGTGGAGCAAAACCACCCATCCAAACCTAGATCTCTCCTGGAGTTTCCTCTTGGACCTAGTCCCCAAGCCATAGTGAAGAACCTAAGAGAGAGGAGGAGAAACATGCTCAAGAAACTGAATTTCCAACAGGAGGATGGGCAAGTTTCCAATGGACATATTCTCCTCATGAGAGAGAGAATATTTCCTCTAGGATCCCCATGCAACCTATATTGAGCTATCAACCTCCTATTCTTGCATTAAAGCAGTCATTCACTATGCATGTGCTCCTATGTCCAATTATAGGTCTGGGCCCTCATATGATTATTAATTACTTTACAAGCCAAGCCCGGAATGACGAGGCATAACCAATAACCATATACACCTGGAGTGACTGACTAACCACGTCAGGAATTATTCCGATTCCCTTATACAGGACATGGACATAACATTCTTCCCCCCTTAAACCAGTTCTGTCCTCAGAACGAGTAACTAGGGAAAACTCAATTTGTATGTTTTTAACTATTCCCATGAATCATTATCCTCAATTTGACCAACCAACCTAAGCAAGCACACAAAGATAGAACAATTTCTCAATTGTTTATCTCTGATCCTGAGTACTCATTTAGGGTCCAAAGGTACATTGAGCGATGAATCTTCCAAATGGACAAAATCTTCAATACATCAAACTGTCATCATCATATAAACCAAATTTACATGATACACTGGATGAGCAGTCAACCAAACCTGAACATTAAGTTTAAAAGCTAACAAATCAATCATTTAACTTTCACAATTACCTTGAAAATCAGTCTTTAGTCTGACTTCAATATCAAATAAGTATTTAGAGATGGGATAATTCTCAAATTATTTGTCTCCACATTGAAATACTATATCAACATTTTAGAAGTACACTAAAAGATAAATTTTCCTATTGGGTTTGATTCTCTCCAATCTAATAACATCACCTTCATGTACCTCAATTTACATGAATCACTGGGTGAGTCCTCACCTTACATTGGAAATCAATGTCCAAAAGTTAAAGATCCAAAACAATTATAGTCCAAGACTATCCACAAATTACTTGTAGACATGACTAGATCCTGTTGCAAAACAACCAAAAGGACACCTGTGGAGCAAAACCACCCATCCAAACCTAGATCCCTCCTAAAGTTTCCTCCTGGACCTAGTCCCCAAGCCATAGTGAAGAACCTAAGAGAGAGGAGGAGAAACATGCTCAAGAAACTGAATTTCCAATAGGAGGATGGGCGAGTTTCCAATGGACATATTCTCCTCATGAGAGATAGAATATTTTCTCTAGGATCCCCATGCAACCTATATTGAGCTATTAACCTCCCATTCTTGCATTAAAGCAGTCATGCACTATGCATGTGCTCCTATGTCCAATTATAGGTCTGGGCTCTCATATGATTATTAATTACTTTACAGGCCAAGCCTGGAATGACGAGGCATAACCAATAACTATATACACCTGGAGTGACCGACTATCCACGTCAGGAATTATTCCGATTCCCTTATACAGGACATGGACGTAACAGTATGCCAGTTGTCTGATTGCTTTTTGCCCCATGACCATTTAAATGTATCACGTGAATGATCCCATTTGTAATACAATAGTTCATGTTTGGTATGTTTGAAAGCATATTTAATGGCTTTTTTCATAATCGTTTTTAGTCCTTCTGGACCATCTAAGGGTATGTTCTCGTAGCATTTTGAAATATCTACAACCCATACATTGGTGATCAAGGATGGTAGGTTTAGATAGAAGTCCATAGATGACTCACATTGCCAGTGCAGTATAGTATCTACTCTTAGGATACTCTTGTATGTATTAGCCTTAAGGCCTGCACCTTCCATGAGGAACGGTGACAGCATACCAAGAGCTCCAGTGAGAAATTTAAAGTGCAAAAAGCAAAAAATTATACTTTCAAAAGAGAGAGAATAAGCAAGTAGTCCATCGTTGGACCTTCCTCATGTGTTTGGTGAAAACCCTACTCTCAAATGAGATTATGGATGCATGTAGTCCATCGCTGGACTTCCTACTCAATTTTTATCAAATGCTCAATCTCAGAAGTGAGAATGAATGTATGTAGTCCATTGCTGGACTTCATGCATATCATTCTTCACATATTATGAAGAGAAGTGAGAAGGATAGCATGCTGTCCATCGCTGGTCTCCATGCATATCCTACTCCATATGATATGAGGAAAGGTGATGAAGATAGCATACTATCCATCGTTGGACAGATGCTTGGTTAGATCAAAAAAGCTTCAAGAGATAGCCACATATGAGCTATCAACCTGTGGCTTATGATATACCATTCTGAGAAACGATGGGAACTAGATTTTATCAAATATAGAAGGCCTCCATCGCTGCCCTCTGGGCAGGATGTGCCTTAGTGTTGATAGAAGAAACTTAAATACGATCCATTGCTGGCAAACATATGTAAGAAAAGCATTTGCTGATAAGTATCTACACAACATTGAGAGCATCCCTTCCAAAGTTATGAGAAAGCAAGAGGAGAAAAACGAGAGCATATCGTTCAGATCTTTGTGAATGATTGCCACAGGTAGGGCGCACTACTGTAGGTAAGAAACCGAAAAAGCTCCTCTCAGTATTGTGAAGAAAAAGTGTTGAAAACTGCAGGTTTATGTAGAGCCTCATTTTGAAGTTTTTTGGAAGGTGGTATGCATTCAAAAAGATGTGGGAACTATATTTTTCCTCCTTTTTAAAAAAAACCTTTGTATAGTGTAGTCTTTAAAAAAAAAAAACCTCTATTTAGGAGTTTTCTTAACTTCAAAAGAAAAGTCTATTAAGAATTTTGAAGTATGGGCAAGTCTGAAAACCTTGTTAATTGAAGCGACTATCTATTTGTAGTATTTTGTGCTTAAGACATGGCAAATAAAGATGAGGAAGAATCCATGAGAGAGAGAGAGAGAGAGAGAGAGAGAGAGAGAGAGAGAGAGAGAGAGAGAGAGAGAGAGAGAGAGAGAGAGAGAGAGAGAGAGAGAGAGAGAGAGAGAGAGAGAGAGAGAGAGAGAGAGAGAGAGAGAGAGAGAGAGAGAGAGAGAGAGAGAGAGAGAGAGAGAGAGAGAGATTCGAAAGTGAAACTGACAGAGCTTTATTAGGACAAATAGGAAGATGATCAATACAAAGAAAATGTTTCCTCTTTATAGGTTGGAGAGGTGAGCCTCCTTCACTCTGATGGCTACTGAAGTTCAATTAGGATCATGATCTTGACCATCACAATCACTTTGTGTTTCTTGAGGACAAGTTTTGTTTCCTAACCTAGGAACTTTAGAAATGCTAAGTTTAAAAAACTTTATTGAATAATTGTGCTACATGGCATTTATTAGCCTAAAGCCCAATGTTGGACTCACACATGCATGATGCCAACTGGTCGCCTGTTTCCAATACTTCCGACTCTCTACTTTAGTTATGTAGTGTTTGAGCTTAAGCCTCTTGCCATATTCTAGAATATTCCATGTCGTTCCCAGAATCAGACAACATCGACCTTTTCGTCCACCATGATCATTTCCCCAACAGACACTGGTGGCATTGGGAGTAGCAAGAGCCCTGTTGTCATCGGAAACAATGCTAGCATCAGTGGCATTGAGATTAAAGTTTCTCATTATAGCTAGCTTTACAACATAACCTATGAGATGAAGAGAGCGATGAGGGGGACGATGATAGTGATTAAAAAACTTCAATTATACTTGAAAAAACATATATATATATATATATATATATATATATATATATATATATATATATGAATTTTACAAAAGTACTAAGTGTAAGGCCTTGAAGAAGGCAATGGGTGGAGGAATTTATTTCCTTCTTGGTTTTCATGACGTTGTATCTTTCCCACTACTAGTATGAGTGTTTTTCTATTACATGATCTTGTAATAATGTTGGATGCATATAATGTAACTTGACTACAATGCATCTTTTTATGAATTGAATGTAATGTAAATTGATCTTGAAGCACATGATTTGCATGATTGAACGCAATATAGTGTCTACTAAGAATTGATGTAATGCATCTGTTATGAATTGAATGCATTGTAATTTTTCAATACACCTATTGTGACTTAATTTGCATGAAATAATCAATACATTTCAAAAATTAGCACAATAAGGTGTATCAATCGATAACACGTTAAATTACCAAGTCAATATCAAATGCATAAAAATGACTGTGTTTTGATTTACCTTAGAAGTCATTGCTTGTCTATTATTTTTCTTGTTGTTGATGTACTTT
The DNA here is from genome assembly GCA_029204225.1 of Diphasiastrum complanatum. NCBI lineage: Eukaryota > Viridiplantae > Streptophyta > Lycopodiopsida > Lycopodiales > Lycopodiaceae > Diphasiastrum > Diphasiastrum complanatum. The sequence continues at coordinate 49,116,748 of CM055100.1, read as the reverse complement.
CCCTTTCAATATTATCTTCAATGTTTTGCAATCCTTGCTCTTCCTTTTGCAATTGATGCTCTATTTCTTTGCAATGGAAGCTCTTTCTTTACTTTTCATATCCAAATCTAAATGACAAAGAGAAAAGATCTTAGAGTCTAAACCAATAGCATATGATTACAAAAGGAGTATGAGGGAGAAAAAAGTCCATTGGCAACAAATGAGTGTACTTAGAAGTTATAAATGTTGATACTTTGAATATAGGCTAATCTTTATAGCATCATTTTCCTAATTAAAAATATCTTAATGTACTCCATGAATTTATTGCAAAATCCACTTTATGAGAATTATCTCAAAAAAAGTTATTGGTCATTAAAATTATGTAGAATCCACTCATCAAAAAAGGAAGCTATATATAATATTTCTTAAAGAAGTTTCTTCACAATCTATCCCTAGAAATGAAGATATGATTTTGTTCCCACGTGAAGTATATGAAAAATGTGGCCAACTAAAGAAGTGTAGATATTTTGTTATACCAGCTTAATACCATGTAATTCACTTCAATAAAAGTCTATTATTAGAGTAGTACATCAATTCAAAGGAAAAAGAAAAAAAAAACTAAAAAAAAACACTATAGCTAGATATGTCTCTCATACATATACTTTGTCTACCAAAATGTCAAATTAAATGAAGCCACTAGGCATGCAGTTATCATGGCATTTTTTCTTTGTAATGACTAGATAATAAACTTCTTTTATATGCATGAACAAAACATGTATTTTGATAAGAAGCTCGTATGAATTGACATCATTGCCAAATTCATATCCTATTTGTATGTTACACATTATAAAAATTAGAAAACTGTGGACTAGGTAGCGGGCGTGAGCAGGCCCGCTACCGTGTGTAGCAGGTGGCCTTTACGCACCGAGCCGCCCTGTGGCGAGGTGCACTGAAGGCTGCCTGCTACAGGGTAGCAGGCCTGCCCATGCTTGCTAACGGGCATAATTTGCCATTTGGGCCCTTCAACTGCCCTTCAATCGACATGTTGTTACACTATGGCTCTGAACGCCTGTGTTCAGAGCCAATGAAAATGTGCCAATGGGTGGGGTGGTTTAAGAAAACAAATTGGGGGTTTTTTGCCAAAGAAATAAGTGGGGGTCAAGGTGGCAAAAAAGACACAAGAGTGAGGAGATAAGAGAAAATAAGTATGGAGAGGGTTCATGATGGTAACAAGAAGGAGGTATGGGCAAAAATGAGGTGGGAGGGCCATAAAGTGAGGAAGAGTGGCGTGTGTATGCAACTCAATATTGGCCGATCCAAATCGCCTGTCAACGAGGGGCTTTTTGACTATTTATGGGTTTGGACACATGCATGTGTATGGGGGGTGAGGATGTTGGGGTGGGCACAGCCCAAATGCAAATTATGATATTTTATCAAACTATATCTTGACACTTCAAACTTTTTTGTCACTAAACGTGTTGAGTAGTTGTTTTAGAACAAACTTCACACATTTTGCTATATTTAAAAAATTGTATTATAACATACTATTATTATTATTTTTGCCCTTGGCATTATATAAAAGTTCAAGATATGGCATAATATGATGGACAAGTTGTGATTAGTTTATGACAAGTAGGACATAAGCCCCATGCAATACTAGCACCTTCAAACAACGAAAAAATATTTCCAGTTTTTAGCAAGTGGAAAACCTATTCTTTAGCAAGTGAAAAACCTATTTCCATTCTTTAGCAAGTGGAAAACCTATTTCCATTTTTTCTTAGCACAATAAATTATAGATGCCCAATCTGCGTTTTAGTATGACATTGAAAAGGATAATTTTTATTAGTGATGAAGGGCCACTTGTCTTGAGAGAGAATTGGTAGACAAAAAGAGGACGTCTCATTAAATTTTTTACTCATTAAATTGTCCTTTTGCATATGTATGTTTTCTTTTTTTATCCATATGTTATTCAAATAACGGACATAGTTCTTTGTTCCATAAACGTTGTCATGACACTCACTCTGTCATAATACACTAATGTTTCAATTTAGCATTTGAATTTTTCATAGCCTAAATAGTACGATCCTGATTGAGTGTCTTGTGAATATTGAAAGCCTTAGTTATTCATGTACTCACAAAGAAGGTACCAACTTTGTGAACTCGATCAAAAACAACCATCTTTTTTTTGCATAGTTTCCCATTTTTTCTTTGCACCTTTATACACAATAATCTCAAATAGTCTTCCTAAATTACTATTTAAGCTTATACATGAAAGAGAAGAAAAACTAGAAGGCATATGACTCAAACTCATTTCTCCCTTATGAACTATTGCCTTGTCAGTGCACCTCATTTGAAACATAATGCCTATTAGATTACTTAAATCATGGAAAAAGACATAAAGTTTAGTTCTTGCTAAGTGTAGTTTATCTACATTCATAGACAAAAGTCAATATTTACAAAGGGTTTTTTATTCTCCACAAAGATATACGTACTAAATCACATCATGTTGCTTAATAATGTATGAAAAATTATTCTTTTCTTCTTCTTTTTCTCGAAGAAAATTAACCTTAGATTAAAGACTTTTTATAAAAGTACATGAAAAGCTTAAAGAAGCAAAAGTTTTTCGGCCTCCTTGAAAAGAAGTAAGGGGGAGATGACAAAATCGCCATTCCCAAATTCTCTGCTATTCATTTCAAGCCAAATGTTCCAAAGAGTATTTATTCTAATGCATTACCAAAAGATGTTAACTTTCACATCGTCAAAAATGATGCCATTCAAGAACAAGTCTGTATGGCTAATCTCCTGAATCTGGTATGGAAGCATAGATCAACCACTAATTTCCATAGAAAAGCATAGCAATGGAAAAAAAGATGAACCACATCCTCATCTTATAATGTGCATTTAGAACGGACATGTGTTACATGCACGGACAAGAAGAGAGATCTGACGAATTCTAAGGGAGAAGATTCTAAGTTTGCTAGTTCTGATTCTATAGGTACATCGAAGCCTAGCTTTCCAAAGGCGGGGGGGATCAGAAAGATTCCATTTGGAATTGAACCAGGAGAAAGTAAAGTTTGGCTCTCTAGAAGCAACAAAGATGAAAGAATGGGAGATTTTGCCATACTTGTCCAAGGCCTTAAAATGCCAATTGTTGCTCTGATTTGTAGAAGGAGAGATAGACAAATGAACAAGGTCCCCATGAGTAAAAGTAAAGGAGATAAAATTGGATTCACGAGAGGGTAGCCCAAAGTCACTTCTGAGGCGAGAAAGTCTAAGGGAGTAAATGGAATTCATAATGTGTTCCTAGGTGACAAGACCTTTGCGAGAGAGACTACGACAAAGTCTGCTTTCAATTAGAGTGAGAGGTTTAGAATTGATGGTGATCGCTTTAGAGAACCAAAGAGATTCAAGAGGAGAGATACAATTACTGTGAAAGATTCAACTAGTTTCATCACATTTTGCTATATTTTCATATTTGGCATATTGAGGCCAAAACTTGTTTTAGACTTAGAGATTGGCTTTTCAAGGTTCATTTGTCTAAATTTCATTTGAATAAACACTATTTGAAAGTGTGGGAAAGTTAGAATGCGAGTTTGAGTAGACTCAATTCTAAATAATTGGGTACATTGAATCTAGACCCAAAACTAGTAGGGTTAGCATTTTTGGTGGGAAAGCCAAGTGGCCAAATAGGGTCTGGACATGCTATAAAAGGATGTAACTCATGGAGAGAGCTATCTTCTCTCTTCTCTATCTCATTTCATGCTTATACATGGTTCTCTTGGGTTCTACTATCCATTGTGCACTGTCTTGGTGATTGCTTGCAATTCTATGTGTAGAATGATCTATATTTGCTATTGTTGGATCCACACGCGTGAAATACAGAAGCTCGCTGGTTTGTACAGACAACAACAATACTTTTTCATTTCATTCAAGTTTGATCAAGTTCTATTAGTGTTTGCATCTCATTTTGTGTGTAGATGCTGATTTTTCTACATTGGTGAGATTGGTAGTGTATTTCTCTTTCTAACCAAAGATCATTCAAGTAGATTGGATCATAATGATCTGAAATCTTTCACATGGTATCAGAGCTTGTGTTTCAGGTTATGAAGGAGGAAATCAGATCTATCAATGATTTGGTGAAGATATCAAGTCTAGGGCATGCTAGAGAGGATTCTACACCAAAATAATCATCTTTTGTGACAATCAATCAGCCCAAAAAATGGCATCCGATCCTATCTTTCATGCTAGGAGCAAGCATATTGAGATACAATATTACTTTGTGAGGGAGCAAGTCATTGCAAAGGAGGTGGAGCTTCAACATGTGCCTTCAAGGGAATGTGTAGCTGATATCTTCACCAAAGCATTGGGAAAAGACTTGTTCATGAAGCATAGGACTTCACTTGGAGTGCTATCAAAGTCTATGCTAAAACTAGTTGAAGAGGGAGTGTGAAAGATTCAACTAGTTTCACATTTTGCTATATTTCCATATTTGGCATATTGAGGCCAAAACTTGTTTTAGACTTAGAGATTGACTTTTCAAAGTTCATTTGTCTAAATTTCATTTGAATAAACACTTTTTGAAAGTGTGGAAAAATTAGAATGCGAGTTTGAGTAGATTCCAATTTGAATAACTAGGTACATTGAATCTAGACCCAAAATTAGTAGGGTTAGCATTTTTGGTGGGAAAACCAAGTGGCCAAATAGGGTTTGGACCTACTATAAAAGGATGTAACTCGTGGAGAGAGCTATCTTCTCTCTTCTCTATCTCATTTCATGCTTATACATGGTCCTCTTGGGTTCTACTATCCATTGGTGCACTATCTTGGTGATTGCTTGCAATTCTATGTGTAGAATGATCTATATTTGCTATTTTTGGATCCACACGTGTGAAATACAGTAGCTTGCTGGTTTTGTACGGACAACAATAGTACTTTTTTATTTCATTCAAGTTTGATCAAGTTCTATTAGTGTTTACATCTCATTTTGTGTGTAGATGTCGTACATTGGTGAGATTGGTAGTGTATTTCTCTTTCTAACCAAAGATCTTTCAAGTAGATTGGATCACAATGATCTGAAATCTTTCACAATTACCACATGTCTACTAGCTGAGCTCACACATGGAGGGGAGAACTATGTAGATAGATTTGAATAGAGGAGGGAGAGAGATGAAGAAGAAGAAAGAAGAACGAGTGAACTCAAGGAAATAGGAATGAGAGGTATTGTCCAAAAATGAAGGAAAGGGGGTGGGGGGATGATAGACGTCATCAAGAGGGTCCAAAGTTGTGGAAAAAAAGAATTAGCATGAATACGTCTATAAAGGAGGGAAAGAGAAGTAGTAGAAGGGTTGAGAAGACCATAATCCCCAAGCTTCTTAGGAGTGGTACAAATATCCCAACTGAGTAGACTGGGACGGTTATTCTAGAGGAATTTTTGGAAGGACTTGGAAATAGAGAGAGAGTAATAAGGGAGGAGAAACCAAATGAAGAGAAAGTGAGTGAAGTAGGACGAGATACGTGTTTGAGTATTGTGAGTCTATCATGGAAGGAGAGGTCAGAAGAATCCCAAAGTTACAACATTTTATTGTTGATTCTCTCCATGATCCAGTTGAAATGGTCCTTATTAGAGAGAGAAGCACCGAGAGAAAATTCAAGATACCTGAAAATGGTGCCATGGGAAAGGACGTTTAGTCCAAGATGCAAACACCACTTGGGAGGAGCATCACGTGATAGGACAATGATATCAGATTTTTGAGAATTGATCAAAGAGTCGAAAAAATCACAGAATTGATTTAGCTCGAGGAGGACGAGGAGGGAGGTAAAGTGATGATGGAGTTCAATAATGCAGGCCAAATCATCGATAAAAAGTTGAGGGCCAATAGGGACGTTTCGGAAAGTAAAAGGTCGAAAGGAAGGAGAGGAATTAAGTTTAAGGATATGATAAATAAAGGGTTCTGTAGCAATGACAAAGAGATAGGGTGAGAGAGGGCAACCTTGCCTAATACCACATGAAACATGGAAGGACTGAGACATGACTCCCTGGAAGAGAATGGAAGAAGAGGCAGGGGCAAAGAAGGCATGGATGAGCTTGATAAGGTAGTCAGGAAGGCCGAACGCAGAGCAGCAAGCAAAAAGGTAGTTTCAACTAATACAATCAAAAGCTTTGTCAAAGTCAATCTTGAGAAGGAGGGCTAGATAATTAAACCAGAGAGAAGAGTCGGTGGCTGACCAAATGTCTAGAATGTTATCAAAGAGGGACCTCCCTTTAATAAAATCGGTCTGACATTTCGAGAGATGGGAGAGGAGGAGAGGAGAAATTCTCCTAGCTATGGCTTTAGCAACAATTTTGTAGGAGGTGTTCAACATGGTAAGGGGGCGGTAATCAGAGGTTCTAGAGGGGGAGTCAACTTTGGAGATGAGCTTAATCAGTGCATGGGAGAAGGGAGAAGGAATAAGAGAAGGAACTTGTGGAGAGAGCATTGTTGGTGGCCAAAAGAAGGGAAGGACCCACAATAGTCCAATGAGCAAGGAAAAGTTAGGGGTGCACCATCAGGGCCAGGAGTTTTATCTTTATTTATGGATTTAAGGGTAGAGTGAAGTTCTTCTAAACGTCAACAAACGACAACAGAGAGGGGAAGGCAGTGATTGAAAATGTCTTGAGTGGGGATTTGAGAGGAGAGACAAGTTAAAAAAGACCCAAAAAGTGGTTGAAGAAGGAATGGCAGATGGCTTCAAAGGAGGGGAGAGGCAAACCATTAATAGTGAGCCCACAAGAGTCTTCACGCTTCCGCTGGGCCTTAAGCTTTCTGAAGAAAAAGGCCGAGGGAAGATCAGCTTCTCGTAACCAGTTAAGGGAGTTCTTTTGCAAAGAATAATAGCTTTGTATTGATCGATGATTCTGAGAGAGTTGGAGGCTTCAAGAAAGTTGTCAACTCTGAGGGAGGGATTAGCTGATCGGGCTCTATCAAAGGTAATAGAAGAGAGAGTTTGTCTAAGGGAGGATTCAAGGAGAGAGGAGGAGGGGCTCACTAGTCTCCCTTGATGGCGAATAACATATTGAGAGCAATCAATAATATCGCCTAGGTTCGTAAGAGTGGAGATTCTGGAAGAAAGAGCAGGACGAAGAGTCTTATTCCAGATCAATGAATTGTTCATAACAAAAACCGAATGGCATCTGAAATGCTTGATTGGGAAGAGATTGAATTGGAGAGCTACTGAGAGGTGGTGAGGAAGAGGAAGAGAAGGAATGATGTTGGAAGAGATGCGACTCTCAATTTCCATTGTTGGAAAGATAAAACCTGTCAAGTTTGGCAGAAGTGTGAAAGGGAGAGGCGACCATTGTTCCACATGTGAAGACGTGGGGAGTTGCAAAGGGAAAGGACATCGGAGAAATTAAAATCATCCACCAAGGAGTCCCAAGCTTGTCTTTCAGCAAAGGAGATGCGATTGGGACCATCGTTAGGATGAAGATATATATTAAATCCCCTGCAAGAACATAGGGAAGAAAATTAAAGGAGGAGAGATCCAAGATGTCTATATGGGAATGGGAAGAATTAGAAGCGTTGTTGGCCGATATTTTTGCACGAAAAATTGGGCTATTTTTAGATCAAATTTCACAATTTTGTTTAAAAATTGGCATGTAAAACCCGGCTATTAATGGTAAAATCGGCACACAATTGCCTATAAATAGGGGTCCCAGCCCGCCCAAAATGTGGCTAGAGCAAATTTTGGGGCCTTAGAAACGGCCCATAGAATAGTTTACGGCCTTAGAATTGGCCCGATTATGTTAGCTGGCATGGCCGAGCGAATTTTCCAATGTACTTTGCTACTTTTTATCAATACAAAAATTGCCTACTGTGTTTTTCAGGGGACCGGTTGCCTTGAAGAAACCCCAAGTCATGAGTGCTCGCCAGTAACGATACACAAAAAAATCGGCAAAGAGAAAAATCAACTCGCAACAAATGGTCAAAAATTATGGGACAGGGTCAAGGAAACTGTGAAAAAATTATAGGCAAGTCCCGATGCAAGTCGAAGCAGCACACTGACAGACAAATCACCTCGACAGCTTAAGCCATGGGCCACAGACACGCAAAAGGAAAATACAAGTGGAGGCCAAAAGTGCATAACAAAAATATCCTACCTAAAAGTGGTAGGGGGTTGACCACAAGTAGCAATGAGGACTACCCAATTAAGAAGAGTAATGAAGTAAGGCACTTACCACTTACAGCACCAACAAGGGCAAAAGAAGAAAGTGGCTCACACATGTGGTACCCTTGTACCCATGGCCCCAATCCATCTTTTCCAAAAGGGGAAGGGTACCACTTGTGGTCAAATCACAACTAAGAGCCATGTACATGAGAGGACACCCTTCGTGAAAGGCTTGAAGAATGAAAGTATGGCATTTTGAAGGGGAAGGTGTGAGAGATGCCTATAAAAGGAGGGGCCTCTTTTTGCATTAATGTGGAAGGATGAAGGAGTGAGATGAGGGGAGAAAGAATTTTTGTTGTGTATGTTGTGAGAGAATGAACGTGAAAGAGTGAGACGTTTGAGTGAGAGATGGCTTTGTGGGGGAGAAGCCGAGACTGTGAGGTGAGTGGTTGCGATGAGGGTGTGCCTTTGTGTGATTATGATTTCATCCCTGAAAGATTGAGTGGAGAGGTTTTGTGAAGATTTGGAACGTAAATTCTGAAATACTACGTGAGGAATCCAGAGGGTAGGATCTCTGTAAAACCAGGTGTAGCCGCACTCAGACCAGTTGAAGTGCGAGATAGATGCTAAGATCTCTACCACTTACTTACTTTTGAGACCAATGGGATACTTCAAATTGTGGGCAGGCCCTCTGCTCAAGCCATTGTTGTCTACAGATCCTGCTATCTATGGGGAATTTCTACTTCTGATCCATCGATGTCTCAGATGGGGTACATGTCCATGTTAGACCAACAGATCAATCCAAGTTATGACCAGGACCTCTGCCCAAGCCATTGTTGGCTACAGACCCTGCTGCATATGAGGAATCTCTGCTTCTGATCCATCATACCTCTGAACTACGGATCAGTAGTGTTAAACATTCATCTGACCTATGAGTGTGTTGAAGGTGAATATGGTTCTTGTATTAGGTACAATTGCGACCAACATCCTGTCTCCAGAGAGAACACATGTCAACTATACGTGAGCGAGCTTGGGCATTGCTACTAAGCATCCATTCTGAATGAATAAGTAGCGAGGTTGATACAGTAACCAGATTTGCTTTCTGCCTACGAATTTTTTAGCATCTCTGATCACCTCATAGCTATGTTTGGCTACTTGCACTTGTGAATATGATATGAGGGAAGAAGCCTTATCTGTACAATTTGGTTCTTCTATTCCTTTGAGATCGTGTTGAACTGAATGAATGCCTGCTAGCGGAGGAGAGGTCAATCTTTCGAACTCATGACTTGGCGGCTCTCAAAAGGAAACCAGTCCCTCTCTCAAACGCCTAAGGTATACTACTTACTTCTTGAAGTGGTTTTCAAAAGCTAGCATCAATGTATTTGCTAACCTTTAAATGTGTATGCTTCTACCTATGACCATAGAATCACATGACGCATTACATCGGTGTTGTCAAGCTAGCATAATTTAATTTAACCTCAAGTAAAGTCATGTGGTATGCTAGGCGAACAATATATGAGGATGCTTGCATTTTCTAGCACGTCATGTTTTTATCGCTTTGAAGACTAGGACCTCTTCGTACGTCATACTTAGATCTCAAGAATCGTTAACCATTATATGTTTTGCAAATGGAATATTGAGTTGTAAGCTTGACCTCTTTGAAACACAAGAGCGGGCCATCACTGTACGTGGCTGAAATACACCACCTCGGTTAGGGGTCATCATAGTCACCTCCATCGTTGGAACTGCCTAGCGAAATACCTAGGCCTGACGCTTGGCAAAATACCACCGCTTATCAAACAAGGCGGTGCGTATAATTGGCACCCTCACACTGCACATAACTAATTATGATACTATAGCATAATCATTTGCTGACTGTTTGCTTATTTTCACCAGTACCCCTATGGAAATCTCTATAGCATTTGTAAGTAATTACACTCATGTGACCTCTAGCCGTGAATCTCGACCATTGTGAAGTACCAAAGATGCTGGCATAAGCAATACTACCCAGAATCATACCCTGAGTTATAGATATGATCCCATCTTGACAATAGTAGCTGCCTCTAGAGACCTAGGATGGGGAATGCGCCGAACAACTCCCTTCTTCGTGAGGGGTTGGACCCTTGAACATAATGGATGAGAATCAACTCCACCCTAAATTAGGGGATGTCTATCAATTGATCCGGGAAGGAGCCACACACTATTATTTCTGTACTCCGGTGCTCCACCCTCACTTACAGGGAGGAGATAATATATTCAGGATACAACAGTGCGGGGGTTATAGTTATTTCGAAACCTATGAGTTCATTATCGATGGGCTGTGGCATCTAACTTACGCCATTTCCACCGACTACACAAGACCCACCCAGCCTTTCATACCATTCGGATCACAAGTGTAGTCACCCGGACCAGCTGGCGATACCAATAGACCTCCAAAACTAGATCCAAAAAAAATAGAGAGGGACGAAGATAGTAGTGACGACCCCTCTACGGACTTCTACATAGAGGGGTGGACGATCTAGAGGACGAATAGTCTAGGCCTCGAGACCAATACACTGGGTGGTTGAGATGGCCCTCGGGATTGGAAGCGGCATTCCCCAATCACTCACATAAGGGCAATGTGGGCCCTTCCCCTGTAGGGCTTCCTGGCGAGACCGATCCCCCGTCGGGAATTTCCCCTATCATTGGTGTGTCTGCCGGGAGTTAGACCTTTATCATAAGTCGTTGATTGATGAGCCGAGTGTAAGTGGTTGTGTAGTTTCACCTGCCAGATGCCTAGTCATGATGGGAGTCATTGCGACACCAACGATGGAGTTGAACGCCCGGGCCCTGATGTTGAGATCATCATCTGAGGCCCCAACCACACTAGCATCCCAGAAGAATGGAATCTAGTACGAACTCCCATGAAGACCATGCAAGGGAATGAAGGGTTTAGGATCGGACAGACTAATGACCAAGTGGAACTAGTGCGGACAGACGTAGCAGAAGGCTGGATGACTTATGGAATGACTTGGGAGGGTCATGAGACCCACATACCACGCCAATTGATGGCTATTCGTCGGAAGACAAAGTACCCCCCTAGGCAATACAGGGTTACCATGGAAAACTAGAGCAAAGGGAACACCCCCAGAGAGACATCGGAACCCCGGAAAAGACGACTAGGAGATAGGAGGACCAGTCGGGGGGCCCAATCCGCACTGCTTGGAGAATCCGATGGCGAGCCAAGCCAACCTATGATGAATCCTATTGATCCACCAAAAAACATTGCAGAGATACTAGAACTTGAACCGATAGAAAAATTCAATGCACCATTAGACGATATCGCACCCACTGTCGTAGGAATGGCAAGACGTCCGACCGAACAAATCGTACTACCCCCGGCCGTGGGGGCACTACCCAAATTAAGCGGATCTACACCAGAATTCCATGGGACCCCCTCTGAGAGTGTCGAGGAACACATAGATGCCTTTTGGACAGCATGCTTCATAAGCCACATCATGGACCCACATCATGAGATGATGTTTTTCGCAACAACCTTAACCAGAGCCGCCAGACGATGGTATCATAGTTTGCAACGAGGGATGATCCACACCATTGATGAATTCCATAGACTCTTCCTGATCGAGTATGCCCCTCACCGTACGACCGATGACTTACTGTTCACCCTAACCTCCCTACAACAAGGAGGAAATGAGAGTATTAGGCAGTATTGGCACCGATTGACAGAATTGGCATGACAAGTGGAACCCACTGTACAGCTGCCACCCCTGTTACTATTGACCTTCTTTCTGCGAGGGCTAACAAATAACATACATGTGGTTGTATGTCAGAGTAACCCCCAGACATTAGCTGAGGAAGTAGACAAGGCGATTGTGGTAGAAGATGCGCAGTTTGCGGTTGCCCATGCATCCCACTTATCACAGGAGATGAACAGTCTAAATTTGAGACCCGAGATGTGGAGAGGGGGACCGATTACAACTATAGGAACCACAGATGTAGTGAATCCTCACCCCATACAGGCTATTGAACCTCACCCAGGCCGGATGGCGCAGACACAAGATGTCAGACGACATGATCGTGGAGTCCCGGAGATAGTACCAGAGCGAGGGTATGAGAGTGCCGGTTCCAATACAGAATTGGGCGATATGCGAGCAATGTTGAAGGGGTACATGGATGTGATGAGTGAGAACATCCACACATTAGCAGCCGATGTGAATTTTTTGAAACAGCAACAAAATATGATAGGCCAAAGACACCCTATAGATGGTCCTAACCCATTAGTGTGCCGCCATTGTAAAGGAAATCACCTGAACCGAAATTGCCCAAACTCGATTTGTGGGTACTGCCAGAAGCCAGGGCATTTGGAGGATAGATGTTGGACTCGTAGAGAGGCTCTAAATACATGTGATAGAATGCCAGGCCCTGTGAACCATAGGCTCCAAGACATAGCTGGACCATCGAGGGGCCCTCAATTTCTACAACATGGGCCCAAAATTGATCCACGGGACAAGGGGAAAGCACGCTCAGAGGATGATTGAGCACCCGTAAACTTCATTGAGTTAGAAACAATGGACTAGACCACAACGAGGAAGGAAATATTAGTAGTGACGAGAAGTAACCTCCCAAGTGAGACCTCCAAAACTACACCCCTGCAGATAGACAAACCAACAGCCAGTGACCAAGGGTTGATCAAGCCAGGGATAGAAGCTACAGCACCTAAGGAACGGGGAGAGGTGAACACCTTAGAAGGGAGACAATACCCCAGAACCTTAGGACCGAGAAAGACTGGGAAAGGAAAAATTGGGATAGGGGCAAAGAGAGCAAGGGATACAACACGCAAAATTCGTAGAAATCTTGATGTGAAATTGAAAACAGGAAAAATTGATCTAACACAAGCATTGGAGGATATGAAGCTAGAAATAGGACTATGGCAATTGGTCCAACTGTCACCCACCATTAAGCGCACCATCTGACGCATGGTCAGACCCAGATCGTTGGAACCCCCTACAGTTGGAGACAACGAAGCAGGAATCCTAGACCGCTATTGTCCTAAGGTAGATGTACTAATTGATGGCCTAGTTGTGAAAGGAGCCATAGTCGATGCAGGATCTGCCTAAATATTATTAGCCTAGAGCTCGCTAACAGATTTGGATTCACACTAGAACTAGCCACGTTGACCGCCCTCAAACTGGCCAACAATTCAGTGATAAAACCAAAAGGAGATTTTAAGAGTGTACCAATCACTTTAGTCGACAGAACCATCTAGGTAGATTTCTATGTGATGTGAATGCATGCCGGAAATCAGGGGTATTCTATGGCCGACCATGGCTCAGAATGAGCAATTGTATCATAGACATCCCAACAGGAGTACTCATCTTTGGATGGGGCCGTGAGCACATCGTAGTAGATGGCTACCTATAAGCCCCCCAGTCCAAGAGAGCCTCCATACCCAAATCAGAATGGGAAGAGATATCAAGCAGCGAGGAGAATTCCGAGTCTAGCACCAGTGACGATGAGCCCGATGGAAGACAAGTACTAGGCGTAGAGTGGAACTCCCCAGAAGAGCAACCTCCCAAGGTGAGGGATGCTGACATCTGCCTGATACACCTACGAAGCCCAGAAGACCCGAAAGACATCAAAGTCGGGGCCTCGTTGACCAAAGACGATAGAAATAAATACGAACGGTTGTGCAAGAAGTATCAGCACATCTTTGCTTGGGACTATGGGGATCTGAGGGGCATTCTCTCGGATCTAGTAAAACACAACATACCACTGAAGGAGGGGGCCAAGCCAGTATGCCAAAAAAAATGACGCTTATCCTACCACTTGAAGGAAGGGGTCTATAAAGAGCTAGAATGACTTAGGCAGGCAGGGCTTATATTTCTTGTTGAAAACACCGAGTGGTGTTCTCCCATTGTACCACGAACGAAGAAGAACTCCACATGCATCCAAGTATGTGTAGACTACAGGCGCTTGAACAAACAAACTAGAAAGGACTACTATCCACTACCATTTATAGACCAAGTCCTAGAAGAGATGGCAGGGAGAGAACAATATTCATTCATGATTGCTTCGCTAGCTATAACCAGATAGCCATAGCAGAGGAAGACAAATCAAAAACCACCACCACTACCACATTCGGAGTATTCTCATGGCACGTCATGTCGTTTGGGGTTACAATTCACCAAGGACCTATCAACGATTCATGAACAAACAATTCCAGGACATCTTAGATGAGAACCTCAAAATCTTCATAGATGACCTCTGCGGGGCATCTACAATCACTGATCACCTCGCCATACTCGAGAAATGCTTCCAAAAGTGCGCGGCCACCTGCATCGCCTTGAACGCCAACAAGTGTCTGTTTGGGGTACCATATGGAGTGTAGTTAGGCCATGTGATCAGTAAATACGACATGGCCACCGATCCCGAAAAGATCGCCATGATATTAGCTATGATGGCCCCCACCACCGTGAGTCAACTTCAAACCCTCCTAGGTTCGACAACTAATTACAAAAGATATGTGATGGCTACGCCTCCCACACATACCCCATGACGACCTTATTGAAAAATGAAACCAAGTGGTCATGGCACGAAGAGTGCGAGAAGTCCTTCCAAGGATTAAAGATGGCCCTAGCTGATGCCCCAATTCTGAGACCACCGATGTACAATAGGGAATTCTACGTATTTACTAGCACCATTGATACATGCATCGAATGTTGCTTAGCCTAGATCTGTGATAAGATTTACCACCCTATTATCTTCATAGGAAGGAAACTGAACAAAGCATAGCTTAACTACTCAAAGGCTGAGACGATATGTTTAGGGATAGCCTACGCCGCCGCAAAGCTTAGACATTATCTATTACACCCCGGAAAGCGACCTTCTTTACCAAAAGCAGTAACTTTGATGATGAACAAACTAAAACCACTTGAACGACTGATGAATTGGATCATATCTCTTCAAGAATTTGACTATGCCCTCCAGGCAACCCACCTAGGTTACAAGGACTTACTGACTGCATCTGTGAGCTAGGATGGGTGACCAACACCAATAGCGAGTGAGAGACATATCACTTGAAAAAACTATTGAAGGTAGACGTTGCACAGATCCCCGTTTGGTATGTGGCATTAGCAACTTACTTATCGACATTAGACACCCCCGAGGACATGACCACCCAGGAAAAACGGAAGTTACGACTACAGGCCTTGAAGTTCACACTCATAGGAGGGATCTTACATAGACGAGGGGTGGAAGGAATATACCGGAGTTGTATAACCCCCAAGGAAGCTAAATTTGTTCTAGAGGAGTGCCACAATTCTGCTTGCGGTGGCCATTTTGCCGGTCAACTCACAGGGTGGAAGGTCCTAAGGGCTGGATATTGGTGGCCCACACTATTCCAAGACGTTGACTATCGCGAATTGTTCTCATTTGACCTTCGTTTCTTGTTCGTGCTGCGACAAAGTTGTAGGAGTTCACCATTTCTGACACATTTTAGCCAAACCAACACCTATCTAGGCTACAGTTATCAATCAGGTGGGAGTTTTAGAAAACAGCTTCTGATTTGTGCTCATTATTTTACCTTTTACAATTGAGAACTTGCTGATAACATTAGTGTTGTATTTGCAATTGGTGACTCATTCCTTTTTCCATATAATAATATTGTGGGGGTGAGCTATATAATTGAGTTACAAACAATTATGGATCAATCATTGGTATTCTAGTCTTGTATTTGGCACAAAACATTGTAGGGATAATAGGCTTTTTGTGAATGAATTCATCATAATTAATGGATACCTTGTGAATATTATGCCCATTTTTAAATGAATTAAAAAGTAGAAAATATATGTGCTTTTTGTCAAACGCAGATTTTGCACTTTTTTGCTGCCCGTCCGTACGACTACCATGTGGCACATTCATAATGGTTGGTTAGAGTCAAACTACCTACTATGCTTTGTAATGTACATGTGAAAAGCTTTAAGATACCCATTATGCAATGGAAGGCGCTCGGGCACAGGCTATTATGCTCGGTTCAGGTTTCCAAACAAGTTTAGGCGCCCCTCCATACATGAAATGTAGGTTGCATGGACTTGAGCTCGCCCAAAAAATTCTAGAAATCCTTACCGAGCAAAATGGCTTGTGCCCAGCCCCTTCCATAGTACATGAAATTTAGGTTGCATGGACTTGAGCCTAATTCTTTTTGGTTGAAGAGGAGTGTATATAACCAAAATTGAAATCTTAAAAGGAAACATAATATGTGCCTTGTTTGATTCTAACAATTGGGTTTAGTTGAATGAATATTTGAATGGATAAATTTTGTTCACAATAATACATAAGGTCTTTTTAATAAGAAATTTATGTTGTTTTAGATACTTGGCACTCTAATTTGCTAGACAGTCTCATCCATGAAACCACAATTCATATGTCTAACAATAAACAACCGATGTATCACTTGGGGGACTTAAGAAACTCGAAGATATTTGCCCAAGTTGTGCTTGGGGTTGAACATTAATGCTTTGGGCTATTAAAACATTTTGTTGTTCAAACAACTAGAATTATGCACTTTGATTGGCAATGTTGTATGGTCAAAGATAAGTTTTACTATTTGGATTTGGGAAAGACTTCTTTCTATCTTATGTTCTATATAGAGTGGTGCGTGATGGACTTTAGTGAGGAGCATCATTGAAGGCTTGATTATTGTGATGACTTAGATCTCATTAGGGAGGTATTTTTTGTGATGACTACAATGGGCCTACCAGAGGTCTTAAATGTTGGACTGATTTTTGGACGACCTTGTTGAGAGTGCTTTGTTGATCGCAGAAGTAGGTTGTCAAGTCCGATAATAGCATTTTTATAATCAAGTTGTTTGAAAGGGAGAAACAAGTGTGCCACAAAGCCACATGAGACGTAGCTTTCCTTTAGGATTAGTTTGGATGTGTTGCGTGGGAATGTGAGTTATATGAATTTGTCAATACGTGATCTAATTGATTAAAGTGTATCTTGTTACTCCATGAAGCATGCTATTTACAATAATTTGTGTGTAGGTGATCTAATTGACTAGGTGCATATTGTTACTCCATGAGGCATGAAGAACTTATGGTTTGTATGATTGTGTGAATGAGATTTAGTTATTTGTGTAAAAGGTTATCATTATAGGGATATTCTGGTGGGAGTAGACGATTCATGATTGTTGTTACCGTCCTTTGTTCTCTATTGGAAAAACAAATGTTCTTTTTTCTATCAAGCATAGAGATTATGTTGAGGACCCTTTGTCAGGATGTACAACTGATTATGAGTTTGTAATCACAAACAGGATTTGGCAAGAATACGGCCTCAACAATTTACTGCATAGTTTTTTGTCACATGAAGGTGTTTGAACTCTTGAAAATGCCTCCAATGCTAGTTTGGTCGCACTGAATTGAATGCACATTTACAACCATTTTAGTTAGTTGCACTCTTACATTTGGTTGCTATGTTTACTCACTTTTGGATGTGCAAAAAAGTTGTACAATCCAAATTACATATTCTGTGCATGAAACTCTTATGATCTATGCATATGCATATTTTAACTTCTTACTCATAAAACATATGCATATATTAACTTATTACTCATAGGAAATTCTTCCAATACTTAGAATTTCCTCCATGTTCTCTCTCTACCCGAGAGTGTGTGCTCCATTTTCTCTCTCTACCCAAGAGCAACCTATTTTTGGACTTAGTTTTTCATCAATTGTCTTCTCAATATGTGAATGATGGCTTTTGTGTGGGTAGATGTTGTGAAAATTCACATATGTGGGAATGTCCTAATGTGTGAAATTGATCTCCTAAGCTTGGCTTATGCACTATAGATCACCTATTGATAGAAATCCAAGATCAATAACAAGATCTAGGGCAAAAAGACCATTCTACATGCATTCGTTCATTACCAAAAGGTATTTCACACGTGTGGAAGACTTCATGAAATAAAATAACTCCCAACAAGCCGCTCTCCTCGGGTAGAGAGAGATAATACCACTTTTGTGCTCATCTAGAGAGAGAAGACAATACAAGCAAAATTGGCAAATCTCCAAATTCACTCAAAAACTCATAGATCTCTCATACATTAATGAAGGCATGAAAGTACATATAGAAACTCATGGAGATCCATGCTTGATTCTTATTGAACCCCTTAAACATAGCCTCTCTAATCCTACTGGATGTGTGATGCAACATTCCTCACTTTTGATTGGAACCTTCCAACACATCTCTCTCTTATGATTGGACCCTTTGACTTTTGCCACCACATAGGGTGCATCGCTCATCAAACCTAAACTTGACATGTGTAAGCAACCTAACTATCTTGAGTTACATGGCAATTGAATTTTGGCCTAATCATGACAAAACATGTGTACTTGACCATTTGACCTCTAAATCCAAAATTGGCCCTATCACCTAGTGACACCAAGATGCTTGAGTAGCAATCTTTATGATACCCCTAAAGTCAACATTATAAACTATTTCTAACTATTTTACACATGTGGGAGCATGCTCCACACATGTGAAATGTACTCAAAAACATAAAATCATAAAATAACCAAGATAGATTTTTGACAATTTTTCACACTTCTCAAAAACTAGCTTGGTAAGATCAAGGAGTTTGTGAAACTTTTTTGTGTGGATCCTTTGGTATGCATATGAAATAAAAGCCAGCAAAAGGATCCTTCATAGCAGCACCCTCAACATATCCATGATAAGATTTCTTTGGCAGAAATTATTTGCCAACACCTTTGAAGAGCATTCCACCAATTTGCCACTATATCCATTTGCTTCGTCCATGCTTGATGATGATCTTTGATTTGAAAGTACCATTTTTATGATGATGGCTGCACCATGATGAAGATAAGAGGCTTCCATGCCTCATAAAGATCACAAAGATCATAGAGATCAAGATCATAAGATGAGCAGAAGTGTTGATTATCAAGATTAAGCATTCTAGCTTGACTAGTCCACATACTATGAACTTTATCCATGATGGATCTAATCTTGAAATCAAATGTAATCTTGATCTTCTTGAGGCTAAATAATTGCTCAAGTATGTAAGTGTCCTCTTTGGATGCTTCACTTAATCTCAAGATAAGTTTACAAAATGTCTCATAACATGTAAAAACATTATTTTCAAACTATGAGCAACAAGCTCATTCTTGCTCTTACTAGATCCAAGAGCATACACTTGATGACTCAACTACTTGCTTTCTAAGTAGTTTGGAAACATATCTAAGCCATGAATGACAAGTAATATGTCCATACTAGAGGCATGATACAGATTTAAACATACATTATATGAATGATGCTAGGAAAGTAAGTCATATTCTCTATACATGAGAAAGTAGCTTTGTGAGAGCTATTCAATGTTTACAAAAATGACATAGATATACGTTACATAAAGAATGCAGGAATATAGGGGTATTGAATTAATGTATTCGATCGACTTTGTAAACAAACCAGCGTATACGTACTCTTTAACTTTTGGTTATTACAAGTAAAGAGACAAATAGTCGTTTGAATAGAAAAAGGCTAGCAATGTAACTAGTATTCTTAGATATGGGTTGTTAATTTCAGGTAGTTGGTATGGCATGGATTTGCCCTAACTACTTACCATAGTTCATAGATGCTCATGAGTACACATGAGGTCTAAAGAGTCAAGATGATCGGCCCTAATACTTTTTTACTATGAAAAAATTGCAACCGTTTTGCTATCAATGAATGATTATAGTTTTTCTCTTGTACTCTATTATATATTAGCATGTATGATATGGTTTCTAGACCTCATACAAATCAGTATGGTGTATGCCTTGATGCAGTTGTGTTAGGGTAGTGTTGGGTGGTACAGTCGAGATTATCAGCTTTGATATCAATCTTGCTGGATATAGTATCAAAACAAGAGAAAAACAATGTTAGATTATTACAAGATCGATACAAACTATAGATTTAGACAATTACTTAGATCATTCTTTTGACTAGAGAAATATCTTTGTAGGTGTCCAAGACAACCTTGAAGAGAGCGAAACTATCATGCATCTATGACAGCCATGCTTCCTTCTTGTCAGATATTCTGTATGATTCATAGGAACGAGTATCAGTAATAGAGAAAGAAATTATTAGAAAGCATTCATCAATTGTAAGTACACATAAAAAAATAGAATATCTGTGTATTAGCTGTTGCGATTACAACTATTGGATTACAATCATGTCCCTGAGAATGGTTCACAGTACTAATGCGCTATGTGCTATGATCCTACTATGATGATTATAGATTGAGTAATATCTCTAAAAAATTGTCAAAAATCTATCTTGGTTATTTTATGATTTTATGTTTGTGAGTACATTTCACATGTGCGAAGCATGTTCCCACATGTGTAAAAGAGTTTGAAATAGTTTCTAATGTTGACTTTAGGAGTATTATAAACTGCTGCTAGTCAAGCATCTTGGTGTCACTAGGTGATAGGGCCAATTTTGGCTTTAGAGGTCAAATGGTTAAGTACACATGTTTTGTCATGATTAGGCCAAAATTCAATTGTGATGTAACTCAAGCTAGCTAGGTTGCTTACACATGTCAAGTTTAGGTTTGATGAGTGATGCACCCTATGTGGTGGCAAAAGTCAAAGGGTCCAATCATAAGAGAGAGATGTGTTGGAAGGGTCCAATCAAAAGTGAGGAATGTTGCATCACACATACAATAGAATTAAATAGGCTATGTTTAAGGGTTCCAACAAGAATCAAGCATGGACCTCCATGTTTTTCTATATGTACTTTCATTCCCTTCATTAATTTATAAGAGATCTATGAGTTTTTGAGTCAATTTGGAGATTTGCCAATTTTGCTTGTATTGTCTTCTCTCTCTAGATGAGCCCAAAAGTGGTACTTTATCTCTCTATCCGAGGAGAGGAGCTTGTTGGGAGTAAGTTTATTTCATGAAATCTTCCACATGTGTGAAACACCTTTTGGTAATGAATGAATGCAGCATGTAGAATGGTCTTTTTGCCTTAGATCTTGTCATTGATCTTGGATTTCAATCAATAGGTGATCTATAGTGCAAAAGCCAAGCTTAGGAGATCAATTTCACACATTAGGACATTTCCACATGTGTGAATTTTCACATGGTATCAGAGCCTACCTAAGCTTTTGATGCATCTATCATCCCTAGTTTCAAAAATTTCATGAACATCAAGATCTAGCTATCTCAAGGAAATTTGGATCAAGAGGGTTCATTATCATAATGATTGAATCATTTCAGATATTGTATGGAATTTAATGCTCAGGCACGTGTACTAATTGAATCATTTTACTGTTAATTCATTTTGTGTACTAATATTGTTGCCAACGAGTGGGCAATATGGAAACTAGAGCTTTTACATTAGAACCATGTTGATTGAGACTTTCCTAGGTCCATGTGTTCCAACTAGCAAGAATATTAAAGGAAGACTAATGACTACACCTTTTTAAATGGCACTTTAAATAAACCAAGTTTTCATAACACTTGCTTCTATGATCATTCAAAGTTCTTGACTTGTTGCTTAATGCTAAATGGCATTCAATTGTTTTCTTATTGGCATAACCTTATGAAAGCAAACAAATTGCTTAAGTGATAAAAATTTATGTCTATACCACAAATTAATTTCCTTTGATTATATGTAAACAAGTATTTTGAAAAATAGAAAAAAAAAACAATACATTCAATATGTTCAAGCTTCAATATGGAAAGATAGAAAACTTTCATTTAGTTTCAATACGTAGGGGAAAGATTTGGAAGATATATTAATGTGCCTAAATATGCAAAATCTGATTAGATGACTTTATTGAATTACAACAATATATCAATAACCGAGTGACAATGGCTGAAGACAGCTTTTGGACATACATTAAAAGCTACAATAATCTTGCTAGACACAATGAGAAACCTTTCGTGTCCATTGAAATATGAAATTTTTTGTTTTGTTGCCTTGCCATAGTCGACAAGTTGGATAAGAGCATTCCTATGATGATGGATAGGCTTGAATCTGCATCTATATGTGCAAGCGAAACCTCAATCAAAGCCAATGGGTTCCATTGGAATATTGAATATTATGATGCTAGTGCAATTAAGTGGACTATAAAAAAAATGTTTTGTACATCTATCAAGCAACATGATAAGATTCAATAATCTTTTCAGAGAAATGATGATCCTTTGTAAAATCTGAGTTTTATCTAGAATTCTAAAATTTATGTCTTAAAATTTAATGACTTGGACTACCTTCTATTTCCATACCTTGTTGTAGATACATTTCTTAATCGTTAGTTACAATTTCTATATCATGAGTTTCATTTCAATTAAACAAGATCCAGGAGTTATATTTTTTAAAGAGAAATTTGTCATATCACATTTGAGAACCTACATGCATCATTTTTTAATTCTATAGATTTGTGTTATGGCACAAAACTGTTGCATTGTAGATGGGTAGCATTGGAGAAAGTGTTTATGTTCTTGCTTCTCCTTTGTCACTTTAGATGAATTGACTAAGCCCTCAATGCTCATTGACTAAGAAGAAATTTTTTTCCGAGAGAATTGAACACAAAAACCAATGCTCACAATCTTTAGACATTCATTATCTTTTCTAAAAAGAGTTCAAACTACAAAAAACCATTTTCTTGCAACTATTTGTTGTTAAAACTAATGACATTTAGGACCATGAATGGATCCATTGAATCCACAAGAGTGATTGGTTGCATTACTATCTCCATTTCCATCAAAACTAGCACCTAGAATTGATGCAATATAGATCTATAAGCAAGATGAATAAAACAAAGTGTTTATTGTCCAAACTTGGTTCACATGTGCAAAAAAAGATACAATATGAAAAGAGGATAGAGATCAAACCTCAAGCAGTAATCAATGCATTGTACTTCAAGAAATGCATGCAAAAGAACAATCTACACAAGCTTGAAGCTAGAAATTTCAAAATTGCCAAACTCTCTCCAATTTTTCATTACACAAAATGAGATCCAAAAGTCATATACCAAGGGCTAAGCCCAAGCTAATCTGAGTCAGATCCCACACATGTGAGGGTCCCACATGATTAATCCTTCACCTCTTGCTAAAGTCTAGAACTAATTAGTTGGTGACCAATGGGACTGCACCTCTCCAAATTTTTTATTTTCTAGGATAATGATTTTAACTTGATGAAACTTGGTAGAATGACTTATCTACTCTTAATAATAGGCTACAAACTATCTAGACCTATAATGAACACATGGGAACAGCCTCCACATTGCCTAGATCGCAAAGACTAAGCCTCACAATAATTGAAATAAAGCACACAAAAATCAGATCCAAATGCCCCTATTGGACTGAATCAGATTCAAAGACTCTAACCTTAAGAGTTGGATTGGATTTGATAAGTTTTGATGCTAATCTATGTCCTAGTTTTTCACCAATCATGAAATTGAGACCTAGAGATTCACCAAGATCTCAACCAAGTTTGTACACTCAAATATCGACTCCTCCGTATCTAGACACATTAGAGGTATTTCGAGCACCAAAAGGACCTTTTGTCAAAATGTTGCTTTTGACTTTTTGACTATTAGATGTACCAGTTATATATTTACACATGTGAAAGACCGTAACGTTGTTTGTCAGTCGAAATTTTTTTGGAGCTTTCCGGTCATTTTTTTTTAGACGTGTATATGAGTATTTAAATGATATATCTTTTATTGGTTTTTGCAGATTTGTATCCATCAAGCATAATCAAATGTCAACCTATACAATACCTTACCGACATCATAGACGTTATTCATTTTGATATTGGTCTTCCGCAATACAAGAACCGCTCCATGAGATCACTTTTGGATTCTTGTATTTTCTTCTATGATTAATCTTACACACCATCCATTAATGGCTTAGGTAGAAGATCAGAGGCGATATCATTGCCCTCTTTCTCAAGCGAAAAATGGATTCCTCCGGATTCTACCATATCAAAGAGCTTCTGATCAAGGTTTTTTTGTGGACATTCAAAACTGTATGAAATATAGCACAAGTTCAAAAATCAATAGATTGCATTGGTTTCTACCTTTTGCAATGTTTGTAGATTTTTTTGTTGAATGTAATATTCGTAGAACAACGACAATGGTTATTTGTAGTGGTTTAATAGATGGTATGTTATCAGGCCTCGTAGATGATCAATGGGATAAAAAGAGTGATGGCAATATTGCGTGCATAGTTTATAGATCGTCAATGAAATTTAGATATCATATAGAAAAACAAATCCTTTCTTTAACATTTTATTATAGAAGACGGTCCAAAGTTAGCAATGAATGGAAAGCATTGATCAAGATTTAAAATTGAATCATCAAGATCAAACAAGTGAAGCAAAATGATTCAAGTTATTCAAAGATATATTGCAGATAAAGAGGCCTAAAATAAATGTGGCTGAAGGAAGGACTATATCTCGAAGGGCATATATGAAATGACATGAACCTTAATAAGAAGGCTAGCCCTAAGAGAAGAACATTCCAGAAGACTCATTTGTTATGCCTCAATGAAAACGTTACAACTTTCCACATGCTTGCTTCTTATTGGAGCAAAGCCACGTGACAAGGATGCCACCTAGGAAATTGAACACTTGTAATTTTCCTATTGGATGGAATTAGTTAATTGAATTACATTAGAAGCGGCATATTGGTTATTAGAGAGCTACGTACTTTCGCTCTCGTTCCCTATATGTACACCACTTACGCTTCAATACAACCATTGAGTTTTTCAGGAGATTACAGAGAGAGTTTGAGTCTTCAACTTTTCCCTTCTCTCTGGTTTTATAAGCCTTCTATTTGCTGAGTACTTCTGTTTCTAACAGTTGGTAAGCCTCACCTTGTCGGATGTGCTTGTGATTGTAACTCTGGTCAGACACTTCCTTACCTTGATACTGTCGTATGTGAGCAACTACAAATTCATTGCTAGGATTGTCTTAAAACTCATTGGTTATTTGATTGCCTGTGTGATCGAATAATCGATTGCTTGGAACTTAACTGTGATGTTAAGTTTCTGGAATCACTATTACATTACACTGATGTATATCTAGACTTGCACATCCTAAAGCTTGCTCTGTGTTGTTGTAAATCAATACTTTGAAATTTGCATATGGATACTCATGCAGTTTAACTTAGTAGTCAATCATTCTTTTGAATGAGCGCTTCCTGTTGTTGAGGACAGATTGTTGGACTACATTTGGATTGTACTGAGACACTTGTATGTTTCTCTGCCTTGGTTTATCTGATGCATCAGACCTCGCTTGTTTGACAAACTTTACTAGGTGCATAGACCGATAGATCAGTCCGGCCGATAAGTTGGATACACTAATCAGAAATGCAACATGTTTGATATGAGATTAGTTGACATCAATATTTTTTCCTTTTGTATGTTTGAAACCACATCTTAATCGGTGATACTGGTCGCTGATACTCCTAAATGTCCGTTGACAACCAGCTTTTAAACCAAGAACAATAAATGAGTTAAAAACATCTAGAATCACAACATTAAGTAGTCTCTTTGGGGAACGGCAATTTTTTATACTACATATCCTTACAATTAAGATAAGTATAACACGACATATGCTTATTTTTGGCGCCATTACCGGGGGTTGCTAATCTGCTGGATTTAGATGTTTGTTAGTTAAAGATGAATGCCAACTGCAAGAAGCAGTTCAAGCAGTTCTACAACTGAGCGTTTGGAAAGATACTGAAGCCTTTGTGAGAACTTTTTCAAAAGTCTTCAACAATCCTTTCAGCACGGCTCACCACCTTTCACCACTTATCATGAAGATGAAGCTTATTTCAATAACTTACTCGATTAACCCATTCCAAATTCAGATCCAGATCCAGATCCTAATCCTAAACCAGAAATGGACCCACCTCAAATAAGATTCAATTCCAGTTCAAAAATCAAGTATGATTACTTCAAGGGAACATCTTTAGATGACACTGATACTTATATCTCCCAGTTTGAATCTATAGCTATTTCCAATAGTGAGGGAACGAATGCAAACAAACTACGCATATTCCCTGGTCTACTGCGGAAACAAGTCCGAATTCGGTACAGCCAAATGGATCGTGTAGCCATTCACACTTGGGACCTGCTGAGAGAAGCCTTTCTCACCCAGTTCCTCGAGATTGGTTACTCTACCCGACTGCTTGCACGACTGAATTCTGTTCAAAAGACAGAAAAGGAGTCACTGAGAAGGTACACCCGAAAGGTAAAAAACTTAATTGGGAAATTGGTGGGTGTTTATCCTGTTGCAATGCAAATAGAATGGTACCTTGCAGGGCTGCCAAGTAAGATTGACAGGTACTGCCGACAAGGACCAATGAATACCTTGGACGAAGTTATTGCAACAATAGAGAATTATGAAACGTCAAAGATTGCTCGGAAGCATCATTCTAGCAAGAAGAAAAAGAAAAATATGCATGTAATAGGGTATTACAATGGAGTTGACATTGGAATGGGTGGCATTCAAGGAATTCATTTTCATGCACACAGGAGTGCAACTTCCAGTAGAATCCACTTTTAAAGATATAACATGCACACTCCAATGTGTGCTGCCAAAAATTGACAAGCAATGAATGACTAGAATCTATAAGAGTTTCCGACAAATGAATCTTACAATTTTTTTTTATCTTACTCTGCACAATATACAATATCACACAACCTACACCAAAATAACTTACGAGTAGTCTTTTAACAAAATAGGTATTTTAGTTTATTACCTTTCATGTTCTTGTTCATGTGATCAAGTGATGTTAATACACTCCTACCAAAGTTGAGAATGTGAATTATGATACAAAAGAAAACACATTCAAGAATCAACAACATTAGTCTAACTTTAATGGTCTACTATTAGTTAACATATCACAACTTAAACAAACAAGCTAGAATTCACATAAAGTTGCTAGTTTTCTTCGGTACTTTAAATAAATAGATTCCATTTGAAACAAGAGGCAATCATTTGGCAAACCTATGTGCTTGGCGATGCAGATCATCACTAAGCACAATTGCAAGTTTAAGAATCATTTACTTTCAGCCCATCAATGAACATTGTTGATTCTGTCATGGGATCTATACACATAGGAGTAGCATTAAACATCTATATGAATAGCCAATGCATGCAAACTCAGATCACAATAGCTTTCTCTTTGAGAAATATAGATGCATTTTTTTATTTATTGTAGAATCTAGGGTTGGAAATGACATAAATTTGAAGGAAAAAAACTGAAATTCTTGTGATGAAAATATTTTGCAAGAGCATAACAAAGTATTCAAATTTGCAATTGTTCAAACATTAAATAAAGATGAAGATAGGTAAAATTCCTTCAAAGAGATTATGAGAACATCCTCCCATATTGCGCATATAAGCTGCATGCACATACAACACCTTAAATTCTAAAAGAATGGCTTTAGAATAAAACTACATTATACTATTAAGGATCCAAGTTTTCAAATCATTCAACTTTGAAGACCACTACACATTGGCCTGAATAAAAACACCCTTATAAAGTCAACAATTTCTTGACAAACTATTTAGGGCTAAAGAGCTCTATCATCAATTTCTAGCTTGAACAACATATAAACACTTCCAAATAGCTTCCATGTAACTAAAATCATCATGAATACCTAATTAGAAGACGTTAATGTATATGACAAATAAACTTAAAAATAAGCCACAAATCTAGGAGTAACTCTTAAGTGAACAAACAACTCACATGCATCATACACGGAGTCTACAATAAATGGATATGTTCATTTAAGTCTCAAAAAAATTAAAAATAAATAATGTAAAATATCAATATTATCTAAAATGAGCTTGAAACCGATTGAGACACTGGCAACTTGAAATAACATGGTACCTTCTACAATCTAGAGAAATTAAACCACACAATGTGATCCATTAAAATATTCATAAAAGTATTGGAAATTATTGAAAGGTGCTAGAAAATTTCAGCTCTTTTGGAGGTGCTTTTTACAACCCTTTCTTTGGCTGTCTACTTTAAAAAATCCTTTATGACCATAGAAACATGTGTATAAAAAAAATTAAATTTTGGAGTCCTATAGAGATATATATACGTGCACCTAAAGTTACCCATGTGAAGTGTTGAAAAGTGCTGAAAATTAAAGTTTGTTGGGGTAAAATTGCCATCAATTGAGTTCCACATAAAATTGGAAGATTGAAATTTCAATCACTTGATGGCATGCTATGTCTCGCCAAGCGACCAAGGGTTTTGTGTGCACGCACACAAAAATGTGCTGAAAACAACTCTAGTGCTAATTGCCATTATTATTGTCCCAACATTCAAAGCAAATTTGCTATGATGAATGCAAATCTCTTTATTTACAAAGTTCTTCAAATAATGGGATAGGGATGAATCCTTTTGTCATGATCCTTGGCGTTCTCTTACATATTCATGCCTTGTTGCAAAGGCATCTACCTCCATAGTAGCCTACAAAATACAAGAAAAGGTCACATATCTTGAAAACAAAATAAAGACATTTGAATATAACTCTCTTTCAAAAGAAACCAAATTTACTTACCAGATCATGCTCATCAACTTGAATAATTGCAAAAGTATGTAAATCATGACCAACAACTATGGTCGTCAAAGCAGTGGATGGATTGGCTTCCAAGGACTTGCCACGTGTCTCCAGTGCACACATGTGGGAACTTTTTTCCTCTACATAAGTCTCATTCCCATGCATTTTTCCGTTTTCCTACTCTCTCTCAAATGTTTGGAGATGCTCCCTCGTGATATTCAATTTCCAAATCGCCATTACACGAGCCACACTCTGTGGTAAGGTCAGTTTTTATCTCTCATCCTTT
This sequence comes from Diphasiastrum complanatum, assembly GCA_029204225.1. Classification (NCBI taxonomy): domain Eukaryota; kingdom Viridiplantae; phylum Streptophyta; class Lycopodiopsida; order Lycopodiales; family Lycopodiaceae; genus Diphasiastrum; species Diphasiastrum complanatum. The sequence goes on along the minus strand of CM055100.1, from coordinate 49,087,749 downwards.
AGAAAATTCAAAATCCTTGTTAATCAAAGGATTGAGCCCCATCATATGTGTTTGAACTTTCAAAATATTTTGGTAATGCAAGAATTGGTCAATGATTGTGTCAGGAGACTTTTCCAAGGGGCCCCATCGATGTGGTCAATTTCAATCAAAGTTGCTAGACCATGAGGTTGAAGGAAAATTCTAAGCACCCCCAAGTTTTCAAATACCTTTGTGTCTAAAGAATAAAACAATTTATTTAAAATTAAACAAATCTCTATTTTAAAATTAAAAGAATGTACGTAAAAATATTTTATATACATTAATTTTAAAAATATTAAAAAAAAACGCAAAATGAGACAATTGCGGCATGGCACATCGTTCCGATTGCCAAGAGAGAAAACATGAACATGACATCTTGACTTGCCAAGAGAAAAAACAGGAACAAGATGTAACATGAACATGACACCTTGAAAACACGAACAAGATCTAACATGAACATCTTGACTTGCCAAGAGAGAAAACATGAACATGATCTAACATGAACATCTTGACTTGCCAAGAGAGAAAACATGAACATGACATCTCGAAAGAGGAGCCTGTTGTAGGCCATAGCAAGGGCCCTGTTGGTACAAAATACTTTAAGCCCAGCAATTGGATTTTTGCCAAGTGTAAGTTGTGAATGAGATACGAGGGTCACTGTGCCCTGATGCTAATGGCCTTATAAAGGGTGACTAAACTGATGGTATCATCTGATATTATCGAGCCTGGCGCAGCAGCAGCAGCAGCAGCAGCAGCTCGTTTAAACTTTACATTGATGAGAGAGCAATCGAGGATAGATAGATATATACATAGCTGTTGTCTAATTTATCACATATAATCGCATGAAAATAATGAATTGATCAGATGGTGTCTATGGAAATGGTACTGATTGGACGTGGAATGGGAGTTCGCCCGCTAATTGTCTGGTTTCTGACGCTCTACTGCGTTCTGGTGTTTCCCGTGGATGCCTTCACTGAAGCTGCTGATGGTAAGTACACATCTCTGGATCTACTGCCATTTTATAGCAGCTGATTACACGTAATTATTGCACATCTTAGGATCTATTGGCATATTATGGCTGTCTGAACGTAGATTTGCAGCTAGTAAACCGTAATGGTTTACATTTTGAAGATTCTAGAGTCATTCTTGTAAGCAGCTGCTCTACATGCTGCTGCATGTAGAGCAATGGCTTTGGAACATATAGTTATGATGCGAGTCGAGAGAAAGCCGCTTGGCGACGAAAGATTCCATTCTGTGATGACATGATTAATCCACTTATTTGGTGCTACTGATCTGATACTTTCTAATCTAGTCTATCGATCAAATTGTTAAGATAAAGTGGAGGGTAGCATTCGATCACCATAAGATCGTATGCTTTCTCTTACCATGAGCTTTCTCACTCTTTTTCGTACTGTAATCTTTGTGAGTACTCTTTTGCACCGTTAACTCAGGACGTGTGTTGTTTTTCTTCCGAGGGCAGTGACCGCGCTTCAGGCCCTCTTAGAAAACTGGAAAAGTGTACTGTCCACAAATTGGTCTGGGAGCGATCCTTGTGGATCTCATTGGCGTGGGGTTTATTGTTCAAATGGAACCGTGACAAATCTGTAGGTTGCTCTATGACGTTTTCAGTCACTATGTTGATCCTGAAGGCAGGAGTCTAAGATTCCAAAGTGTGGACGTTTTACAGTACATTACAGTTTCAATTAACAGGCAATTTGGTTGTGGACACCAGATTTTTGTATCAAAGCAATTTGAATGGCAACATCCCTTTGGAGATTGGCAACTTGACCTCCCTGACCAAGCTGTAAGTGAACTGATGAAATATTTTGGATGCTCATTCTAAAAATTGTTTGACTATGAAGCAATGTTTAATAGAACACTACCTGTGAAGCAGATCACTATACATGAATGGATTTACTGGGCGAATACCCAGCAGCATCAACCGATTGTCCAACCTTCAGGAACTGTAAGTGTTATTCTGTTCTCCATTTACATCTCTCAGCAGTTATAGAGCCTTGCATCATTCTCTATAGCATTTCCAACAATCATTTTTTCTGGACTTTTAGTACTAGCTAGCCTCCATCCTGGTTCTATGTACTCTTCACCTTCATAGAAATCTAAGAAATCGTGTGAAAGATAGTGTAAAAGAATCTTTATGTGTGCAACGTCCTGCCAGTACCTACCCTTGTTCACATGCCGCAGCATATCATCAATGCTGTTGATCATGGAGTTTTTGTAAGATTCATGGGTGGATTCGATAAAGCTAAAGGCTACATGCATTTTAGAATGAATATCCATGCTACAAATAACATTGGTCCATATTTTTTGCTTTGATGCAGTAGCTTGAATGACAACTTCCTACTCGGACCATTACCAGATCTATCGAATCTTACGTCATTAGTCATTTTGTAAGTCGAAAAGTACCTAATTATGTTGCTTTTATAATGCCCTTTTTTCGCCATCCTCTATGGCTGGCTCCCTCAAGTAAGGAATTTTATAGAGTACTGAAAATCATTGTTCAGGTTGTGGTTCTTGTGCATCTTGAGTATTGATAACTATTTACCTTGGAAGGAGCAAATGATTGTTTAGAAATGTATGGGTGCCTTTCAAGTGATTTGATAGCTTATATCTATTCGGAAAAAAAAAACCACCCTTGCTTACTACTTGTTTGTTGCTAATGAGTATCCATGGTTTGATTAGGCATTTAGAAAAGAATAACATCAATGGGAGCATTCCTTCAAATATTGGATCATTCAAATCTCTTCAAACTTTGTAAGTCCTTGTTGGGTTGTATGTAATCAGATTGAGATTATCATATAAGGTTTAAATGCTCTTCTTGCTTGCCAACAGTTGCATGTTGCATTATAGGTATTTATCGGTCAAGTTGTTTTTTGGTCGCATTATAGGTATATATCTGACAACTCATTTTCTGGTCCACTTCCACCTAGCATCAACAACTTGTCTCACTTGGCGACAATGTACGTGCCTACTGTATTTGTATTATGTGTAGTTATTTGAATTTCGTGCATACTGTTGATGAGAGAGAGAGAGAGAGAGAGAGAGCTTTATTAATGTCTTTTGAATGTCAAAGACTCAAAACTTTAAGGTATATAAGATGAAATAGTACATCTCAATTGTGTGATACAAATAAAGGTGCGTAATGCCAAGTCTTCAATTTTTCTTTGTATTCTGGATGCACCTCCACAGGTGGAATTTGCTTGCAAGTGGAAAAACCACTCGTTTTGTCCAGAATCCTCATCCTTGAGTGAAAGCAACAATGATTTTGTCTAGAATTTGTGCCAATAAAAAAATTTCAGACATGACCTTATGTCATGGAAGGACTGTGGGCGCCTCGAGCCTTCCATATGCACGCAGGTCAGGGCCTGCCCTCGGGCTCCCGCCCTCGGGCAAGGGCCCTCAGACCCGAGCCTTCCACCCTTCGTAATAACTTTTCCATGAAGTAAAGAAACACATGTATTTTAACGCCTAAAGAAGAAAAACATCATAATTGTAATAGATTGTCACTACAGCGTAATGTGATCAGATGACATATGTGCCCTCATGATGTCATCGTAGGAGGTAGAGCCGATGCAGTAGATGGCTGTTGGCATCATTTGTTGGGTGAAAAGTCATAGACAAGTCACAATGTGCATCTAAGGTACGTTTAATTGTAGGAGGGTGTTAAATAAACAAAATGTTTCGAGCCACAAAGCTTTTGCTAGCTTTTGAGTTCATGTCTGCACAAACACAAGGGAACTGCCCGAATGTGAAGATCAAAGCTTTGAGGACTAATGGATACCCGAAGACGAAGGTAAAATGTTCGTGGACCCAAAGAAACTCAATGGCGAAGTTGAAGGCCGAAGAAGACACGAAGGACGAAGAAGACACGAAGACCGAAAGGTGGCGGATCTTCACGCTTCAAAGTACAGAGGAAGTCAGGAAAGTACAAGGAGGACATCCCCCCTCTATGAAAAAACTGGATATCGTTAGAACATGCTAAATCAGTCGTTCTTGTAACCTCTGATTAACTTCAACTTTTTCTCTCTCCATCTAAATAATAAGATTGAAGATGAAGGAATCAGTTGATGAATATCAAATTGATAGAACGTCAATATGAGCTAAGCACAGTGTTGCTAGCTGATGTCCCAAAAGTCTGCTAGTAAGTGAGACAATTTGATACAGTTCGTGAGAGAGCGATAGTGCCTCTCATGCCGACGCGCTGTGTGGGTTTGTCACATTAACGCTTACAAGAAAGAAGATCATTGATAATGCAGTAGCTTTGAGGCACATGTTGAATGATCTCAAATGCCTTAATGTCTGATTGTTGTTTTTTTGTAATCAATTGTTTAATTCTTATTCGCACACTGGTTTTATCTTGTTGAATGCTTAAACGAATTGTAACGTAGGTCAGCAGTGTCTGTCTATACTTTGGAGGATTGTAGATCTGTTATAGCAGGCAGTAGCCCACAAACAGACTCGAATTCCATCCGGGTCTTTCAAGAGAGAATAAAGAGAGAATTCACAATTCGTCTCATTTTTCATTCTCTTTAGTGGTATCAGAGCCTGAAGACTTTAAGATCCAGGAGATCGAACACTCAGAACAAGAAACCAGAAACTAGCTAAAGAACATAGTTCACAACAATGGCATCTATAAGTAGCATACAGTCGAAGATCTGCACAATCCTCGACTCAACTGGGTGCAACTTCCTAGCATGGAAGGTGAAGACCTCTCTCATTCTAAAGGGAGAAGGGCTATGGCCCTGGGTAGATGGCACTGAGGAGATGCCTACAACCACAGAGAAAGAGCTACGAGAATGGAGAGAAAAGAACGACAAGGCAGTAGCCGTGTTGTCCTCATCCATCGAAGATAGCTTAACGCTTGACCTTGTTACACTCTCCAACGCAAAGGAGATGTGGAATGCATTGCTTACCAGGTTCCAGCCAAAGTCACGAAGCTAGATTATGCTTCTTGAAGATCAGCTGACGAACCTACGATGGGATGGCAAGGACCTCACGTCCTTTATCAGAAGGATGAAGGATCTGTTCCTTTCATTACACAACGTTGGAATAGAGAATGTCGTATCAGTTGAGAAGTCGCTCACTTACTTGCTACAAGCTTTACCAAGATCTTTCCAGACCACCCGAACGCTGCTAGCAAAAGATCCATAGATGACCCTTGAAAAGGCTGTGATCAAGATTCGAGAAGAAGTCGAAGCCCATGATTGCCTTGATCACAAAGACGCCTCTGATCAGGCTCTCTACAACAACAAGGAGAAGCCAAAGAAGCATTTCAAGCCCAAGAGGGAGTCAGATTGAAGACAATATCGAGACCAGCAGACAGAAGGAGCCAGTAAAGGCAAATGAAAGAACAAAGGAAAGCCAGACAACAATATGGCAAAAAAAAAACATGCGTGAGATGTAGACGCGAAGGACATACAGTCGATTCGTGTTGGTTGAACCCGAAGATTGAATGCATTCATTGCCACAAGAAAGGTTATGCAGCCATGGGTTGCTACCAGAATTTGAGGAATAAGCAACCTCAAGGCAGACGAGAGAATAATAACAGTTCGTCCTATGTCGAAGAGCCAGAAGATGGGTGAAGAAAGGTCGAACAATGCTAATTTGATAGCCTATCTATGTATAGACGTGTGTGCAGCTTTGACATCTGACACACAAGAGGTGATTCTTGATTCATGAGCAACCTCTCACTTCATTACATCAAGACTGAGAAATTCGAACAAAGATATCTTGTCGGGTATGACAACCATTTGTCATACTACAGGGTCTACATACTAGAGACGAATCAAGTGAAGATAGTCAGAGATGTCAAGTTTGACGAGACCAGAACAATGGCCGACGATGATTCAGCCAGCTCTAAAGTCTAAGGAAAGTAGTACTATGACCTGCCGACCATGACAGAGGGAGCAGAACCCGAACACTCAGACGAAGATGTTCGAACTCCACATCAACTGAGCGACAAATCAGACGAAGAAAGGACCGCAAGCCCACTTGTAGCAAGGATATCGGTAAACCAAAATGGTTTCGGACCTAGCCGAAGAGACAAAGGCAAAGGCATTGCAGTACCCAAAGAATCTCCTAGGAGATCAACAAGAGGACGAAGAGCACCAGCCAGATTCGTGCCAGGCAACTCGGCTTCAACATTCGAAGAGTTCTGTGGATTTAGTGGTGAACCACAAATATTCGAGGAAGCCATTGACAGTCCAGATAACAGAAGACCGTGCAATGCAAATGGATATACAAACTGAAGTATGGACCGAATGGAAATATTTTGAGGTACAAAGCCAGACTTGTAGCGAAGGGTTTTTCTCAAAAATATGGTATTGACTACACTGAGACCATCTCTCCTGTCGTGAAGCATGCATCCTTACGTTTGCTATTTGCATATACAACCGCTTATGATCTCAAAATTCACATTGTCGATGAGAAGACAACATTCTTGCATGGCGAATTAGACGAAGAAGTCTATATGGACCAACCTCCAGGTTACATCTACGAGTCACTTCCTACCTATGCATGCCGAATGCACAGAAGTATCTACGGATTGAAGCAATCCGCGCGACAATGGTACAAGAAGAAAGATCATGCTCTACAATCATTAGGCTTTGAGCCACTGATCACTGATTCCAATGTTTATGTGAGAATCACAGACGGGGAGATCATCATTGTTGCTGTGTACATGGACGACACAGTGATATTGTGCAAAAGCGAAGAGCTAATTGTCGAGGTGAAGAGTGACATCTTGAAACATTTCAAGATAACAGACCTAGAAGAAGCCAGATGTTATCTAGGCTTGCAAATTGACCGTGACTATGACGAAGGGAAGCTATACCTTCACCAGTCCAGGTACATCTAGAAAATCCTAGATGATTTTGGGATGAGGGGCCAATACCCCAATGCTTGCAGGAACAATTCTGACAAACGAAGATAGTCCGAAGACTGACAAAGAGCAAGAGACGATGCAACACATGTCTTACAGGAGGCTAATTGGATCACTTATGTATCTAGCGGATAACAAACACCTTGACTTTGTTTATGCTATGTTTAGGATGAGCCAGTTCAGCACAAACCCAGGCTTAATGCACTAGAATTGCCAAGCGAATCCTACACTACCTTCAAAAGACGAAGGATTTCGGACTATGTTATTCTCGTGATGCAGGATTCCAGATGCACTCCTATAGTGATGGTAGCTGGGCATCACTCAAAGACGACTGTAAAAGTGTCTCAGGAGGGTGCACCATTGCAGTAGATGCAGCAATTCTCTGGGTCAGACCATCATAGCTCAATCATCATGCGAAGCAGAATGTGTTGTAGTTGCGAAGATGGCCAACAAAATCATATGGCTAAAATAGTTCCTCGATGGACTGGGTGAAGAGCCTCTGATTTTGCAGATGGATAACACTTCTTCCATACACTTGACGAAGGATCCCATGTTTCACTCAAGGACAGAACACATTGCAATCAAATATCATTTGATAAGGGACCTAGTCGCAAGAAACGAATCGAAGACCAGCTTCATTGGAATGAAGCAAATGGTGGCAGACATTTTCACTAAGGCCTTGGACAAATGATTGTTCGAAAGACAAAGGAAGAGTGTAGGAGTTGTAAAGCTACCATGCTTTGAGAGGGAGTTGAAAAAACAAAATGTTTTGAGCCACAAAGCTTTTGCTAGCTTTCGAGCACATGTCTGCACAAACACAAGGGAATTGTCCGAATGCGAAGACCAAAGCTTCAAGGACTGATGGATACCCGCAGACGAAAGTAAAATGTTCGTGGACCCAAAGAAAGCCAATGGCAAAGCCAAAGGCCGAAGAAGAAACGAAGGACGAAGAAGACACGAAGACTGAATGCGGTACATGAGCCAATATCACACAACAATTCATTTGAAACATTTATCTTTATGGTATGTAGAGCCATCATAGCTCTCGTTTTGTACTTTTGGACCTCTTGGAGCTCTTGAGGCTCCTCCTCAAGTCCTAGCACAATCTTCATCACATCTTGGAGCACCAAAATGGACTCCATTCTAGCCTTCCAAATAGAATAGTTGGAGGTAGATAGTCTCTCACTAGATTCCAATAGAAAGGAACCCATAAATGCCATGTAATATTGAAGACTCCTTGTGAATTAGACAATAAAGTGTTGCTTCTCTCTCACTATAGGATCCTTGAAAGGTGTACTACCAACTCTTATGCAAGGTCTTACAACAAAATGTGAGATGAACCTCACTAGCTCTACCAATCTCTCTCAAACTTGATCAACCTCTCATCAATTGATGGAGTATAGGCAAAGTTTGGGTCAAACTATCTTTGGTACATGTGAAACACTCAAAGAATCTACAAATCACTCAAATACAAGCCAATTGTATGAAAGAAAGTGGCTATGACCTCAAAATGATGACTAGATCTTAAATAGATGACATTGGCAAGCCTCTTCTTGAATTTTTTGGTCAAACTAGCAAGATATGATCAAACCAAATGTGTCCACACAAGTCTAGGTGCCCTACCTTACCCTCTTCAAAAGCTTATAGATTTTAATTGGCTCTACCAAATGGATTGAAACAAATTGCTACAAAAACTAGCTTTCAAACAAGCTATCTAGCACCAAATTTGGATATAACTTGGAAGAGAACTTTCCAAATGAACTTGGCTGTACTTCACACGTTCCTGCACATTGAATTCCATACAGTACCTGAAATGATTCAATCATTATGATAATGATCCTCTTGATCCAAATTTCCTTGAGATAGCATGGGAGATGCAATCAACACTCTCTAGATCTTGATTTTCATGAAATTTTTGAAACTATGGATGATAGATGCATCAAAAGCTTAGGTAGGCTGTGATACCTTGTGAAAATTCACACATGTGGGAATGTCCTAATGTGTGAAATTGATCTCCTAAGCTTGGCTCATGCACTGTAGATCACCTATTGATTGAAATCCAAGATCAATGACAAGATCTAAGGCAAAAAGACCATTCTACATGCATTCATTCATTACCAAAAGGTGTTTCACATGTGTGGAAGACTTCATGAAATAGACTAAGCTCCAAAAAGCTCCTCTCCTTAGGTAGAGAGAGAAAATACCACTTTTGGGCTCATCTAGAGAGAGAAAGCAATACAAGCAAAATTGGCAAATCTCCAAATTGACTCAAAAACTCATAGATCTCTGATACATTAATGAAGGAAATGAAAGTACATATAGAAACTCACGGAGATCCAAGATTAATTTCTATTAGACCCCTTTTCTAAGACCTCTAACATCCTATTGGATGAGTGACTTCACATCCTTTGATTTTGATTGGGCCCTTCTACCAATTTTCTCACTTATGATTGGACCCTTTGACTTTTGCCACCACGTAGGGTGCATCACTCATCAAACCTAAACTTGACATGTGTAAGCAACCTAACTAGCTCGAGTTACATCACAATTGAATTTTGGCCTAATCATGACAAAACATGTGTACTTGACCATTTGACGTCTAAAGCCGAAATTTGCCCTATCAAAGTTCTACACCAAGATGCTTGATACAAAATCTTTATGATACCCCTAAAGTCAACATGACTAAACTATTCTACATGTGGGAACATGCTCCACACATGTGATATTTTCTCACAAACTAGAAACACAAAAAATATTCAAGATAGATTTTGACAATTTTTCATAAAACATTTTTTTTATTCTCCATCTATATAATAAGATTGAAGATGAAGGAATCGGTTGATACATGAAATTGATAGAACATCAATGTGAGCTAAGCACAGTGTTTCTAGTTGATGTCCCAGAAGTCCGCTAGTAAGCGAGACGATCTGATATAGTTCGTGAGAGAGAGATAGTGCCTCTCACGCCGACGCGCTGTGTGGGTTTGTCACAAAAATGCTTACAAGAAAGAAGATCATTGATAATATAGTAGCTTTGATGCACATGTTAAATGATCTCGAATGCTTTAATGTCTGATTGTTGTCTGTTCGTAATCAGCTGTTTAATTCATATTCCGCACACTGGTTTTATCTTGTTGAATACTTAAATGAATTGTAACGTAGGTCAGCAGTGTCTGTCTATACTCTGGAGGATTGTAGATCTATTACAGCAGGCAGTAGCCCATAGACAGCAGACTCGAATTCCATCCGGGTCTTTCATCATAGGATCAAACCTTGGAAGAGTTAGTTGCAACAATGCTAAACTTTCAAAGTAATGTGTGCAACAAGCCTGAATTTGGAGTGCCAAATTGACCCCAAAAGAATGGTTCATGAAGGCCAGGACAAGCTGGTAAGAAGGGCCTTTTGCAGAAGGATTGTCTCCAAATGAAGCAGACTTTAAAGTGCAAATTGGCATCTCCTAAGGCTCGTCGTGCTTATGACAAGTCTCTCCTCACTTTAAGGCAAAAGGAAAAGGTCAAGAAAGACGAACTATGCATTTCTTTCTTGGAAGACACCTTTTTTAGGATTGTTTTTTACCATAGTTGCAGCGCCACTCCCGAATCGCGATCAGAATCGCGATTCCGATTCGCGATTCGGGATTTTCCCAGAATCGTGTAGAATCGATTTTTTTTTTTTTTGAAATTTTTTTAGGCAATATGGGTATCAGATGAAAGCTCTGATCGAGGGGATTATGATTGTGTAGTTTGCTGACTGTTTCGGGTGCGAAACACCAAAAAGTGTGTTTTCACTCGGGGAGTTGGAAGGCCAAATCATGAAGAGGCCTTACCGTCGGGGGGGCGTTGCCCCCCAAACCCCCAACCAGGGGGCTACCGCCCCCCGAACCCCCCGTTTCTCGGGGGGCTACTGTCCCCTGAACCCCCTAGAGCTTCTTGCTATATAGACATTGTAGATAAAAATGCCACCGCCCCCCTGTAGATAAAAATGGGGTCCAAATGCGCGCTGAGAAGGGCCCATTATTTATGCCCCCAACTATATGTACATTGCACTCACATCTCCAGTGAACCAATTGCAAAAGTGATCATCATCCATACAGTTCATAGTCCAAACTGTAGCATTAACATTTAATGAAAACCAGAGCAAATGACAACCGGATAGCTACTGAAAATAAGATCTGTTTGTGCCTCATCTACTGCACTTATGAGAGGCAAAATGCTGGTTTGACCATTGATCCCCTAAAAAAATTTCAGCAATAAGCTATTTTTCCAAAAAAAAAAAAATTTTGTTTTTTTTTTGCGATTCTGGGTCGCGAATCGCGATTCGCAGAATCGCGACCCGCGAATCGCAGACCCAGCGAATCGAGATTCGCTGCAACTATGTTTTTGACACACAAGCAAGAAGCTTTATCTTTTATAGCACCAAGGATCAGAAAATTTTGGATGACTTACTGTGCATGTGTGTAAGTTCAGACATGAGGGTATGGCTCATGTCTTAAAGGCGAGAGACCATATGTTAAGGTCTTGTTTATCACCTATATGCAAATAAAGAGAATGGACTTGCTATATTTGTGGTTGTGTTGTGTGAATGTTGATTCATGTTTTGATGGTAATCAAATAAGCACATTCATCGATGATCCACAATCAATTTCATCTATTTTTGTATCTTCTATATCATATGCATCTCCATTGTGGCATAGGTGTGACCCAACAAGTGAGCTAGAGAAGTCTATCCATGCTCAGCTTAAACATATGTTAATCAGTGACATGCGAAAGAGATTGTCACCTAGAAGTAATGTTGAGCATCACATTGAGCTTGTTCCGGAGGCAAGTCTGGTATATAGGTCTCGACTCTCCTTATAGAATGAGCCTCAAAGAGGAGGAGGAAGTCAGAAGGATTTTGGAGGAATATCTCAAGCTAGGGTATGTCTATCCTAGTTATTCACCCTTCACCTCTCCTATTTTACTTGTTAAGAAAAAGGACGATAAATCTAACCACATGCATTCATCTTGATTGAGGGTGAACAGAGAAGGAGAGAGAGGTAGAGGTAGAAGAGAGAGAGAGAGCGAGAGCGAGAGAGAGAGAGAGAGAGAGAGAGAGAGAGAGAGAGAGAGAGAGAGAGAGTAGAGATGGAGGTTAGCTCAAATGCTCAATGTCATGCTTATGGAGAAACTTTAACTAGCATAAAGCAAGAACAATGAAAACTAAAACAACAAGCAAATCACAACAAGAGCATAAGCAAGATTGATTAGCAAATGAGGATGCTTGAGCTCACAAAATAGTAGAGTCTCCTCCTCTCAATCAAGCCTGGAAATGGGTTACAAATGGTGCCTTTTTATCTTTGGGGTGGCCCTTGCCCCTTGCTTCCTATTGGCTACTTGCAAAACATGGGATTGTAATCCACACCATTCACAAGAAACACAAATGAATCTATGGTGCAAGAAAAAACACACCCCACCTACCACCATTTGACTTTTCACTAATCCCAAAAAAATTAGTAACTTAACTTAAGCTTAACTTTGGCCTTCTGATATTATTTTAATTACATGGCCCAAAGTCAAGTTTATTGTCAAAATTATTTATTTACAAGTGCTCATTGGGCCATGGGTGTATACATGCAAGATGCCATGACCATCGCAAGTATTTTTGGCTAATTTATTTATTTACACTATCATACCCTCAACAGGGCCTCCGACCTGAAGTAGTGTCGATCCCTCAGCACAATGGGGCTTAGTATAAGCTCCGTTTAGCGCATCATTGGTGGATGAGATATCTGGTCACCTCTTCCATGAAGTCCAATCTTGTTGTGCTCTTCTAGTCCTTTGGTAAGGTAGAAGGACTTGTGCTATGAGCCAATTTTGCTCAATCCAGGCTTGAAATCTGGATTGCAAGGGTTGCCGAGAAGTGCCGCTCTATAGTACACTCGGGCCACTAGCAATTGGTCTTCGACTTTTTGTGATGCCAGGGCCGTGTTCGGGTCAAAACAAATCGATGGGAGAAATTTGTCCCATTTGGTGGCAACACCCATCAAATACTCCAAGTATCGGGCATATTGTGCAGCCACGCGAACTGTGGGATCTGGACAATTTACAAATTTCTTAGAAAACTGAACTAGAGCCCGCTTGGTGTCTACGTCCGTCTTCCACCCATATTCAGAATGGATCTTTGGCCAGTTCAGGGTTTTGATGGTAATCTTGTCCACTGGGGTGCCGCACTCCGCCCATTTTGATCTGCGTGGGCAGGGGACGTAGTGGGCATTGACCCGTAGTTGGCCTGGACTCGTGAAATATGCCCTGATGGCCGCAAGTTTTCTTTCAAACAGCTTCCTGTGCCATTCTGGTTGAGGGGCCAATGCTGGAATAAAGGCTTGCTCGTTGCCTTTGACCTCTTTGATTGTGACTGGTAGTTGCCAGCTGCCGTGTGAGCTTTCATAGGAGTATTGGACCAGGTAGGCATTGATTTCATCCTATACCGATTTTGGTCTTCTGAATGCGTGGCTGGCAGAAATGGATCTTGAGCCTTGGGATGAGGAGGCTTGTGCTTAGCTCGGGGATCCGCTTGCTGGGTGGTGTCAGGGTAGCCTGCGCAGCATCAAAATCGGTGGCGGTGGAAGCACCACTGGGGCTAGTTGAGGTTTCTGTGCCATGAGATTCTGGCACGCCTTGAGGGCGCTTTTTGACTAATTGAGCTCTTGGTTGGCATTTGCGCGATACTTGTTGAATTTGGCCTAGTAGTTGTTCAGGATTTGTGCGTATACCAGCACCTGCTACTTGTAGAGATTCATTTCTACTTGCATGAGCGACCTATCTGCAGGTACTAGTTGGGCTAACCAGTCAACCTTCTCATTTTGGAACGCTTGCACCTCTACTTCCAGGCGTGTGTTATCCGTTTCATAAATATGTAGTTGTGCCTGGAGGGGGGCTAGCCTTTGCAGCTTCTTGCTGGAGCTCCTGGACTTTTGTTGAGGCACCCGTGGCTGCCTTTGAGAGGCCCGTGATGTAGGCTTGGAGGCTATCTTCGTGCTTCTTCAACTTAAGGACCTCATCCTTTTGCGCCTGCTGACTGGCCAACTGCAGGTCTTGCTGGAGTTTGGTGAGTTCGGTTCGTAGCGTTGTATTATCTGTTGCCAGTTTTACTATCCGGATGTCCATTATTGCTTTGGTCGCCACCGCCTCCTTAACAAAGGTGCCCAAAAATATCCATGGGGACCGTCAGTGTGTGTTTTGGTGCGTGTGCTGGCCACTGTGGTGGTGGAATAATCTGCACAGCAACATCATCTTCAATGAGTGTCTCAGGCTCGACCATGTTTTTCGGCTGTGTAGGATCAGCAAGTTGAGAAAATCTGGTATATGTTTGTTGAGCAAATGCGTCATCAGACAATGGTTTATCGCCCTCGGCACCCTGTTGGTATGAAGTGGAGAGAGGTGTGAGCGGGGTGGAAGTGGTGGCGATAGACGTTAGGATGGGTTGCTCAAATGAGTGAACAGGGAGGATGGAAGGAAACTGTTACGAGCTCGTAACCAGTGCCGAACCCTAGAGGACACAGATAGGTCAGATACCACAGTCAGGGTCGTGTCCAGCGTACATGACCAACAGGGCAAGACAATGTGAGTAGTGTGCCCCAGCACGGTCCATAGCCATGGCGGGCCTAACACAGCCTAGGGACCTTGTCAGTAGGATAGGGCCCCCAGTTGGGTCCCGACGTGCAGTCGGCCACGTCAGTGCCACATGGCCGACACTTGGCAGTAGCATGCTACCAGTCCTCACACTGGGCTAGGAGGGGCTTACTCTATATCAGGGAGTAGGCAAGGTTGGGTGGATCAGTTAGTGTTTGCCCTACTGTGGTGTTAGGATCTATTACACTGGTATCAGAGCCATCTCCATCCTAGGGAACTCAGTTTTCAGTAGTGGAGAAAGTAGCTAGATTGCTCAGAACTTCTTCAAGTTCTCAGAAAGAAATAGAGGAGGAGACTCGCTGTAGGAACAGTCTCCTACTGAGGAAATCTTGGTGGATTTACTTGCTGGTCAGAGAGAAATTAGTTAAAATTTCTAGAGCAGGTCCAGCGTTGTAAATTTAGTCTTCATCTCTGATTTTTGCCATCAGATTCGGGGAATCAGAGCGGATTTTTGAGGAGAAAGGGTGGTGCTGATCCATCGGTGAGGGATCAGAAATCTATCTCTGAAATTTCAGAGAAATCTAAGGAAATTTGAAGGGTTTTCAAACACTTTTTCTTAGCAGGGCCAACGCTGGATAGGGAGATGAAAAATTAGTTTTTCATCACTGTTTTTGAGGATTTTTCAGTAGTTTGAACATCAAACTAGACTGCCACAGACCAGCGACCTACTACTTGAAGTCAGATCAGAGTTTCAAGCAAGTTCTGGGCCTTGAATTTTAGAAAATTGGGCCAGACATGTGGCTGTCCAGCCAGCGAGGGTAGGGAGACTCCAAAATCAGAAATTGAAATACTTTTTGGGTCTCAAATCAGAAGTAAACGAGCCAGTTGGGTTGCAATCAGACCAGTGAGCTAGTATCCTCAAAGAACCGGGAAATTTGGCACCGTTTTGAAGCTTCAAACTGGCATTCTTCGAGACAGCAGGTCTGAAATCTTGGGGGAAAAGAGCTGAAAGGGTTCCTCTTCATTCTTTCTTTGGAAGTACAGTCCTCAGAAATAGCTAAGTCATCTTTCCTTTCCCTTGTACAGTTGTAAATTAGTCTTTTAGACTTTTTTTCCTTCAGAAGTTAAGGTAGTTCTCTTTCAGTTCTAAAGATGACCACTCCTCAGGGACCTGATCAACCCCCTGAGAGAGGCTTCGACGAACTTGAAACAGAAGCCTTGGCTTACAGAAAAGGGAAGAAACCCATGGAAGTAGAAGAACAGGAACAGTTCGCCGAAGAACTCGACGAACTGGTTACCAAGGAGCAGTTTCTCCAATTGGTAACAGAAGTGGATGAACTTTCAGTTGGCATTAGCCAATTTCAAGTCCAGTGTGGACGACTCGTTCGCTGAACTCAAAAGCTTGATTTTGAGTTCCGCGAAAGGAAGACTTCCCTCCACTTCTGAGTTATCCCCTTCTCCACTTCCATCAGTTTCGGGTGAGACTTTACGGTCTCACCCCAGTGTTTTTAAAGACTTAAAACCTCCTACTTTTAATGGGGAAGAGAAGGATAGAAATGCAGATATTCTACAAACCTTCCTCAGCAAATGGAAGAACATTCATGCTCTTAAACAGACCCCTGACCATTTGCAAGCAATTGAGGCCAGTCTTTCCTTAGGGCCTATGGCCTATAAGTGGTGGTTAAATCTCCAGGAGACTGGGCAGACTCCCCGGTCATGGAAAGCTTTTGAAGAAGCTTTCCTAAGAGAATTTCTACCAGAGAATGAACTTGATAGAGCCTGGGAAGCCTGGGAAAGAACAGTAATGGACAAGTCCCTCATCCAATATATCTCGCAGTATCGAGAAGCAATTTTAAAGATTAAAAATATGGATGACTATCAGAAAATCAGGGGATTTGTCCGTGGCCTCAAAGATGAATATAAAGTAGAGGTCCAAAGAAACTCGCCTACTACCCTTGAGCAAGCTCTCAGATATGCTCAAATCTATGATGATTCAGTGGGTAGGAAGAGGGCGAGACAACAGCCACTTTCTGAGCAGCCTTCTCAGAAAGACTTTCAATTTAAAAAGAAATTTATAAAATGAAAGAAAGAAGACAAATTTAAAAGTGAAGCTCCTCAGAAATGTCCTTCACTCATACAGCCCTTAAAACGAGATGATTTTGAGAAAGCCAAACAAGAACGTTTGTGCTTTGTGTGTATGGGCAAGGGACACACAGTTAGACAGTGTCCCAAGGGGCCTTTCACTAAAAAAGATAAGAAAGATAAAAAACAAGTTCATCTTGTTCAGACTGTATGTTTCCCCAGTGACTCGGCAGCTTCCGAGATCAAAGTGTATCATGAAGATCATGAACATTGTTGCCAGCTGACCTCTGCAATGCTAACGAGACCCTTCAGCTTTGGTCCGCATGACCTAGTACGTATGCATGGGAAAGTTGGTAACTAGTCAGTAAGAGTCATGGTTGATGATGGGGCAACCCATAATTTCATCAACTACACCCTGGTTAAAAAGCTTAAACTACCAGAAGTACCTAGTCAGCATAGGTACATAGTTTCATTAGCTAAGGGTGAAGATAAAAAAATATGGGAAACTATGGTAAGTAATTTAAATCTTGGTATTCAGGGGTACCAAGATGAAATAAACTTTCAAATAATGCACCTGGATCGAACAGACATTGTTCTCGGGAGAGATTGGCTCTACAGTTTAGGACCTTCCCTCCACAGAAACTATCAGGAGAACACCCTCAGCTTTCAGCATAAAGGCCGAGAGATCCAGTTGCATGGGGAGCATGATGTTCCCAATAGCCCTATGGTCTGCAGTTCAGAGCTCTGTCAGCTAATCGGAGACGAAGACCATCAGGTATTCTTATGTGACTTTCAGTTTATTCCTGAAGTTTCTATTTCCAGTTCTATTCAGTAGAAGATCAGTAAATTAGAAACTTTATTGTCTAAATTTAAAGATGTTTTTCCTGAAGATTTGCCACATGGTTTACCACCTAGCAGAGAGGTAGATCATGTAATAAACCTAGTACCAGGTACAGCACCTGTTTCTAAACCTCCGTATCGGGTCAGCCGAACAAAGGATGAAGAAATAACTAGGCAGTTAATAGACTATCTTGGGAAAGGCCAAATTCAGACCAGTAGTTCACCATGGACCTCACCAGTCCTATTGGTGAAAAAGAAAGAGGGGTCTATGCGTCTTTGCGTAGATTACAGAGCCCTCAATAAAGTCACAATTAAGAATAAATACCCTATGCCTCAGGCAGACGAGTTGTTTGATCAACTCGATGGGGCTAAGTTTTCAGTAAAATAGACCTCAGATCGGGATATCATCAAGTCCGTATAAAATCGGAAGATGTCTCGAAAACAGCTTTTAGGACTCGTCACGGTCATTATGAGTTTAAGGTGATGCCATTTGGGCTCACAAATGCTCCAGCTACCTTTATGACCTTGATGAACAGTGTCCTCAGACCATACTTGGGTAAGTTTGTAGTCGTATTTCTAGATGACATCCTTGTTTACAGCAAAACGAGGAAGGAGCATCTAAAACACCTCAGAAAGGTGTTTCGACTACTCAGAAAGCATAAGCTCTATGCTAAACAATCCAAGTGTGAATTCTTCGTTGAAGAAGTAGCATATTTGGGTCACATTATCTCTTCAGATGGGATTAAGATGGACCCAAATAAGGTTAAAGCCATACTCAGTTGGCTGAGACCTCCGAATATTTTGGAACTTCAGATCTTTCTTGGTCTGGCGGGATATTACAGACGATTTGTCAAGGAATATGCTCAGATAGCAGTTCCTTTGACAAACTCCTTAAGGAGAAGGGAAAGGAGTTTTTTTGGGAGTCCGCACAGCAGGAGAGCTTTGATGCTCTCAAAACAGCCTTAGCTACAGCACCGGTTTTAAAAGTCGTCGACCCCAATCAGCCATTTGTGGTCGAAACAGATGCTAGCGACTTTGCAGTAGGTGTTGTGCTAACTCAGGGCGGACGACCAGTTGCGTTTGAGAGTAAAAAACTTGAGCCAGTTCAGACTAGGTACAGTGCCTATGAAAAGGAACTCTTTTCTATAGTACATGCCCTTAAGACTTGGAGGCATTATTTGTATGGTGCCAACTTTGAGGTCCTGACAAACCATGAGAGTCTCAGATACCTTTGCAATCAACCTAAGCTTAGAGGTCGGAAAGCTCGTTGGGCAGAGTTGATGCAAGAGTTTGACATGTCTATCAAATATAGGCATGGAAAATTCAATACAGTAGCAGATGCCCTTAGCAGAATGCCTATAATAAACGAGCTGAGTTTTACTCAGATTCGTAATGAGTTACTCGAGTCCTTGAGAGGGAAATGCCAGCATGATGCATTCTTCTCTATTATCTGGAACTCAGTCCAGAACAGACAGTTACAGACTCTAGAACCAGTTCCCGGGGCTGGTGCCAGTTCATCCAAGAATACGACAGCTTCCGTTGAGGATGATGATGAGTCCGAGTATACGTCGTCAGATGACGTTGAGGATTCTGAGCTTGTATTACCCAAGCAGACCCCAGTGGTTGAGGGTCAGTTGACTCAAGGATTCAAATGGAAACATTATTCCATTTAGGATGAGTACTTGCTCTATAGAGATAGAGTATGTGTCCCCAATTCAGAGGATTATAGGTAGCAGGTCCTATATGAATGTCATGACAATCCTAGCGCGGGACACCCAGGCATACAGAAGACCTATGAGCTTCTTCGTAGGCAATTTTTCTGGCCCAGTATGAAAAAGGACGTCCACCAGTATGTAACCAGTTGCCAGAAATGTCAAGTAAATAAAGCAGAGCGTTTAAAGGCAGGAGGGTTGTTGCATCCCTTAGAAATACCAGCTGGTAAATGGGAGAGTATCTCCATGGATTTTATAGTAGGCCTGTTTAAAACCCAAAAGGGTAATGACGCTATATGGGTCACAGTTGACCGTCTGACCAAAATGGCTCATTTTATTCCGACCAAAACAACCGTTAGAGCTCCAGAGTTAGCGAGGTTGTTTGTAGACGGGCTATTTAAATTGTACGGTCTACCTTCCCGCATAGTCAGCGACCGGGACAGTAAGTTTACTGGAAATTTTTGGAGGGCAGTATTCCATCATCTCCATACTAAACCTAATATGAGTACCACCGACCATCCACAGACGGACGGTCAAATAGAAAGGGTAAATCAAGTGCTGGAGGATATGCTTCGTGCATACGTCAGCAAGAAGCAGACTAATTGGGAGGAGTATCTCTCAATATTAGAGTTTGCTTACAATAGTGCCAAACATTCAGCTACGAGATACAGCCCATTTATGTTGATGTACGGTTTTCAGCCACGCTCACCCACAACTGTAGGGTTTAAACAAGAAAAAGTTGAAACAGCCAGAAACTTTTTAGAGGACCTAAACTAGATGATAGAACATGCTAAGCGTAGCATTAGACAGTCCCAGGATCGAGCCAGACATTATGCAGATCCACACAGACGGGATGTGCAGTTCTCCACTGGTGAGAAAGTCTACTTGAGAGTCCCAGTTGACTCTAAAACCCTCAAATCAGGAGTGTGTGCTAAGTTGTCTCCAAGGTATTGTGGTCCCTTTACCATCAGTAGGAGACTAGGCGAGGTCACCTATGAACTAGAACTCCCACACAACAGTAAGGTTTTTTCAGTTTTTCATGTAAGTCAGTTACGAAAAGCCTTAACCAGATCAGACAATCTGGTAGGGGACAGTGTTCTAGTTCTCCCATTGGATCCTCAACAACCTCCACATGAACCAGAGGAGATTCTTGATAGTAGAGAGACGCAGACTCGTCATACTCTATACCGAGAATATCTGGTTAAGTGGAATGATCAGCCTGTTGAGAATGCCACTTGGGAAAGAGGCAGCGTCCTTCGCAAGATTTTTCCAAACTTTGTCTTAGAGGACCAAGACGGTTCTTAAGGGGGAGGGAGTGTTACGAGCTCGTAACCAGTGCCGAAACCTAGAGAACACAGATAGGTCAGATACCACAGTCAGGGTCGTGTCCAGCGTACATGACCAACAGGGCAAGACAGTGTGAGTAGTGTCCCCCAGCACCGTCCATAGCCATGGCGGGCCTAACACAGCCTAGGGACCCTGTCAGTAGGATAGGGCCCCCAGTTGGGTCCTGACGTGCAGTCGGCCACGTCAGTGCCACGTGGCCGACACTTGGCAGTAGCATGCTACCAGTCCTCACATTGGGCTAGGAGGGGCTTACTCTATATCAGGGAGTAGGCAAGGTTGGGTGGATCAGTCAGTGTTTGCCCTACTGTGGTGTTAGGATCTATTACAGAAACTCAAGGGTGGTGTCGAGAATGGAGGCATGTGTCGAAGAAGAATTATCAAAAAGGTTCATCCAAATGAGGGTGTTAGGCGAGATTTGTGAGTCCTTTGGGTTTATTTGAGCGAATGGGATGGAAATGGGAGGAGGGATGGAAGAAGCGATGGTGATGGAAGATGTGGATGAGGCGAGAACAACGGATGAAGGTGGAGGAATTGAAGTGACAAAAGTAGAAATGGTGGTGGAAGACAATGGTGGAACAGAAGCGGAAACAATTTATTCAGGTCATGATGAGGATGTGCGTTGTCGGGTGTGAGGAGGGCTAGATGAAGAGGAGGAAGTGCCACGCATGCGTTTGCTGGCCGTTGTGTCAATAATTGCTGGGTGTTGGGAGGTGGAGATGCAACAGAAGGGGGAACCAGGTTAGTATGTGGAACGGTGGCAGACATGATGGTGGAACAGTTAAACTCACGAACCTTCTCTTCAAGAAGCGCACGGGCAAAGTTACAGAGAAGTGGGCCGGTGGTGATGCGCTCGTGCGTGTTAGGCTTAATGGTGATGGATAGCTCATGCAAAAGGAAGGCATGCCAGTTGTATAGCACAACCAAGGGACTCGAGAATTCTAGGAAAGATTCCATGATTTGGCTCAGAAGTGTGGACTGAATGCGGTCCTTGCGAAACATTGACACAACCAAGAAGTTATTCAACAAGTAAGTGGCTGCTTGGATGACGGGGTCATTGATAGCCTCTATCAAATTACCATTGTTAGTTTTCACCGGAAGCTCAGGACTGGTGGCCGTTACGTAGGGTTTGATGAGGTTTTTAGCTTGGCGATGGGAGATGGGTTGGCGATCACCGGACACGATGCCGACGGTGATCAAGGAGTTAGCACTAACGTGTACCTTCTATGTGGTACCTTGGTATATGCTGTGAAAACGAGACTTCGGTGCGCCCCACATGGCGTATGCATGGAGAGCTGGTCCATGTTAATGTCAGAAGAGAAGAGCATTGTGTAAAAGCCCGTTGCTTTAAGGAGGGGGCCAGTAGCCTGAAGCCAATGGTTTATCAAGGAATCAAATGGCAGGGCCCATATCTCGCATTGGATAAATTTTTCCTGCCAGTATCGTCAGCTGAGAAAGAAAAAGTCACGATGATCTATGGTAAAGTTTGTTATCGGTGGAAATGTGAAAAGGCGAAAAGGCACTCAAAAAGGAGGAAAAGGTGTCAAAAATGGGCGAAAGGCTGAAAAAACTGAGAAACTGCAAAAATTGTGAGAACGAAGGTGGAAATGGTGAAACTGAGTGTATAGCAGGTGGCTGTGAGAGCAGATGAGGGCGTGTGAAAATTTTTGTTGTGATTGGAAAACTTGAAAATTTCAGTGGAATTTTCGGCATAGCTTCGCTGAATGAAGTGCCAAATGACTCGAATTTTGCCCTTATATAGCGGAAATTAGAGTGAGTATTCGGAGAAGTGCACTTTCTCCACTTAGTTCCAACCACAATTTTGAAGGGACCTTCAACACAGTATTCTAAGACCTTAGTGAAGTTTGCGAAGGTTCAGAAGGTAATTTGACTGCCCTGCAAAGGCTGCGAAGGTTCTTCCTTCTAAGATGTAATCTAGTGGTTACATCATGAGTCTCGTAGAGATTTGATAGTGAAGGTTCAACCCTTGCAGGAGGTCAACTCTTGCACAACTTGCTCCAGATGTTGGATTTTCAAGACTAGACTCTGTAGGTAGGCTAATTTCACTACTCTGATTCCATTTATGCCCTCTATGAAGGTTGGCTTGAAATCTTGATGCCCTGCGAAGGTTCCTTAGTTTCTGGTTCTATGAACCCTCGCAGACACTCAATTTTGATGATTTTTCCATCAGTAACTCTCGTAGAGATTTTTATAAATATATCTGAGTCAGATTTAGTGACTGACAACGTCCCAAGAGTTAGTTCCCAAGGGATCTCAGAAAATCATAGAAAAAGTGCTCTTTTTTTGTGTTTTTTGGTGAGATATTGAGAGTCTCTGATCCATAGCTCTTGTAGACTAGTATACTAGTGCATCCAGGTCAAATCTAACTATGGAGAGCTCTCCGAGAGTTTTGATGGACAGTTGGTAGCTGATCGATCAGTTTAAGTGATTTTTACCTCCATTTTGCTACTTTTTCCTCAAAATTGTCGTCTTTGATTTGCAAGGATGGGGGCTGATTGTTATTATCTGATGACTTGCTGCCCTGTGGATCCTATCTGAATCTGTATCCCACTTGGATATTATCAGATCTTCCTTGATCCGTCCGGATCTCGTCTGATCTTGCTGAAATTTGGTGGATTTCGCTTAATCTGACTAGATCTTATCTAGATCTTACAAGAGCATAAGCAAGATTGATTAGCAAATGAGGATGCTTGAGCTCACAAAATAGTAAAGTCTCCTCCTCTCAATTAAGCATGGAAATGGGTTACAAGTGGTGCCTTTTTATCTTTGAGGTGGCCCTTGCCCCTTGCTTCCTATCGGCTACTTGCAAAGATGGGATTGTAATCCACACCATCCACAAGAAACACAAATGAATCTATGGTGTAGGAAGAAACACATCCCACCTACCACCATTTGACTTTTGACTAATCCCAAAAAACTTAGTAACTTAACTTTGGCCTTCTGATATTATTTTAATTACATGGCCCAAAGTCAAGTTTATTGCCAAAATTATTTAGTGACAAGTGCTCATTGGGCCATGGGCTTATACACGTAGGATGTCACGATCCTCGCAACTATTTTTGGCTAATTTATTTATTTACACTGTCATAGCCTCAACAATTAAAAGGTGCCACCATTTTCACATGATGAGTTTTTAGTTTTGTTGTTTGGGCTAACCAATGCACTAGCCACATTCATGATTCTCATGAACGATGTCTTGCATGACTACATGGACAAGTTTGTCGTCAATGTTATCGATGATGTGGGCTGTAGTGGAGCATGAGATTCATCGCCGTATTCGGCAAGGTACAAGCTTCTTCTTTGTATGCCAATTCTCAAAAGACCGTGTTGTGTAAGACTCGTGTTGAGTATTTGGGACACATAGTGATGGTTCAAGGTATTTTAGTTGACCTAGCCATGGTGGGTGTGGTTAAGAAGTGGCTGAGGCTTGCCGATGTTCACCATTTACAATTCTTTTTGGGCTTGCGTAAGTTCTACTAGTGGTTCATTAGGAACTATTCTTGGGTACCTGCTCCTTAATGTACTAGTTATGGAAGAACAAAGGTTTAGTTCGGTGGGCTTGAAGGAGGTAGTGGCCACGACTCCAGTTCTCAGTATTGTTGATACCTACAAACCGTTTGACCTAGAGACGGATGCAAGTGCCATTGTTGTAGGCGCAATGTCGAGCCAAGAGGGTAGACCAATAGTCCTTGAAAGTAAAAAAGTTGACACCAACTCAACAGAGACATCCCACGCATGAGCAAGAGCTATATGCGATCAAACATGTGCTCAAGGTGTGTCAAAGTTATTTATATGGCACCGAGTTTTATGTGTATAGACATCATATTTTAAAGTATTTTTGCATTTAGCCATATTTGAAGGGTTGCTAAGCTCAAACCACCATCGAGCTCATGTAGGAATTTCATTTGGAAATTTGCTTTTGAAGAGGGAAGTCGTTGATGCACTATTGTGGATATTGCATCAAATTGAGCTTTAATGTAGTTGACAATGATCTCATGGAGGAGGTCAAGAGAGCTAAGCAAAAGTATCCACATTGTTAGCATGGGCGGCTAATGCATGCAAGATAGTCGACCAAACAAAAGAGTTAGCTATGGCTATTTCTAAATTTGTAGAGGCATACACAAATACATATTTAACATGCATAGCGTAGAAAGGTATGTTGTTGAGAAATGGAAAAGTATTCATGCTAGACGTGAAGGATCTTCATCATGAGATATTTCATAAATGCCATGATAGTCCTTGTGCAAGGCACCCTAGTATTGATAGGACCAGTGAGCTAGTAAGAAAGAAAGATTTATGGCCACACTTGCAACGAGGGTAAGGGAGTACGTCTATTGGTGCACAACTTATTAGATGAACAAGGCCGAGAGATAAAGTCCTTTGGGTTTGCTACATCCACTTGAGATATCTACAAGAAGGTGGGAAAGCATCTCTATGAATTTTATTGTTGGTCTGCCTGGGGCCCAAGTTGGGTTTAACTCCATTGTGGTAGTGGTAGACATGTTTGTTGTGAGTATTTTCGTGTAAATAAATAAATAGCCAGAAGTAGTAGAAATAAGTTGTGAGGGTCATGGCTTCCTACGTGTATAAGCCCATAGCCCAATAAACACTTGTGAATAATTTATTTTTGAGTAAACTAGACTTTGGGCCATGTAATTAAAATAATATTAGAAGGCCAAAGTTTAAGTTAACTTAAGTTCTGAAAATTTTGTAATTGGTTAAAGTCAAATGGTGGCAGGTGGGGTGTGCTTTTTTGTGCACCATAGATTAGTTTGTGTTTCTTTTGAAGGGTTATGATTTCAATCCTACCTTCTTGCAAGTAGCCAATAGGAAGCAAGGGCCAAGGGCCACCCCAAAGATAAAAAGGCACCTCTTGTACACCATTTTACATGCTTATTGAGAGCAGGAAACTCTACCAAATTGGAGAGCCAAGCATCATCGTGTGCTAATCACTCTTGCTATTCTCTTGTTGTACTTGCTTATTGTTTTCATTTCTATTGTTCTTGTTTTAGTAGTTACGGCTTTTCCTTTAGCATGCATATTGAGCACATGAGCTAACCTCCATCTCTCTCTCTCTCTCTCTCTCTCTCTCTCTCTCTCTCTCTCTCTCTCTCTCTCTCTCTCTCTCTCTCTCTCTCTCTCTCTCTCTCTCTCTCTCTCCTTTCACCTATCATCTTGATGTATGCTTGTGGTTAGTGCTAGTGAAAGTAGAGTTAAAGTGGGGTAGAGTTAGTGTAAAGTTAGAAAAGAATCTAAACTAGCAACTAAACTAAGTTAGGTTTCTATCCAAGAATTCTAATCCTTTTGACAGGCGGAGGGCTGCTCACCATCGAACCTATACACTCTATAGTGGCGCCGTTGCCGGGGATAGGCTATCTCTAACTAGTTCTAGTTGTCTTTTTAGTTGTTTTTGCCATTTTTAGTGTATTTAGGTGGATTTGGAATAATTTAGACTTGTTTTTCTTGTTTTCTTGTGATCGGACTATGGTAAGCTAGCGAAGGAGGTGTGGAGTGATAGTGGAGACCAAAAACAGCCTCTAAGGGCTTGTCAACCCATCACAAACATCAAAAACACCAAAAAAACCTTTCGAATCTATTTTTGGCGGGAAAAAGAGAGCCAAAATCTCATTAGATTTTGATTTCTCCAAAACCAGTAAGAACTAACTCTTGCATGACTGGTAGCAGCTCCAGGACATTGTTCCAGACCTGCATAGAAGCTTGCGAGAGTTGTTTCCTAGCAAATTTCAAAACATCAGAGAAAAATCCAAAAAAATTCAAAATTCCCTTGTAAAAATAAAAAAAAATTCAAAACTGCAAAGTAACTTTTGCAGACACTCCTGAAGCTACTTTTCACTGAGATAAGCGCACAGAGAAGCTTGCAAGAGTTAGTTTGAAGTTTAACCCCCTCTACGAGAGTTGCCCATGTCCAGAAAGGCGAAAAACAAAGGCAGAACCCTCGTAGACAGTCAAAATTTAGTTTCTTGTGATAACTAACCTTTGCAGAGAATTTTTTAGCTCCATCTCATTGAGATAGGTACACAGAAGAGCCTGCGAGAGTTTATCTTATTCCAGTAATCTAAAAAGTGGGTTTAAGTGCATAAAAATCAAAAAAATCAGTAGATCTAGAGAACCCTTGTAGAAGTAACCTTTGTAAACCATCCTATTGTCTTCAGAATGTCATTTTCCATCAATGATGAAGTTTGCGAGAGAGTTTGAGGTATTGATTGAATTGTAAGCCAAAAAGTGGCTTTGAACCCTCACAAACATCAATAACTGCTAGATCTTTAAGAACAAATTCTCACCACTTTGTACAGAGCCAGATCCACATCAGATCCAGCTCTAGTCAAGCTTGCGAGGGTTACTTCCCAGTAGATCTTGCAAAATTAGAGTTTTTACCTACAAAACAGTGAAAGAACTCTCGCATAACCAACCCTCACCCTGAGTAACACTCGCAGATAGGATCAATAGCAAGATCTGCCCTAGATCTGTTTACTGTGAAAATCTCAGACCAATCAGACCAACGAGTAAAAAGTTATCAAGGAAAAGCCACCGAAAAGGGGTTAAATTATACTGTTAGCCATTGAAACTGATCAGATCCTCACAGATCTAGACTTCTTTTTACACATCTATCAAGACCAGCTACCCCGGACCTTCCCAATGAATGATTATGAGATCTGGACGATCAGTAGCAGCCAAAGCAGGAAATCAAGTAGCAAACCTTCCAAGAGTTGCAATAGCGTGAATTGAACTAGAAGCAGGACCAGCAACAATGGAGCCAATGGGTCAAAACCCATACCTACCATACCCTTACAAACAGTTCGAAGGACACCTCGTCTTGAAATGCCAAAATATGATGGATTGACAGATCCAATCAGATTCCTCCAGGTCTACGAGTAGGTGTGCGAAATTTATGGCAAACAGACACCGGCAGAGAAATTGATGTTGTTTCCCATGTCACTAGTTACTGTAGCGCAAGACGGGTTTTTCGACCTATCAGCAAAAAAAAAGTCTACATGGGAAGGGTTTAAAACATGTGATGGGTTAGAGCGGCTCTCATGACGCGCTTTAAACGAAAGAAGTTCCTAGAAAATCCATTTCTCCTTTTAAACAAAATCAATATGGGAAAAAGAGAAACGGTCCGGGACTACATTGAATGGGTCAAACATCTAAGATCCGAATGCAACACATCACTAACTCCTAATCATGCTGTTCCTTGTCGGGCTACCACGAAGTATTAGAAGAGACTCAAATGCTGGGAGCAGTACGCCACGTTAATATCACTCTACCAATCAAACACAAGAGGTATGAGGACGAAGCTGTGGTAGTAGATGGAGGATCAGAAGTCAACTTGATCGCCACTAAAAAATACCATAAATAGGGATTGCAAGGGCTGAAGCCTACAAGATTCGCTATCAAACTAGTTGATGAGTTCTGTGTAAAACCTATAGGTGTAGTTGAAGACATCCCTAAAAAGAAAGCGAGAGTGTAGTTTGTAATCACCTTCGTGGTGATGGAAATTCTAGAATCTCCCTCCGCCTATCCCGTTTTATTGGGAAGACCTTGGTTGAGAGTCGCGCAAGTGGTTCACAACTGGGGGACCGGAAAACTCACCTTTGAGAACAAATAATAGGCTATAAAAGTAGATCCAACCACATGGGCAGTGAAACCAATTACACCCAAGGCTGATGACGGATCGTCACCATGGATCACACCATTGATCGTCCAAAGCAAACCAAGGGAGGTCATTATGAATCTGAAACGGATATTGTGCAATGGACGGACGTATTAGTGACAATTGATTGTATGGTTGGACATGCATGTCAACCAGAGTTAGATACGGAACCTAGCACATCATCATCAAAAGGTTACACCATCGACACACCAATAACTTTTGGAGTGAACATAATCAATGTGGCATGGCTAGCAACATAGCTGATACCAGAGCAAGTTGAAGATGAATTAGTGCTCTGACAACATGCCCTTTTCTATGACAAATGAACGGGTCCTGCAGCACATGGATCCTGATCGATATGGAATGAGAAAAATACCAGCTCGGCCTCCACAAAAAGTGCCAATAGCTAAAGGTTCCAAGGTGGAACCACCCAGAGCACCTGCTAATAAGAAGAATCAACTGAAGCATCGATACAGCCAAGTGATCCGATGGAGTGATCTACTAGAAAAAGCAATAGCTACTGTGGATATAGATATTCATAATTACAAAGTGAATATCAAACCAGTTCCCAAGAAAGAGGACAAGGAGGTATACCATTATGTTGACAAAAGAGGAAAGAAGAAAGTTTTGGACTCTGACTGAAAACCCAAAGATTACGAGCCAGACTAAGATCAACATGTTGAAGGAGGAATCCCGATGAACGCCAGTTCATGAGATGCCAGAAACCTTCAAGAATTACACCTTAGACGACGTAGTAATCATGATGCCTCAAGCGCAAAGAGAACCTGATCAAAGTCAAAAACTAGCTGAACAAGTCTTTGAAGGACCTGTGCAGACACAATCAATGAATCTAGATGAGCCAGACAAAGAAGAAAAGATTGTTCACGTGGGAGAGCAATTGACCCCCACTCAATTCACATGGCTACGTAACCTGTTGGTGGAATACAAAGATTGCTTCGCATGGACATACAAGGATCTGAAGGGTATACCACCAATTGTAGTCCAACACACCATACCCTTGGTTGAAGGAGCAGTCCCCAAGGTAAGCAGATATTATCAATGCAATCCTAACTACGCGGAGCTGATCAAACAGGAGTTGCAGAAGCTGCTCGACGCCGATTTCATTTATGAAATTGAGCATACAGATGGGTATCACCTATAGTCATAGTACCCAAGAAGAATGACAAAATGCGAAGGTTCTTAATGCGGTTACAAAGAAAGATCATTTTTCCTTACCTTTCACGAAAAGGGTTTTGGATCGACTAGCAGCAACAGAAGCTTACAGTTTCCTAGATGGCTTCAGCGGCTACAATCAAGTAAAACTAGCACCGGAAGATTAGCACAAGACAACATTTGCCACTGAATGGGGAACTTATGCTTATAAGGTAATGCCATTTGGACTTTGCAATGCCCCAAGCACCTTTCAGTGAGTCATGCAAACGACATTCAAAGAGCACTTGCAAAATTTTTTGGAGATTTTCTTGGACGATTTGTGTGTGCACGGACCAAACGCAGAACACCTATCCAACCTGGAGAAAGTGTTGAAGCAATGCCGTGAGTATCAAATCTCCTTGAACCCAAAAAAATGTCAATTTTGGGTGACACATGGCCTAATATTGGGTCATATTGTATAAAGACATGGAATTGCCACAGATCTATCAAAGATAAGGGTCATTGTTGATATGTCACCACTAGGAACCGCATCAAAGTATGCAATGGGAGCTATCTTGAAGCAATTAGGAGAATGCAAAAAGGACTTTTCAATCCAATTTCCCAACCGACAACTCAGTGACTTAGAGATGAACTATTCAACCACAAAGTGGGAGGCACTGGCCATGATTTACGCAGTCAAGAAGTTTAGACATTATTTGATGGCCACTCATTTCGCATTTTATATGGACCATCAACCCTTGCTCTATCTCGTTAATAAAACTTGCAACACAGGATGCATCACTCAATGGTTGCTGCTATTGTTGGAGTTTGATTTTTGGATAGTGGTTCGCAAGGGAAAAAAACATTATATAGCAGATCAAGTGTCACGAATCAAAGCCCAAAGAAAACTGCAACCCAACCTGATGATGAGCTACCAGATGCTACCTTGTTTTATATTGGTACAATACTAGAATGGGCCACAAACATAGTTGAATACCTAATGCGGGGCCAACCAGATAAACCACTACCCAAGGGGGAACAACGAAAGTTGATCCTAAAGGCTAGACCTTATCAGCTGATTGTCGGCCAACTTTATCGACGAGGATAAGATAGTATCCTACGAAGATGTATTCTTCCACATGAAACCACCCAGATCATTTCGCTTTCACACGAAGGCATGGGTGGAGGTCATTTTGCATCTGATATTACAGTTCGCAAGATGCTGCAATCCGGATGCTGGTGGCTTGATATGGATCCCAAGTTTACGAGAAACTTCTAGACAAAGGTGTTCATTGAGCTAAGAACACAATTGTGGATGAGTAGTACTAAGCTTCCTTAGACATATGCAGATAGAGGGTCAGATCTAGGAAGACATGCTTTGTGCTTATGTTAGCGGTACGCAAACATAGTGGATAAAATATTTACCCTTTGTGGAGTTTACGATAAGAGACATACATCCACTGGATTGAGCCCTTTTGAACTCAACTATGGTTATAATCTAGTTAGCCTAGTGACCATAGGAATTTTGCATAAGGTACCTATTGCAGTTGTTGACATCGATGAGATTATGGACGGATTGTTGGAGGCAAGTTTGACTCTAGCATGAAAAGCCATAAATGTGAATGCTCCTAGAGTTAAGACCCTACAATTTTCCGAAAGCTTAGAAATATCACCAAGAGATGCCTTTGAGGAGATCATGTGAGGTATGCATCATCACACATATGTGATTCTAGATCTACTATTTTGTAGACCCATAATACAGTGACTGTAAGAACATCTAGGATGTTTTGTCCTAATCTCCCTATAGGACCAAAGAACTTGTTATGTCCATGGCCAGTAAGTAGGATTCAGTATACTCCTAGTCTTGGATACATGGTACTCCAGTAAATCAAGCTGTTAGTTATGCCACGTCATATTGGATGTGACCCGAAAGTAACTAATATCCTTGTGAGGTCCAGAACACACTAAATGGAGTTTAGACAAGGTATGAGACAATGTATGCATGTGTAGAGTTATCAATAATAATTCTATGAATAATTGGTCCATGCTTAGGACTCTATTCTAGGTGAATCTATGTATAGGGAACTTAGGGCTATGCATGGCTATGTGCCCAGGTTGCTTTTGGCTCTATATATTGAGGCCAAACTCGCCCTACTCCTTACTGTGATCATTGATTCATTGCCAAGGTTTCACTCTACCTTCATGCTTCTTATTTTTTGGCTTGGGGGTGAAGCTTCTAGAGTTGATTGGTTGCTTCTACTTGGTTGGGTTGGTTGCTCCATAGTGTGTTTCCATTGTGTTTTGTCTTGTAAGCAGGATCTTAGGGAGCTTCCCTTATGGAGCCCCTACGTTGCCACACCCTATCTGAATATAAAAATATTGATAGGATTGAAGATGATGTATCAATAGCGGATAGTTTCCGTTCATCTTTGAGCACTTTCCCCTTTGCCTTGATAGCTTTGTAGAATCTTGTTCCTCAATGTGAGCAATCTTGAGGACTTCTTAGACTCATAGATAGCCTTCAATGTATCCCAAGCATCTTTGGGAGAGACATGTGCTCCTATCTCCCTAGGAATCTCATTGGACACATTCATCTTGATGCAATGAAGTGCCATTCTAGATCACTTCTTGAATGTCACATTCTCTTGAAGGACTTGAGGCTACTCCTCAATCCGCATCACAATGTCTATGAGATCTCAAAGGACTAGAATTGATTATATCCTCACTTTCCATATAGGATAGTTTGATGAAGTCAATCTCTCACTAGCTTCCAAAAGAAATGCTCCAATTGAAGCCATATCGACATTTTTGTGGTACCAAAAGTACACACTTGTGAGTTGTGATCAGAGGTGATTTTGCATGTGTGTGCAACCTTATAGTGATGTACACAAAGTTCCATCAAGATCCAATAAGATCTTGATCACTATTTGGTTCACTCTCCTCACCAAGTCAAATTGCTTAAAAAATTGTTTTTGTTCAATTCACCAAGATTGAAGCACTTAAGCTTGAGCTACAAATCACTTTTCTTAGATCCAAACACTACTTTTAGACTCACTTGGGCCTAAATCACTCTCCACTTGAGATTTGGTAAGGATCAAAAGAGATTTGAAGCTAAAGTACTTCACAAATTTTCATCCTATTGACTACATTTAAGGAAATCAATGACATTTTGGCTTTTACACAAAGTAGATCGTACTTGAAATGATGATATGAACTTAAATGACACAAGTTGGGTGCCCTACCATGGTCTAAACTTCAGATCAATACAACAAAAATGATGCTTTGCTTTCCTAGGAATGACATGCATGTGAAAGTCCTCTTCAAGCTCTTGATTCTAGAGTATTCTCACGACTCAATCTAGAGACACATACTAAATTGATACAAACTCAAAGTTTTGGATCATTCTCAGTTTCTGAGCATCACACACAGTGAAATGAATCTACCTAACTGTAAAACCATCTAATAATCGATTAGAATCAAAGTAATAAGCTTGAGATCCAATCGAGTCTATGAAATGCTTCAAAAAAGCCACTAAGAACATGAAAACTTGGTAATTTGGGATAGAACTTGGTGAATGCTTGGATCATGGCTCTAATACCATGTTAAAACCAGAGGATATACACCTCATTTGGATCTCAAATAATGAATCAAACATCAAGGATTGCACTTAGATTGAATAGATAGAAATCTAGACATCAAATCTACCTATTTTGCATCTAATTTGGCAATTGCCTTTGAACACCACAAGTAAAGTAGCATTTAATCACCATCAATCTCATCATCTCAAAAGTGTGTGTACAAAATGATCCTCATCAAACTAATAATGTATCAGCTTGGATTTGAGCATTAGGGTTGTCCATCATTCGGTATTGACTTAACCCTACTATCTAAGCCCCTAATGTAGGAATCACATCCACTTGGTGGTTGGATTAGGTGTGTCATCTGCATCGTCACCAAAATCCCTCTAAAGTAGACCATAATTCAGGAACTTGATTTTGGGGCTCAATTCGGCCACCTCTAATCATGCGAATGGATTTAGATAATCTTATTTATTAGCATTTATATTAGTTACATTTATGTTACTAGTACTTTTTAGTCTATGAGACATTACTTTACATGTGTGCTCCCACAAGTTTTTCATTCACACTTGAAATGTACTTACATACCGCTTCAACTCCTCCACTGACGCCTTTTGACGTTCACAAAAAGATGAACAATTGGCAAATCCAACAATTAACAAATCCAATAAACATCAATCACCAATAAAATATGGGAGATAGAGCAAGAGAGAAGAGCAAGGACATTCAATTGCAAAAATGGTAGAGTTTCCACCTTCTTGATTGAACATGAGAAATGAATTACAAATCACCACTATTTATAGTGAATTCTAGGGTCCTTGGCCTCAAATCCTATTGGCCAATCTCTACCTCCCTCCTTATTTGAATTTGAATTTGGAGGGAACCCTTTTTTATTCACTAACTTGACTATTAGGCCCTGCGACATTCATTTCCGCAACTTGGCCTATGGGATCATCGGGTTGGACTTACACACGTAGGGTGACAAATCCCTCTCACTTATTAACTACTAATAAATGAACAATTTAATTATGAATTAGGGTTGCCTCGATATCCGCAAACCCTCCAACAATAAGATCATCTGATGTTATATAAAACTTTTATTAGCATAAAAAATATAATGTCATGTCTACAATATAAAGAGCAAATGTGTATATTTCAAAAGAGAGTTTGCATGATACAAGTAGCACAAATCACATAACTAAAATATTTCATATTGAGAAACATTACATCATAACTGATTAATAAGAATTTATAAACATATAATCTCTTACAAAATTAAATTAAATTAAAAAGTTGTGTACCATTTAGTAAACTTCTCTCACTTTGTTTCTAAATTCAATA
The DNA here is from genome assembly GCA_029204225.1 of Diphasiastrum complanatum. Taxonomy (NCBI): domain Eukaryota; kingdom Viridiplantae; phylum Streptophyta; class Lycopodiopsida; order Lycopodiales; family Lycopodiaceae; genus Diphasiastrum; species Diphasiastrum complanatum. The sequence continues at coordinate 49,053,482 of CM055100.1, read as the reverse complement.
AAACAAGTCAACAAAATGTTGATGACTCTCAAAACATTCACATAAAATAAAAATACTAAAAATGTTAACCTCATAAATTTTGTGTAAACTTATAAAAGTTTTATTTTATTGATATTTATTATTCCTTATACATTTGTGCAGAAGTCTTACAAAACAACAATTAAGGTTCATAGTTAGAATCAATTTTAGAAAATGTTCAAAGCAACGACAATTTTTTTTTACAAAACAACCATTTTTGGGCATAAAAGTTGGACATTCTTAACACAAAACATAGAAGTTTTGGACAAAAAATATGTAAGTATTTGTTATATTGTTGACAAAGATAATCAAGTTGTGTAAAATGTTGTAGTTATTGGCAAGCGATATTATCATTTGACACTTGGTATGAAATTGATCACATTTCTAAAACTTTGTCAGTTTGTGTTGTACATTTGAACGAAATCATATAAAAAGTGCTCAAAAAATGGGTTTGTGACATCAAAAATCATTGTGAGGATTAAAAATAGGTAAGAAAAATGGGCCATGAACCCTCCAAGCGATCCTTGGGATTGAATTGAAGGTTCACGACCAAAAAATAATCAATTTTTTTTTGTCATGAACCCTAAATTCGATCCCAAGGATTGAATTCAAGGTTCATGGCCCATTTTTGTTAGCTATTTTTTGTCCCCAGAATGAGTTTTCTTGCCAAAAACGTAGAAAACATAGAGAAACTATAAAGTTCCTCACCAAGGTTACAATAGCCAAGCAAGCCACAAAGCAACACAAGGGAGTCGGTGCACAAACCAACCCAATAGATCAAGGATCAATCTCTCACAAGGGATAGAGGAGTCATGCCATCAGCATGTAGCTACCAACATCACAATCAAGCCTGCACTAGTGAGAGCTGGGTATATTTATACGCTCCCCCCCTCTGACTCAGTGATAAACCCATAATAATCAACCATCATCAGTTTAGGCCTCCAACCATTAGTTATGACCATAGACACTTGTAGTACACTAGACACCTATGAAGTGCTCCTTAGACTCAACCTCCCCCAATAAACATCTCTGACGTATCTTGTCATCGCATGGAATATCTTGAAGCATTCTCTCCTTCTTTGGCTAGCCGGTCTGAGGGATCCTAGATTTGAGTCTAGTGTGAATCTCAGACAACGTGAAAGTCTAGAATCTAGTTATTGTGGCAAGACTGGGAAGCCACTATGTCTAGCTCTAGATGTTGAGTTTGATAGAACTCAAGCATGTTGAACCCTAATCGTCCCTACCAAGCATGCTGGAAATATGCTTGATGCATAGATCGTCTAACATATTGGTGGGTCTATTAGAAGATTAACATTGTGTCGATAGAAAAGCCAACTCTTGTAATTGTACCTCTTTTTTTTTTTACATGCAACTTCCGGATGCTGAAGGTGTATTTAAAATTTTTTACTTTACATGCACCTTTCACTGCAAGGTGCATGTAAGAAAAGCTTACGAAAAAAAAAATAAGAAAAAAGGAAAAAAGAAAAGTTTTCATGCCAAGGAAAGTCCACCTCCTTGGCAGTTCTATCGTGGTTAGGGCCTTCCACCTCAGGCTACCCCAAATATTTGTGGTGACCAATTGGTGAGCCTACAATTCAATCAAGGGAGCTATATTCACCAACACGGGCCTCTATGGCTATGCTTGGCCTTGGATTTAAAAGAAGGTACCCTCAGTGAGAGAAGAAAAGGCCCTTCCCCAACGCCCTTAGGAGGGTGACCTTCCCACCAATACTTCCCCAAACATTTGTGGTGAGCCTGCAATTTAGCGAGCTATATTCACTAACACCTGCCTCTACGACTATGCTTGGCCTTGAATTTAAAGAACGTACCCTCACGGCTGTGTTGAGATGACAATTTGATAGGTGTTGGAACCAAAAAAATGAGGATTTGAGATGGAAATTAAGCCTCTAAGCAAAGATGTACAAATCCAAACATCAATATGAAAGCTACCATCAAGCTATTATTAGCTCATGGGCTACAGTTGTTTGGGGAATTGAAAGGTTCTGCATATCTTGTGACTTCTGCTCAACAATACTCTAGCAAGTTGTCTCTGAATTTAGGGGTTTACTTGCATCATTGATCATATGCCAATTAATGACCAGATGATTAAGTCATTTTGGAAATATGTATCATTTCCTCTTGACTGCGAAACTACAAAGATGTTTTGTATCTGAAAGTCGAGATTATGATAGCCTCATGATATCATATAACATTATGACGATTGCACCACTCTTTTATTGTCACATCATCTCGGATGACAGACTCACTCACATTCAGTGAATATGAGTCAACTACTATTCGAATGGGAATCACGTAATGCAGGTGTGATCACTACATTAGACATTTCTTGCTTTATTTTGGCTAATTGTTTTTTCCAGTTGGTATTCGTTAAACACCTTTGTGAGGCTTTTGTAGTTTGACAACAGAGTTTAATGGTTGCAATTTCACAAAAGTGCCCTGCAAACCTTTAAGATAAGGTGCTACGACAAGTTTGTAAATTTTTTTCTTTATGTTAACCGCTTTGCAAGTACATCATAGATGGGAGTTCACATTAACGCTTTCAAATGCATGTCTGCTCCAACTGAATTCCTCATTTTATGCATTATGATTTGCTCAAAAACTGCAATTGCTATGCAAAGCTGTAGTGCAACATTTAAGTATAGTGAGTTTGATAGCTATTTATCGTGTGCTTTTTTAAGTGTAGTTGCAACATGGCATAAATGTTCTGTTCTTACAATGCATGTATGCTGCAGGTATGTCAACAGAAACTTTTTAAGTGAAGCTGTTCCAGATCTTTCTGCACTTAGAAGTCTTCAGTACCTGTAAGCAAACACATAGGACAGTAGATGGTATTTAGAATTGGGTCTGACAAAAAATTCTGCTGATTATCAGGCTGCTGTTTTTTTAACTTCATGTGAAATAGTTAGCAGTAGATTTTTGTTATCTAGTCCAAGATTCCAAATGGTAGGCATTTTTATGTTGCTTATTGGATGCAGACCAAGAAAGTTACTTGAATCAGCTTGTCCTCTAGCATATGATTTATTCTTTATCTGTTTACAGATGGTTGCAGGACAATGAGTTTACTGGTGCAATTCCTTCAGAATTAGGAAACTTGTCATCGCTCCAAAATCTGTATGTTTGTTTTAGTGGGGTACCGATATATTTCAGTTTTCAAACTAGGGTCGTAATTTGGTCTGAATAGTACACTTTACAACTGAATCAAGTATTCTGCAACAGGGGGATGGAGAACAATCATTTCACAGGTTCCATTCCCGATACTATCAATCAGCTGAGTAGTCTTCCTTATGTGTAAGTACAATGTGATTGCAAATATCATGGTGAATAATTAACCTTTTATAAGCCATTGAGCCCTGATATGAGCACACTGACACTTAAATTGAGAAATCCACAGCGAGCGAACCATATGGCTAATATGAATTCTTATCTTATATCATACCAATAAGTAACAATGTATGATTTGATTCTTAACTCGCAGAAATCTTCAAAATAATCGCTTGAGTGGACCACTTCCTGATCTATCAGGCCTTATAGACTTGCTGAGTTTGTAAGTGAAGTCTTCCATATGTTCAAATATCAGGTGATGCACTTGTAACTTCTCATTAATTGGGTCTACTTTGAGTTTACGTAATAATCTATTGTCATTTGGATCTACAGGGACCTCACAAACAACTCATTTGTACTCGGGAGTGTTCCTGTTTGGCTTCAAAAGATGAAGAAGTTGAAGATCTTGTTCGTAGCACAAACAGTTTTGGTTCTCAGAATTTTTAGAGTTAACACTGCATATAGGGCATAAGTTTTTGAAACAGCAAAATTTTCAAGCTAATGAGAAACCCTTTACTTTGATGTCCATCTGCAGAAACTTGGATAATTGCGGGTTGACTGGAACCTTTCCGTCTTGGCTGACACACAGTCTTATGTCAATGACAACCGCGTAAGGTTATATACTTTGGAACAAGCTGTGCAGATGATATGATGCAACCATTTCTTAACGACAGAACTTTTTGAAACTATTAAGCACCTTGACTTGCTGACACTTACACTTAGTTGGAATCCATGTACACTTAGCTTAAGTGTTTTTACTTATCTCCATTTTGACAGGACTTTTGCTTTGAACCAGTTCAATGGCACTCTAGACATTAGTAATGTCAATAGAAACTTGACGCTTCTTTCACTCGAAGATAACAAAATCTCTAGCCTATATGGGACTGTTCCTGGATTTATCAGTGTAAAGTACGTCAGGAGCTTTTTCCATCATATTGCGCAGTAACATTTTTGCTTCTGTATCAGTTAAAGTTTTGTCAATATATGAAAGAGTAAATTTGCATTTCTTGGAAATTTTATCTCTGTTCTATTCATTTTGATCTTGTAAATGCGTCTGATGGCCAGGCTTGGTGGCAACCTAATCTGTGAAAATGTTACGTTTCCTCAGCCTGAGTTGTGTGACCTTTCTTCTGGTTATGGGCCTAGAACATGGCAACAACATTTACCATGCTCCAAGGTCAATTGTAAGCAAGGCCAATCACTCAGTCCTGAAACATGTGCTTGCATGTACCCATTGGTCGGCAAGATTATACTCATTTCACCTTCGTTTAGTACTTTCAATGCACCACGAATTGGTGGACTAGAATTACAATTAGCGGGACAGATGAAAGTAACTTCAGATCGAGTATGGGTACAGAGTGCCAATTTTACCTCTTCAAATCAGACAGTGGCTGACATTCTTGTCTTCCCTGCTCAGAGCGGCGGGTTCTGGGATCATTCTGAGGTTTCTTCCATTGAATTACAATTAAAGAGCGGAAAATCTTTAAGTGGATATGGACAATATCTGTTGCAGTTTCTCACTCCCCCGCAAGGTATTTAGTGTATCTAGTATCTACTATGCAACAATTCAGGCATTCACAGTTGAAGGTTTGACAGGTTGGAAAGATAAGAGTTATCACTCTCCAGTGCTACTTAGATCTGAATAAAGAACCTGGGAATGGACTGTTTTATGCTGGTATACTTGTCACATGTACTAAGACTCGGGATGTTATCAAGTGCAAGAGCTGTATTATAGGTTAAACGTTTCTTATATTTGTGAATTTCTTGTTTAAATATCTTGCTTCTAATGGCCTTTTTATTTGTCTCTGGTATGATTTTGCAGGGAATATTATGAAGACACACTCTAAAGTTTTGCCCATAGTCTTAGGTGTGACCCTCTCTTTACTGTCAATACTGATTGCAAGTTCCGTTGCAGTTCTAGCTTGGAGACGGTACAGGACGAAAGAATTCTTGCTAAGATATGGAGTCCAGCAAGGTAGATGAAGAGAGAGAGAGAGAGAGAGAGAGAGAGAGAGAGAGAGAGAGAGAGAGAGAGTTTTATTAACATCCTTCAGGTTCCAAAAGTACATATCAAGTGTGCTACTTTTCATGGGAGCATATAAAGATGTCTCCGAATAACAAACTAGCTAACTAACTAACGAAATAACAGTGGAATGCATAATATCAAATCTGAAAATGTAAGAGTAGGTTAAGCCATGCATAGCTTAACAAATGATATATAGTGATAGCATCAGGTGACAGGATGTTATACTGACCAAAGTAGATGAGAGTCCAGATATTGTAGTACGTTGAGATGACTGCTGATGGGCTCCCAAGTGTAGGGACATCTGCTTTATCCTTTGATGCACTCCCTTCACCCTTGAGTGACGATGTGAGAAGTATGAGGTTGCATCAGGTCCCTAGCATTGGCCATAGTGGTACAACATGTATCACTCCTAAAGCAAAATATCTCTTTGAGCATCAAGGCAACACATCTTTGGTCCTCATAGGACGTAAAGTAGTTGGCCAGAGAAGAGACAGTAGTGTTTCTCTTGAATCTCCTAGTAGAGAAACCACTAGAAGATAAAGTGCTCCTTTGCCTCAATCATTCCCATATTCCACATCTGGCAGATCCTATCCTCTCATGGTGACAGCTTAGAAACGTCCTCTACCTGTAGCCGACGTGCGGAAACCTGGAGTTGTCCCAATGCAATTTGAAGGTCATGAGATAAGCTAGAGTCCTAGGAAGGGGGTTGGGTAGGAAACCCAACACCGTCTAACTCCAAAAAGTTTTTCCTATAAAAATCTAGTTTGACCCCCAAGGAATGGGCCCTACCAGACATTTTGGATAATGCTCAGATAAATCATCTGATGTAAACAGGGAGGTGGGAAATAGATATGCTGAATGTGCCCAATAGATGCAACACTTGTACGTACCATGAGAGATGGTAGCCTTGCTGAAAAAGTGTTCTAGATGAGGTAAGTGCCAGCCATGGGTATTTGTCCATGCTAGAGTTTGTAGTCTTGAATCATGTCTTTGCAACTAGATGGTCAATCTGAAGATAGCCTCCACCTATATAGGCAGAATAGCAAACTCCGAATGGGTGATTGGATGCACAATTGAGGATTTACTACGAATCGTACATGATAGCATAGGTATTAGAAGATGCGAGAGTTTGGCCCAGTATACCATGCCTCTACTGCAGACATAGATATACCTGTAACTAAAGTCTTGAAAAGGTGGCACCTACTCTGGGAATCTTGTACATGCTGCTTGGAACAGAGCCGCTCCATATTGACTATGTTAGATTTCTATCTTTGATCAACTGTAAATACTTGTACATACTTGTAAATAAGTTACTCAGTAGAAATTTGACAGTCCAGGGTCGAAATAGAATTTCGATCCACAGGCTAAAAATGCAAAATGCGACCACTGTAGCAGAGGATCGAAATACAAGGTCGAAATAAATTTTTATCCTCATGGTTGAAATACAAACTGTGGCACACTGTAGAGCAGAATGCGACGTTATTTTCTGGGGATCAAAGCCAATGCCAGTACAGACTTTACGGCATTAATGCACAACTATAATAGATGTAATTCATCAGGTACATTTGATTGATGATGATGATGTTCTTGTTGCAGCAAATTATTCAGTGAGTTAGGATCACAATTTGTTAAGATCAAAATAAGCAGAGATGCAGTTGCAGTAGCTAAACGGTTTTACAGACCATTCATGTTTGATATTATTTGAATAAAAGTAGAAGTGCATTTGCCCAGTTCTTTATGATCCGTATTCTGAACAAATGTATGATATTTCAATAAGTCTAAATTAGCTTTGAATTCCACAATTTTAGAATATTATTTCATAGCTATTTTAGAATAGGTAGATCTGTTGATAGAGTGATGTGCATTTATCGTTTTCCAACAAGGTGTCAGAGCCAGGTTACAGAATTCGAATCAGACCCCGATGCAAATAAGAGCATTCATTGTGACAAGATTTTATTTGTTTGGAATGTACATTTTTTCTTGGTCGTGTTGGATAAGATAAGGCTGCCTAAAGACTTGGAGGTCCTGTAGGTACTTGTGTAGATATTTACTTTGAACTATCTTTGGTGTCTAGGAGGACTCTCTACCTTGTCCTTTGAGTCACTCTCAAACATGTGAGCGACGTCTGGGGAAGTAATTATTCATCATATGATATGAGGGAGTGCAAAGTGGTCGGGTGGTCTCAAAAAAGATAGTGGTATCTTTTCCAAATCTCATAATACAGAGTGCACTGGGAGATAAAATTCTCTTCCGTCTCCGTTATTCCCATAGTGCACATCTAGAACAATTTGTCCTATCAAGCTCTTCTCTAGAAGCATCCAACCTTGACTTGTAATTGGTGTGAAGTACCTAAGTGTAATTTGAAGGCTATGAGCCAGCTAGTGTGTTGTAGGAAGACCAACCATGACTATCTCAAGAGAATGTGTTTTGTAATACTCTAGTTTGACCTAGGAGCCCATGACCATGTGTGTGTGTGTGTGTGTGTATCATGGTTGCAGTGGAACGCGTCCGCTGCAATCACGTTCCAGAACGTTAATATAATTTTATTTCACACACACACACACACACACACATATATATATACTTGCAGCCGGAATGCGTTCCGGGGTGGGCAACGTTCCAAAACGCATGGGCGCGTCCGGGGCTGGGCGCGGGCGCGGGCGCATTCAGGGGTGGGCGCACAAAAAATATGGACACGCCCGACCCCGCGCCCGGGGGTCGGACGCGGACGAGCCCGGGCGGGCGCAAAAATAGCCAAAAGCCCCCGGACACGCATCCCTATTATCATATATATATCATAGACCCCACGGTTCACAGAACCATGGGTTCCAAGTACCGTACAGTGAACCGTACCACGGTTCATGAACCGTGGTACGGTTCATGTAATTATTTTTTTTTATGCTCTTTAACCCCTAAAACCCCTAAAAATCAATTAATTAATTAATTAATACGGTTCTTCATAGTTCTTGGAACCAGACTTTGTGAACCGTACGGTTCATTGTACGGTTCCAAGAACCGTGGTGAACCGTCCACGGTTCACGGATTCTATTATATATATATATATATATATATATATATATATATATATATATATATAGAGAGAGAGAGAGAGAGAGAGAGAGAGAGAGAGAGAGAGAGAGAGAGAGAGAGAGAGAGAGAGAGAGAGAGAGAGAGAGAGAGAGATCTTTGACTATTCTAATCTAGCTATGGTAAGTGTAAGTTACACTAACTATGCTAAGATCCTAAACAATCACCTACATTCAAGTGTGGCTCATGTGCTTTAGGGATTCAATTGTCATGTAAGAACTTGGAAGACCTCGCTGATCCAAGAACCCAAATGATAGCTCTTAAACTGTAGTTCCCAAAAACCTCAATAGTTGTATATGGTGGTAAATTTGTGTGGTTAACTCGTGACATGAGCAAGCAAAATTGTATATTGCCTATGCATCCTTGGAAGTTGGAATACTGAACTGTGGAACAGAGAGACCTTTTACAAGGACCAGACCTTGCTTGACTTGTCCTGGTGAGCTTCACTAGAATCATGGTGTAACCTCTGAAGTGCAGATGGTTTGTTTGTGCTTAGATATTAGGTTGCAGCAATAGTTGTTACTGAGGTCATATTTTCTGTAGAATTTTCTCCTTTTATGCTCTCCATTATCATGTCATGCAACTGCTCATGTTCTGTTTCAGAATTTGCCAAACACTCCTTGCAGCCTATGTTCTTTACGTATCAGGATGCGAAAATGATAACAAATGATTTTTCTCAAAGCAACAAGCTGGGGGAAGGTGGATTTGGAGAGGTTTTCAAAGTATGTTTTCATTAATTTTAGTAGGAAAGCCATCTCAAATACATTTTGAAATATCTACATTTTATCATAACAATATCGTTGGAGTATATTTTTTTGTATCCCTGTATTGTAAGTAACGGAAGACATAAAGTTTCAGTATAAGTTGCCAAACTGCAGTTATTAGACTGAATAAAGCAGATGGCTATTATTTAACTTGAAAATTTTAAACACCAGAGATGAGTTTTTGAACTGAATTTGTTTATGTTCAGAAGATAGAAAAATGTCTGTTAGTCATAGTCTAATCACAATTGGAATTCTGTTCCTGAATTATGCTTTGATATCTTCTTGTTGTCAAGCAGTAGCTATATTGCTCTTGACATTCCAATCAGCTCTATGTCCTTGGTATGTGTTATCAGGGTATGCTGCCAGATGGGACTAAAGTGGCTTTGAAACGCTTGTATGCCTCACGTTCATTACAAGGAACACAAGAATTTATTAATGAGGTGACGATCATCACAGGTGTGCTGCATCGTAACCTTGTTAAATTGATTGGTTGTTGCATTGAAGAGACGGAAAGGATCCTGATATATGAATTTTTAGAACACAACAGCCTCTATCATGTACTGTTTGGTAAGTTTCTTTCTCTTAAAAAATTCTTTGATGGTTGAATCTATTAGTTCTGTACTTTTGAGATCTTAACACATTATGTAAAGGCTAGACGTCCAGTTTACAGTCCTAGTCTCAATATTCTCAGAAATACTACTTTTAAAATTTCCAAACATCAAATTGTGTGCCACTTTGGTTGACGAACTATGAACAAATCAGTCGGCCCTTGTTTGAAGTGATTTTCACTTTCATTCTCATCTTCTGTTAGTATGTTGATTGGTGTCTTCAATTTGCTGAAGTAAGTCAATGGCTATATGTTCATTCGTAGAGCATGGTTTGATTCAATTATTTCACATGGTTTTCGCTTGAAAATTATTGTTCTTATTTGGTTTTTTGGTGCTTGATATTCTACGTGTCTGCTACTGTTATATCCATCAAGTATCGGACTATCAAAATGCTTCAACTCTCACTTTCGAATCTGCATTATAGTCTGCTTTTGGAGTGATACCATTACTCATCCCAGCTGGCACGTAGATGTAGTATCTATTGTTTAGGGTGATGGGTCTATGGGTTTGTTTTTCCTACAGCTGCTCTTGAACATGCAATGTTTCTCCATATCAGTCTCTTTGCTGAGAGCATATATACAGTTCGTTTCAGTTGACATTCTCTCAAGACTCGGATTTTGTTGTCAGCCTCCAGACCCCTCTGTTGGGTATGTACATACATGCGAAATTTGGGTGACTAAGCATTCGACAGGATTCAGGATTCAGGCTTGTATGAATGCTTCTATGTGTTTTTGGTCACCACCTTGCAGTTATCACATAAGACCTTCGAATGTCACCCAATCATGAGCACACTTTTCCCTTTAGAATCAAATCATTGTTGATGTAAGGCAGTTGGATAGAAGCCAATATTATGTTTTTGAGAATTGTGCCCACTTTGCAGCAACATTTTTTTGCAAAGTTCATGCAATTGACTCTATGCTATTCACTTCTCCCCCTCGATTAGCATAATTCAACTCTGTTCTGTCTTCTTCCCACAACCTGTTTTTGTGGATTAAAATAATTTTGTATTTTACCCACCCCTTACAATACAGCACCTAAGGCTGTTCAGATACTTACAATGTCAGATTTTATATTCGGACAATTCTAAACTAGCTCAATCTAACATATTTAAGTTGAGCCGTACCCTATATAGCTTTGACATATATGCTAGTCAATGGCACAAGAGGACCAGTAGTGAAGCTAGCTGCTAGAACAATTGATGTTTGTATTGTTTTACAATTTGCTTTGAAGTTGCATCAGTTTCAAATTGCTGCACTCTGGAACGCGTTCATAAGGTTTTGTTGAGGAGCATGTAGTTCTAAAGGGCACTGGAACTTCTCTAAAATTTTATTTGTTACAAGTTTTAAGGCTTTTCTGTAAGGTTTCGGGAAATATTGTTTCTCAGGAAGTTTGGATTGGAAAAAAATTCACAACATGCTGAAACAAGGACTGTACATTGATGATTGAAAACATTTTGAAGAAAGGAAATTGATTTACTTAAGAGCCTGAGAGTTTTAAAATTCTGAAATTAATGCAACGTAGAATAAAAAATGAATATCATTACTGGCACCAACAGTAGTTTTGCTTGAGACCTGAACCATTATCAAGCCCTCCTCTTTTTTAAGAATGCTACATCGATGACAGTTGACAATAAAGGGAAAGATTGACATCACAAGCTGTTAAGAATATGTATTGGCAGCTATTGACCATGAACTAGATTGTTTCCATTACCTCGGTGTAACAATTTTGCTAAGTTCTATTTCCAATATGTCCAATTCGATCTTGTATAAGTTCTATTGACTTTGCTGTAAAACGTGCATAAAATCTCGCATTTAAATTGACTCTTGAGAATAATTACTTCTTCATATAGGTGCATCTCTACGATGCCTCAATATTTCTGATGAGAGAGTTCTCACAACATTGACCAAATCTTGATCAGATCATCTACATACAACACAATCAAAACAACTGATTCATCATGTTCCAAAACATAAGAATTTGGGTCTAAAGTGGTTCTTACTGTTCCTTTCTTTGAAAATGTTCATCGATACGACTATACTAAGCATGAGGTGCTTGTTTCAATCCATATAAAGCTTTGCGTAACATGAAAACTTTATCTTCATGCCTGCCATCTGATTGAGTCATGTAAACCATCTCACTTATTGTACCAATTAGAAAAACAGATTTGATGTCCATCTTATGTAGCTTCCAACCGTGCATGATGCCAATACAATCACCAATCGTAGTGTTGTCACTTTGCCAATGGAGAAAAGGTCTTCTCATAGTCTATGCCCTTAATTTGTGCAAATCTCTTGACCACTAGACATGCTTTATGCTTGGCAATTGACTTATTTGTATTGTACTTTGTTCGATACACCCATTTATTTTCCAATGGGTTTCTTGTCTCAAAGATAACCCACTGTTTCCCAAGTCTCGGGCCTATGGAGGAAATCCATTTCATCCTTCATTGTATCCTACCACGTCTTGCTCTCCTCTCTCTCGCTTCCTCAAAGGTTGATGGTTCATGGCATTGTACTGTATCCGGCATTAGAGCATAATTTACTTGGAAGTTTTCTAAAGGTTTCTGCTCCTTTGTGGATCTATGAACCTCTCCTTGCTGAAACACCTCTTGGGGAATAGTAACCCATGTAATGTCCTATGTCTTTCTCTTATCACTTGTCACTTCAATTTTAGGTGCGCCAAACCTAGATCTTGGCATATCTCTTCCAACATTCCCCTTTTGCAACTTTCTTCTCTCTAGGTTTGTCTAAGTAGGGCCATCTTACCATCTTATCGTTAGATGTAGGTTGATCCTTGCTACCATCATCCTCTTTGAACTTCTGCATCTCATCAAATAAGACATCTCTGCTAGTGTAGGACTTCTCCTTTGGATCATAGCATTTGTACACTTTGACCTTGTCATCATACTCAATAAAGATAGTCTTGATGGACTTCGCATCCAACTTTCCCCTAACGTCCTCTGATATATGCACATATGCCCTGCATATAAATACTCACACAAATGCCGCATCTTTGGCTTAACCTATGAGATAGCTTCTTCTAGTGTCATATTTGGTACTACAATTGTGAAACTCTTCTCTGCTTGTGCATATTTTAGGGTTCTCATGATGCCAATAGTTGTTGGGTTAAAGATTGTTTGGGAATGTTACAAACCACTATGAATCATTTAAGTATCTTGCTTGACTTTGGTTTCCTTTTTTAAGCTTAAGATACCAAAGGGTGTGATGACCATATTTGCACGTTCATATGTCTATCTTATGTTTGCAGGTTTTTCGAATGCTCCGATTCTTGATTGGCCATGCAGGTACAACATAGCCATCGGAACTGCTCGAGGGCTTGCCTATCTTCATGATGAATGTGAAACTCGCATAATTCATCGAGATATCAAAGCAAGCAACATTCTTCTTGATAAGAACTTCCAGCCTAAGATAGCAGATTTTGGTCTGGCAAGGCTTTTTCCTGATGGAGCAAGTCATGTCAGTACACGTGTTGCTGGAACCTTGTAAGGGCTTTACTTTCTGCATTTCTGCTCTTAATTTCTACTAAACTCCATTGCTTTCTGCAGTTTTGCTCTTAATTCCTGGTGAGACTCCCAAGATTGACCAAGGGCAGTCTACTTTCTTCAACTGAGGATCCATCTTTGGAAGTTGTCAATGATGTAAATCTGATTGCTGAAACCTGTTGCATAAAAAAAGTGCAATAAAAATATGAAAAGTGTAGCTGTATCATCATGTCTTGTCAAGTTTCAGCAGTCTGATAGTCACTTGCATATTCTGCCATCATAATTTTCATATTGTTGTTGACTCCCTCAACTGATCTGCTGCGCACGGTTGTAAATGCATGTGGTGCAGTGGTTATGTGGCACCAGAATATGGACTTTATGGTCAACTCACGGAAAAAGCTGATGTCTTCAGTTTTGGGGTCGTTATGTTGGAGCTTGTTAGTGGAAAAAAATGTGTTACATCTGATGCAGATTATGTACTTCTTCTTGAATGGGTGAGTTGGAATCACTGAGATTCCTCTTCGCTTATAGCTTACTGTTTAGTAGGGTTCTGTTGTGTAACAGATAGAACCACACATCTTCTATCTATCAAATTTGGGTATTGCTTCATTGACGCCTTAAGATTCCTTGAGCTTAATATACTAGGAGGCGATGCTTTTAAGTTCTTGCGTGTTCAACTTATTGATGGATAGCTTGGTAGTAGATCTCTATAGACGGGGCTCCCATCTATTGATCCTAAGAATGCGGGACTAATTGTTTTCTGCCAGTCAGGAATGGACAGTGTGTTGCAACTTGCAGCAATTCCTTTGACTTCAATTAAATTAAGATTCAGATCTTAATTTTAGTCATTGTAGTCCCCATAATTTTATACTTTTCAAACACTAGAGTGTTAAATTATGCTCTTGGTCTGCTTTTGGCTTGTATACATTGTTTTGGGTGACTTTGCATGTGTAGCATTTTATGAGGTGTCCACTTAAGTTTGCTTTTTCAATATCCTTTTAGTCATTTTTGAATGCAGGCCTGGCAATTATACGAGGAAAATAGGTTGATGGAACTCGTTGACCTCACATTGAAACCAACATTAAAGGAGGAAGAAGCTAATAGAGTCATTCATGTAGCTTTTCTCTGTACTCAAAATGTGGCAACAAAGCGTCCAACAATGCCACAAGTTGTTGCAATGTTAGTAGGAGAAAGAGAGACACGAGATATTTCAAATACCCCTGGAGTGATGTCTGAACTTACGATTGGAAAATCTGGATTTTCATCAAGTGTAGAAGTAAAATCTGAGGCATCACGTTGAGTTGATTTCTTTGCTTCTGAATTATTTTAACACATTTTCAGCAGCTTGTGAAGCTGTCAAGTATAAAATGGTATGGATATACATTGCAAGATTCATGGCATTAACTGAGTCTTAAGCGCTAAGACCAATGTGTGGCTAAAGATGATGGAAAGGATATTTTCTATCTAGAGGATGTTTATGTGGATGAGAGGGTTAGGAGCAGATCGGATATGGCTAATTCTGACTTTTGCAACGAGGGAAATCTTTTTCTTTGTGAACATGAAGAGTACCTAGGTACGTACATATATTCTGATTATGGCTTTCTATTTTAGTCAGTGAAGCTTTGTTGCTCGTACCTCAAAGTATCATGGATGCAACCTGCAACATATTTATTAATCTGTACAGGCCTTCAGTCATAGATTTGCTATTTCCCACAAGAATTTGGTGAATGTGTAGCTATGAGGTTTTGACTTACAAAGTTTTACCATAGTTTTTTGTATGATGGGAAAGAATTGTTGTAATCTGATGTCGATATTTGATTGATTACTTGAAATGATTGATTACTTGATTTACTGGTCTAGGATGGTTTCAAATGAGGCAGAAAGCTTAAGTGATGCCTTGATTATGAGGAGACCTTTGAACCCGTTGCAAAGATGGTGACAATAAGAATTCTTATTTCTCTTGCTTGTTTCTTTAAGTGGAAGGTGTTCCAACTAGTTGTATCCAATGCTTTTCTAATGATCATGATGGTTGATTGAGTGCTTGTTTAGCATCTCCTGAATTGTTGATGTCATCCATGTAAATTTTTTGTGATGCTGTTAAATATAAAAGGAAGTGGAATGGCCGTTTAACCCAAGCGTTGTTTGGCTAACTGTTGTCTGGTTCTCAGCTTTCTTTTCAATTAAAAGTGTTAGTGCAAACACTCCATTTGACGCAACATGACCAGTAAAGATGTTGGATTTTGGTAGTACACACTGTAATTAAGATGTGATTGTGTCACTATACATATTGCTGGCAAATCCAATAAATTTTTGGAATTGAAACAGCCTCATAAATGGCCTTTTTTCCAAATTGGATGGATCCTTTGATATAGAATCAAACAAATTTTCCATTAGCACGCTGTTCAATATAGTTTACACAATTATGTGATATAATACATTCTGAATGTTCTAGTGCAGTTCTAGCCCGGGTTTGAAGAGAGCATGTAGAGATTTATTATCAAAAGGGCATATTCATTTGTCTTATCATGATCTATATTATGAGTACATATAAGGTGAGGAGCTGAATAGCACGTCATATTCTACTAAATAAAATGAAATAGGAAAATGTGATCAAAACATCATAAAAACTTGGAAGTGTGAAGAAGACTGCACAACTGATATGATTGCTGGTTTAGAACAGTGGCTCAATGTACTCTGTTGGGATAAGTAGAACTGATGCCTAGTTAAAGAAAAGCTGGTCTAAGCTAGTTGCAATTCCATGGTCAGTCAACTCCCCAAGCCCTATTTTGTTTAACAGACATTTACTTCTACTATTGACTTTGTACAAATAGTGCTAGTAATAAGAGTTACTCTCTTAGTAAGGAATCAACTTTCAAGCTAGAAGCTAGTAACTATTTATTCAAAGAGGCAATAGCTCTTCTATTATTAGCAAACAAACAATTTCTTTGTCACTATAACGATTGAGCAACTCTTGATGATTTTTCTTCTCGATTGAATTCTTTGACTTCTTTTCATTCAAATGTTACACAACTCAGCACTCTAGTCAAGTCCCATACCTAGAGTGTTTTGCAATCATCAAAAGCTATGTCATCAAGGACTACATAATTTAAGCTGATGGATTTCAATATTCATGGAAGCAATTTTTGAAGATTTGGATGGTTTCTATGCAAAGGTGTGCATGGCAATCTAGGAATAGGTGGTGGAAGGATTCAACTTAAAATTAGTGATTGTTGCAAGTTTGGTTGACATTTCCTTTGAATGAGTTTCACTGCCATAGATTGCTGGAGGATTCTTGAGCCAGACATTGGCAACTGTTTGCAAGTTTGGTATACATTTTCTTTGAATGACTTTCAATGCCATAGATTGTTGGAGAATGCTTAAGCCAAAATTTTGGTACTTGAAAAGTTTGATTCTTATTATTTTCGCTAATTTTTTGCTCTAGCACCAGGGTGGTTGTCTACTTCCCATTCATTGTTGAACTAAACAAATGTGCTATATTGGTTGTTTATGGCCTCACAAATTTTATGATAGGTAATTGACTCTATTTTTGGGAAGGGCCTTTGGCCAAAGGTGATATGTTCTTTTCTTCTCTCAGTGAGGGTACCTTCTTTTAAATCCAAGGCCAAGCATAGCCATAGAGGCCAATGTTGGTGAATATAACTCCCTTGATTGATTTGTAGGCTCATCGATTGGTCACCACAAATATTTGGGGTAGCCTGAGGTGGAAGGCCCTAACCACGATAGAATGACCGAGGAGATGGACATTCCTTGGCATGAAAACTTTTCTTTTTTTCTTTTTGCCTATTTTTTTTCGTAAGCTTTTCTTACATGCACCTTGTAATGAAAGGTGCATGTAAAGTAAATTTTTTTAAATACACCTTCAGCATCCGGAAGTTGCATGTAAAAGAAAAGAAAAGAAAAGAAAAAAGAGGCACACAATTTCCATGCAAAGAGGTGCCTCCCTTTCCTTTGTAAATGAAAACACGAATCTTGTCATCGCATGGAATATCTTGAAGCATTCTCTCCTTCTTTGACTAGCCGGTTTGAGGGATCCTAGATTTGGGTCTAGTGTGAATCTCAAACAACGTGAAAGTCTAGAATCTAGTTATTGTGGCAAGACTGGGAAGCCACTATGTCTAGCTCTAGATGTTGAGTTTGATAGAACTCAAGCATGTTGAACCCTAATCGTCCCTACCAAGCATGCTGGAGATATGCTTGATGCATAGATCGTCTAACATATTGGTGGGTCTATTAGAAGATTTACAGTCGATAGAAAAGCCAAGTCTTGTCATCTAAAAGTGAAAGCCTTTCTTGAAATCTATGAAGCAACAATAGACTCTCTCTTGTATGTGTCTGGTGTGCTCGATAATGGATGTGAGCATGAGGATATGGTTCATGGTGGAGTATTGTGCTTTGAAACTAGCATGGCCTATCACATATAATCTCTTGGTCGTTGCCACCATGCTCACTATAGTTTGTAAAATAGTACCATATAGCTTCACAATGACATGCCCGATTATGATGGTACAGTAGTTATCTGGTCTCATGGGATCACAAAACATTTTTGTATATGAAATAAGTAATATTTCGTGCAAACGGGAACGATTTGGCCTATTTCCTAGATTCCATGTATGTTTGAGATATTATCGGTCGTATCTCAGATTCATAAGCACATCGTCGAATAATGTTGTCAACGCCCCTTTTGTAAAATTGTCCCGCAATTAACTGAAAGGGCGCTGCTTTTATTAAAAAATTTCTTTTTTCCATTGTAGTCAGGCCTTCTTTTAGTCGGCCAGTCTTGCCAATAACTACAACATTTTACACAACTTGATTATATTTGTCAACATTATAACAAATACTTACATCTTTTTTGTCCAAAACTTCTATGTTTTGTATTAAGAATGTCCAACTTTTATGCCCAAAAATGGTTGTTTTGTAAAAAAAATTGTGTTTGCTTTGAACATTTTCTAACATTGATTCTAACTATGAACCTTAATAGACTTCTGCACAAAATGTATAAGGAAATATCAATAGGATAAGACTTTTACACAAAATTTATGAGGTTAACATTTTTAATATTTTTATTTTATGTGAATGTTTTGAGAGTCATATCAACATTTTGTTGACTTGTTTTATTGAATTTAGAAACAAAGTGAGAGAAGTTTACTAAATAGTACACAACTTCTTTAATTTGATTTAATTTTGTACGAGATTATATGTTTATAAATTCCTAATAATCAATTATGATGTAATGTTTCTCAATCTGAAGCATTTTAGTTATGTGTATTGTTGCTACTTGTATCATGCAAACTCTCTTTTGAGATATACATATTTGCTCTTTATATTGTAGACATGACATTATATTTTTTATGCTAATAAAAGTTTTATATAACATGAGATGATCTTATTGTTGGAGGGTTTGCGGATATCGAGGAAACCCTAATTCATAATTAAACTATTTATTTATTAGTAGTTAATAAGTGAGAGGGCTTTGTCACCCTACGTGTGTAAGTCCAACCCGATGATCACATAGTTAGAGACTTTAGGCCAAATTGCGCGAATGAATGTCGCAGAGCCTAATAGTCAAGCCAGTGAATAAAAAAGGGTTTTTTACACTCCGTGTATCATGTTCTGATATATGTCAAGCATCATCCAGTGAGTATGGTCTCTCCATGTAAACCTAAGATTAGAGTGATTAAACATCTACAACTAATCATGGAATTACAAGAGTGGCAGATTAGCCACAACCTAGGAAGTATCTACTGACGTCATGCCATCAGGTCAGATCTCTGTACTTCTGGGTACTTGCATGATCTCTGGTGGTACTCCTTGGAGCATGAGGACAGAACGAGTTTTGTTTCCACCATTGGTTTTGTTTACCTCGTCTGCCTTTCTCTCGTACTGGATCGCAAAGGAATCTCGTTCGTGGATTCTTTGTGTTCGCAAACCGTTCGTGTTCGTGAATCGTTGGTCTTCGTCTCCGTTCACTTTTGTGTTCGCAAAACTCTTCGTGTTTCATGTTTCAAGATGTTCGAGTTCACGAACATCTTCGTCAGGCAAAGGGATGAAATCTAGCAAGGCTTTGTATCAGAAACACTTTGTTTCTGAGCACTCCGTATATAATCACGGGCCACTTGCAACATTTCATGCATATCATGCAAGAAATATGCAACTTTCTGGATCGTAACAGACTTTGTCTCCACATTTACCGGAGATCTAGGTTGAAAACCCTACATCAGCATAAACGGACTATAACCAGTAGCAGAATGTTTTCTACTGTTATAAGCAAACTCAACTAAAGGAATGTAATCTTCCATAGTCTGATTAGTTCTCTCAGTCTGGCCATCTGATTCAAGATGATCAGAAGAACTAAAACTAAGAGAGGTTTCAAGCTTATGGAATACAGCTAACCAAAATTGACCTATAATTTAGGATCTCTATCACTAACTATATCACTTGGCAGTCCATAAAGCCTAAATAATCTTTCCACAAAGATCTGGGCTAAATCCAAAGCCTTCACAGTTGACTTGACTGGTATAAAAGTAGCTAACTTTGTCAACCTATCCACCACAACCCAATTAGAATCATTTTGGCGTTGGGTCTTTGGAAGTCCAACCACAAAATCCATAGATATATTTTCCCATCACTTCTGAGGATATCTAGGGGATGTAACAACCCTCCAGTCTTTAAGCGTTCAGCTTTGGCTAGCTGGCAAGGTCTACACTTAATCACATAAGACTCAAAAAATGGCTTGAGCTTTGGCCAATAAAACTCTCTTCTGACCAAGTCCACAG
Source organism: Diphasiastrum complanatum (assembly GCA_029204225.1). Lineage (NCBI taxonomy): Eukaryota > Viridiplantae > Streptophyta > Lycopodiopsida > Lycopodiales > Lycopodiaceae > Diphasiastrum > Diphasiastrum complanatum. The sequence continues at coordinate 49,033,341 of CM055100.1, read as the reverse complement.
TCCTGTGTATACCCAGATGACCTGTACAGGGAACGTCATCACACGCATAAAGAATCTTCTTCTTTAACTCATCATCCACTGGTACGCAAATTTTCGCATTCCGAAATAGTAACCCACCTCGGATAGAGAACTGTTCCGCTATCTTCTTATCTTTCCTAGGAACCTGAGACCCCTGTGAGTAAATCTCTATTCCATTCTCATCTTTTCCTATCTCCACCATCTTCCAGATGGGACCAAAATGAGAATCTGATTCACATTTCCTCTCAGTGAAAGATATAGATCAGTGAAAATCTAGGTGAAAGAAAGTTCATTTAATTCACCAATCTAACTAAGCGCATCCGCAGCTTGGTTAGAGCTGCCCTTGACATATCGGATCTCATGATCAAATTCCTCCATAAGCTCAGCCCAGCGATCTTTACGACCCCTTAGATCGTTTTGATTACAAAAGTACTTCAGAGGTTGGTGGTCTGTATACACTATAAACTGACTACCATAAAGGTAATGCCTCCAAGTTTTAAGTGCATGTATCACAGCAAATAACTCTCTCCTGAGTTGTATAATGCAACTGAGGCCCCGTGAGTTTCTTGCTTTCAAACGCTATCGGCCTATCCTCTTGTAGAAGAACTGCTCCTATCGCCGAATCACTTGCATCACTTCGCACGATGTAAGGTAAATCAGGATTTGCAATCTGTAACACAAGAGCTGAAGCAACCATTCACTTGAGTTTCTCAAAGCATTGGTTCAATTCATTATTCCACTCAATAGGCTCGCTAGGTTGACCTCTCTTTTTCTTTTTATAAACTCTGCCTTTAGTCAAATTATTTAAGGGTGTTGTCACTTTAGCATAGTCCTCAATTGACTTACGAAAGAAAACTGTAAAACTGAGAAAAGATTTAACTTCTCTAACCATCTTCGGTATCAGCCAATCAAGCACTGTCTTGACCTTACTCTCGTCAATCTCCAACCCACTACGGTGATCTTATGACCAAGGTACAACAACTCATGCTTAAAGAGCTCACATTTAGATTCTTTAGTGTAGAGTTTCTCTCATCTGAGAATATCTAAGATAGTCTTAAAATGACTCAAATGCTCCTTGAGTGTTCTGCTGTAGATGAGAATATCATCTAAGAATACAACTACAAACTTCCCTAGATATGGACAAAAAAGGTCGTTCATCATCTGTTGGAACGTAGCTGGTGCATTCGTCAACCCAAAAGGAAGCACGAGAAATTCATAGTGACCGAATCTCGTCCGAAAACCAGTCTTTTGCATGTCAGCCGGATGAATTCTAATCTGATGATATCCGGTTCTAAAATCTATCTTTGTAAAGTATTTAGCTCCACCTAATTGATCTACCAGATCATCCATACGAGGCAAAGGATATTTATTTTTAATAGTTACTTTATTCAACCCTTTGTAGTCCACACACATCCTGAAGCCTCCATCTTTCTTCGCTTTCAGAAGAACAGGACCGTCCCAAGGCGACTTACTTGGCTGAATATGACCCATCTTTAGATAATTTTCAATCTGCTTAGTAATCTCTACCTCTTCTTTCTGAGAAAACCTGTAAGGTTGTCTAGAGATAGGGTGACTACCTAGAATTAGCTCAATCTTATGGTCTACCAATCTGGACGGCGGTACTCCATGAGGTAATTCTTCTGGAAATACATCTTTAAATTTAGATAGTAACTTATTCTTCTCAATTTGCTCTTGATCTAAGTCTACCGAGTTAAGAATTTTTGACAATTCACAACTACTTAGATGCATTTCAGATAAATCCAAAATTGGCTTAGGAAATAAAGAATAAGCTTCATACTGCGAATCAAAAATTTCCATTACATTGGCAAATGAACTCATCCCAGATGGATGTACAAAATTGTCTCCAAACAATGTAACTATTTCTTTACCCTCTTGAAAAGAGAGAACATGCTTCTCAAAATCTATTTTAGGATGCTTATTAGATAGCCACTCGTATCCTAGAATAACATCCGTACATGCTAAATCTAAAACATGGAAATCAATTAACTCTCTATAGTCCTGGATCCAACTTGGGAGCCTTGGAACTTTCACATCCCACGTCTCCAACTCCGCTCCTGAAGCTAGATATACTCCATAACTATGGTTACTGGCTTCAGTTTTGAGTCCGAGTCTCTACACAAGACCAAAGTTAATGAGATTATGAGTAGATCCACTGTCCACTGAAATACTAATTTCATGTCCATTCACCGTGCCTTTCAAACGAAATATCATTTGGCAAGAATGAAGTAGTACTGAAAGAACAATCACACTCACAATTAGTTTTATTAATTTCCAGCTTAAGATTCTCTTTACCTGACATCTCAATTACTTGAGCTGCGCCTTTCTTTCATTCTGGGCAAAATTTCATAGCATGTCCAGGCTGACTACAATGGAAACAAACATTGGTCCTTCTAGTCTTTTTCTAGGACAACGTTTTCTATTGTCTAAATTCAGATGCAGCTTGATCCAGTTCATCGAAATATTTAGTTTTCTTATTCCCACGAACTCTTTTCTTCTCTTTTTTCTCGCTGGGTCTGGATGATCCAGATGGACTAGCCTGTAATCGCTTTCTAGATGCCACTACCGTGGAGTCATACGCTTTCGCGACACGAACTACATCATCAAAGGTTTGAAGCATGTTATGCTTACACTCATTCTGATAATCTGCGGGCAGACCTAGGATAAACTGCCACAGTGCCAATTTTGTATCGAATGAGGGGACTTTATTTCATAAATCCATAAAATCTTGTAGGTATGAGTCCAAAATCCGAGTAAGCATTTTGCAATTCACAAATCTTTGGTAAAAATCCGAGTCGTCCACAACCACAAATGACTTTCTGAACACCTCCTTAAACTCGTCCCATGTGGTAGGTTGAGGTTGCAAGTCACGCCACCACGACGAAGCTTTACCACGGAAGAACAGAATAACACTCTCTATCTTTTTCTCCTCAGGAATTTTGTGTAAATTAAAATAACCAGTCCACTTGGTTGACCAGTCATCCACAATTTCAAGTTTCTTCTCTTTCTTCTCCCCCGAAAAAGGTTTAGGCTGAATGCCCAAATTTGGAGCAGACAAAGCTCTCACTTGATTTAACAGTACTTCCATTTGTTGATCACGTAAAGTGTTCCTGTTGTCATTAAGCGCTTGGCTCAATGACTGGCAAATCTACAGGTAGGTAGGCATTGGCACCTGACCATCGAGAGCTGCATTTGCATTATCGTCTGCCATATTGATTTTCTAACATGCAAAATTTGCTTAAATTAATCGAGATCCAATCATCAACTAATAAGTGAAACGTTCAAAACCTTCATAACTGGCTAATATTATTCAGCAAGGTCTTTCACCCAATTGTGCAAACTTTTGCAAAATCAATATTAGGATGAATTAAACAACAACAATTTTTATGACCAACACTAAAATTTACGAAAAAACTGGGATTTTCAAAATCTGTTCAAAATGGACCAACTGTGAAAATCGATTTGCCAATACACGGGCACTGTCACAAATTGAAATCATTTCAAAAGATCCTGCATGGAACTAACTCGACATGCATTGACTTTTTCAATAAATAAAAAACTTTCGTTAATGGCCTAATGGCTAGGAAATCTACTTTTTGATCTAAAATTGCTACAAATAGTTACATGCAAGAATTCTACTAATCAAAATCATTGGTTACACATGCAACATGCATTTAAGCGTGCATACAGGTCTATCCATACATTTCCATCATCAAGAAAGCACTACACTGATTTGCAAACATGCATGCATTAGAACAATTCCAAAATTTTGCAAATTTTAGTTCAAAAATTGCCAAACTTCAGATGGCCATAACTTTCTCTACAAGACACCATTTTGGTCATTGTAAAGCACAGTCGGGAGGGAGAGTGGGTCTACAAGGCACTTGCCATGTCACCCTACACCCCTACATTCACACATGTGATCAATAAATTCATGAAAAATAGGTAGGAGGGTGCACTTTTGTGAAGAGGAATCTTCAAAAAACACATACCAGCCCAAAAAGCCATGGATCAGAGGTTACAAGCACTCTACTAAGGCTCATTAGAGAGGCATAGAAGCTTCTAACAGGTCCAGCAAGCAATCATAAGCTCAGATCATGCAAAAAATGCATTTATAACCTCCTTCAACAAGCAAAACTTTAATATGTTGGTGTCTAATGCACATCTATCCAAAATGGATGCATGATGGCCCAAATCAGAGGGAATCCAAATATCTTTCAGCTTGTAACAAGAACCAACAGGTTCAAGCCCCCAATTGAGAGGTATTCATGCTCAAAAATCATCAAAAATACACTATTTGTGAGTGCCCCCTAATGGTGTCTAATCCCTACCAAAATTCATGAAAGCTTAGGGACAGCTTCATTACATCTTTGAAAATGCCCATAACAGTTCTTGTCTGAGAATTTTGAGATCTACCCCAAAATTAGTCCAAAAATCATAAAAAAAAAACCTTGTTTTTTGACCAATTTTGACCAATTTTGACCCAAATTTGTGGGGGAAATCCACAAATCCGTGAAATAAAATCCAAATCTCTATAAATCCATTGCATGCAAGCACTAAAAGTTCTGATTCAAGTCAAACATGGTTTCTATTGCCCATTTATGGTCCAAAAACCCCAATTTTTGGTCCAAAATCACTATCTAATCAATCTTTTGGTTTTCAAACATCATGCAATCATTAAATTATGTAATTAATGACTGTAAAACAGTAAGTATAGTATAGAAAACGTACTAGACCAGTCAATTCCTTGCAAAAACCATCAATTCTAGGTGAAAAATTCACTAAATTCATCAAAAATCCTATGATTTCCATCAAAATTCATGGAGCAAATCCACAATTATGATCATTAGGCTGAAAGTACACCAAGGATCTGAGAATCCACCTACTTTAAATTGAATTCCAACACCTGGAAGAAGAAGCAAAGAGCTACACCAAAATAACTGCAAAATCCAAGATCCTCAAGCTCCACCTCCTGGTAGATGTGATCCAAGCTCTGATACCACTGTAAGAATCACCAAGTGAAGATTTATAGGATTCCAATCACATGCAAACCAAAAGGACACTAGTGGAGCATGAACCACCCAACCAATATGGAGAGGCTAGTCAATACCCTAACCAATCCACCCCCAAGCCACAGTGAAGAACACAAGAGAGGAGAGAAAAAACTGGCTCAAGAATCACAATCCACAATAGGAGGATGGGCGAGTTTCCACTAGACTTATTCTCCTCAAGAGAGAAAGAATATTTTCTTTAGGATCCCCATGCAACCTAAATTGCGCTATTGATCTCTTATTCTTGCATTAAAGCAATCTTCACCATGCATGTGCTCCTATGTCCAATTATAGGTCTGGGCCCTCATATGATTATTAATTATTTAATACGACCACATCCGGAATGACATAGCATAACCAATAACCACATACAACTGGAGTGACCGGCTATCCACATCAGAAATTATTTTGATTCCCTTGTACAGGACATGGACATAACAGAAAGGCCCACAGATGTCAGAATGCACTAACTCCAGAATCTTGGTCGTTCTGTAGGAGTCTTTAACAAATGGAGTGTGTAACATCTTACCCTTCAGACATGCATCACAGGTGGTCGAACTGGTTGCATTCGAGATGACGACCCTTGTTATCACTCCATGATGGCTTGCTTGGTAAAGTGCCATTGAGTTCATGTGGCATAGTCTCCTGTGCCACAGAGTGTCTGGCGAATCATCATGAGTATGATGCACCTGATCTGCAAGCAGGCGTACCTTCAGGTGATATAGACCTTTTCTTCTGCCTTGAATGATCAGGGTACTAGTATTGTCAACCACATTGCGTGCTTCGTCAAAAAACATCACACGTATCCCTGCATTAGCTATTCTTGCCATAGAAAGCAAGTCATGTTGCAGTGTAGGCATGAACAAAACATTTTCGAGTCGTTTGTCTCTGCCATTGGTGTTGAGCCACAGTAAACCAATATCGTTCACTTGATGTTTGGATCCATCTCCAAGAACAATGAAACTTGATGGATTTGCACTTCTGAAATCAGACATAATTCATCTTGATGTCATGAAGTGTGAGGTGGCTCCTGAATCTAGGATCACCTCATGTGTGTCAGGCGTTGGCGTTGCACATATATCTACACAAATATAGACGGTCGAACAATTTCTGTTCGATCTCTCTTCACCCATTTTTGAGCTCTCAGGCTCCTCAACATAGGATGAACTATTACTTTCCTCCTGTATGTTCTGTTCTGATTTATTTCTTGGGTTCAGATGGCAATCGATGGCTGCGTGACCCTTCTTGTCGTAGTGGATACACTCAATTTTTAGATTGACCCAGCATGTATCAACTATGTGCCCATCTTGTCTGCATCTCACGCAAGTCTTGATTTCTCCACCTTGTTGTTTCGACCTCCCTTTGCTCTTCCAGTTGCCTTTGCTAGTCCCCTCTGCTTGTTGATCACGATCCTACCTTTGATTCGAATCTCTCTTAGGCTTAAATTGTTTCTTGGCCTTTTCTTTGTTGTCGTAGAGGGCTTGGTTAGAACCATCTTTGTGATCAAGGTGTTCTCTAGCCTCGACTTCCTCTCGAATCTCGACAATTGCCTTTTCGAGGGTCATTGTAGGATCTTTCGCGAGCAGGGTTCTGGTTGTCTGAAAAAATTTGGGTAAGGCTCTCAACAGGTAAGTGAGCTGCTTCTCAACTGACACTACATTTTCTGTTCCAGAATTGTGTAGTGACAAAAATAGATCCTTCATCTTCCTTACAAAAGAAGTGAGATCCTTTCCATCCCACTGCAGATTTGTCAGTTGATCTTCCAGCATCATTATTTGACTTTTTGATTTCATTTGAAATCTCGTGAGCAGTGTATCCCACATCTCCTTAGCTTTGGAGAGTGTGGTCAGGTCAAGTTTGAGACTATCTTCGATGGAAGATGGTAGCAAGGCTACTGCCTTGTCATTTTTCTCCCTCCACTCGCATAGCTCTTTTCTAATGTCATAGGCATCTCCTCTGTGCCATCCACCCAGGGGAAGAGTACTTTACCCTTTAGTATCAGCGATGTCTTAACTTTTCAGGCTAGAAAGTTAGATCCTGGACTGTACAAATCTTGCTCTGTATGTTGCTGATTGAAGCCATTGCTTCTCAAGTGTGTTTTCTGTTGATGGTTGTTTGTTTGAATGCTTGGCCTCCTGGATCTGATATCCTTTTTGGCTATGTAAGATTATGACAAGGTAGGTAGGCTCCCGTAAAGATGATGCGAAAGAATCGCGAACAATATAATTTGGATGGATTTCAGATATAATTGCTGGTCACTTCCAGCTGTATCATTCCTACAGTCCTCCAGAATGTAGACAGGCACTACTGATCTACGTTTTGATTAGCACAACATTCAACAAAATTCAAACCAAGGTGCGAAATTAAATGAACAAGTGAATCAGACACACAAAGACTAATTTACATTCAAGATTAGACAAGATAAGAGTGATATGTGCGCAACGACTACAAAATCATCTATTGATTCTTCTGATTCTTCAAGCACTGCATGCAGATCCATGCAGTGCGTTGGCGTGAGAGAAATACAGTTCTCCCACAAGTAATGTCTCGCTTACTAGCGGACTTGGGGATCTACATATCCTATGCAGAATTGTCTCGCACGCAGGCGGACTCGTATTCTGTATTTTTGTCTTCTTGCTTACTAGCATTAGACTTCTTCATGTGTATATATCAAGTATCATCCAGAAAGTATATAGTCGCGTCGTGTAACTTCTAGATTAGAGTGATTAAACATCTACAATTAATCACGAATTACAAGAGTGGCAGATTAGCCATGACCTAGAGTGTATCTTCTGACGTCATGCTATCAGATCAGATATATGTACTTCTGCGTACTTGCATGATCTTATTGATCCTTTTTGGAACATGAGGGCAGAAAAGGTGTCGCAACGATTTTCATGTCGCTTCGCATCGTTTGACTTTCGCGTCGTCTGGCTTTCTCCTGCTGTACCACGAAAAATTCTCTTTTGCGAATTTTTTGCGTTCGTGTCTTTTTGTCAGGGTGTTTGCGAGCATTTTTGCTTCGTGCCTTTTGACTTTTGCGTTCATGAACATTTTCGTCAGAGTGAGGGCTGAAAGCTAGCAAAGCTTTGGTAATAGAAACATTTTGTTTCTTCAAAAGATAAATGTTTCAAGTGAATTGTTGTGTGATATTGGCTCATTTACCACATCCAAGGAGGCTTGGGACACATTGGAATCCATCTCTGGTGGAAAGGTGAAAGCATACTTCACAAAGAACAAGCCAAGAGGAAGGGACAAAGAGCAACATCAATATTTCATGAAGGACAAGTCAAAGGAGGAGAGTGATGAAGAGTCATACAAACATCAACAAGTTGCAAATCCAACAAGAAGTGCCTCATTTGTGGTAAGAAGGGGCATTTTTCTTTTAATTGTTTCAAGAGGAGAAATGATGATAAGGTAGCAAGAGGGACTAGTTGTGGTAAGCTTTTCAATATTGATGCTAATCCTTGTGGAAGTGTGTCCAAGAGGAACTTGGATCATCTCAAGGAGGAGACAAGTGATCTACCTCAATCTATGTTCCAAGATGGTGAAGCTCATGAAGATAGTGCTTTGGAAAAAGCACATGGAGATATATTGTCAAGAAGGCCTACTTCTCATCGATTCCCTTATCTTTTTCATTTGGATGATTTCATTTCATCATGTAGAAGCAAAGATAGTGCTATTTCATGTGACTTCTTGCTTGAAGACTTCAATTGGAGGTACCTCTTATCAAAAGTGCTTGCTATGAAGATTGCAATAGTTGATACTTTGGGGATCTTCAGATCCGTATGCTTTGTCAACATTCCTTTGAAAGTAAGGAATAAGGAGGATCTAATCTCAATCAAGAGGATGATGGTAGGATTCTCAAATCTACCAAAATTCCAAGTGTATGATGGAGATTTGCCAAAGCTTGAGGAGGAGTCTTCTCAACACATGGTTTCAAGGGGATCTTCAAGGGGCAAGGCCAAGTCTTTGTGGCTCAAAGTTCATGGTAAAGAGAGGCAAGTTTCAGGTGGTATTCACTCCAACATATTCTCTCATGCTTCTCTTTCACTACTTGATGTACCATCTTGCTTTTATAAGGTTTCTACATCTCATAGTTGGAGTGAGGTAATGATTGTCTTGTATCATGCCTCTAGTATGGACATATTACTTGTCATTCATGGCTTAGATATGTTTCCAAATTACTTAGAAGGCAAGTGGTTGAGTCATCAAGTGTATCCTCTTGGATCTAGTAAGAGCAAGAATGAGCTTGTTGCTCATAGTTTGAAAAATCATGTTTTTACATGGTTTGAGGCAATTTGTAAACTTCTCTTGGGATTAGGTGAAGCATCTAAAGAGGACACCTACATCCTTGGGCAAGTATTTAGCCTCAAGAAGATCAAGATTTCATTTGATTTCAAGATTCGATCCATCATGGATAAAGTTCATAGTATGTGGACTAGTCAAGCTAGTTTGCTTAATCTTGATAATCAACACTTTGCTCATCTTACGATCTTGATCTCTATGATCTTTGTTTCTTTATGAGGCATGTAGGCCTCTGATTTTCCTCATGTGCAACCATCTTCATGCAATGGTACTTTCAAATCAAAGATCATCATCAAGCATGGAGGAAGCACATGGATATAGTGGCAAATTGGTGGAATGCTCTTCAAAGATGTTGGCAAATGATTTCTACCAAAGAAATCTTATCATGGATATGGTGAGGGTGCTGCTATGATGGATCCCTTGGCTGATCTACACTCCTTATGCATATCAAAGGATCCACTCAAAAAGTTTCACAAACTCCTTGATCTTACCAAGCTAGTTTTTTATTAGGAGTGTGAAAAATTGTCAAAATCTATCTTGGATATTTTTTGTGTTTCTAGTTTATGAGAAAATATCACATGTGTGGAGCATGTTCCCACATGTAGAAAAAGTAAAAATAGTTTAGTCATGTTGACTTTAGGGTCATCATAAAGATTTTGTATCAAGCATCTTTTGGTGTAGCACTTTGATAGGGTCAATTTTGGCTTTATAGGTCAAATGGTCAAGTAAACATGTTTTGTCATGATTAGGCCAAAATTAAATTGTGATGTAACTTGAGCTAGTTAGATTGATTACACATGTCAAGTTTAGGTTTGATGAGTGATGCACCCTATGTGGTGGCAAAAGTCAAAGGGTCCAATGTAGAGTAATGTGACTTTTATTGATCATTTTAGTAGATTTTGTTGGGTTTATCTACTAAAGAGCAAAGATGAGGTGTTTGATTTCTTTTTCAAGTTCAAGATTGCAAGGGAGATCCAATTTTCTACAAAGATTAAGTGCTTGAGGACTAATAATGGTGGTGAGTACATTTCTACCAAGTTCAAAGCATTTTGTGATGAAAATGGGATCAAGATAGAGTACACAATCCCAAGGACACCACAACAAAATGGAGTGGCCGAGAAGAAGACTATAACCTTATGTGAAGGAGCCAAATCCATGAGGTTAGGTGCAAATCTTCCTAAATCCTTTTGGAATCAAGCTTTGTTGTGTGCTAATTTTCTATGCAGTAGATGGCTGAGCGTGGTATTGGATAGAAAACCCCACTATAAGAGGTAATGGAAGATTCTTAGAGGACATTACTCTCTATAGGAAGCTAGTTGATTCACTCATATATCTAACGATCACAAGATCTGATCTTAGCTATTGTGTTGGTAGATTAAGTCAATTTATGCATGATCCTAGTGTGGAGCATTGGAAGCTAGCCAGGAGAGTATTGAGGCACATCTCGAGTTCTACGAATTTTGGCATTGTTTATGGAGGATCATCACCTAACTTGTATGGATGTTTAGATTTGGACTCTACTGGAAATCAAATGGATAAGAAATCCATAAGTGCTCATGCTATTTTCATAGGTGATGGAGCTATCTCATCGATGTCAAAGAAACAAGCAACAATCTCATCATTTTCTAGTGAGGCCGAGTACGAAGCCTTGACTTCATGCACAAAGAAGATGCTTTGGATCAAAAGGATGGTAATGGATTTTCACTTGCTGGATTTTTCAGAAAGTCCAATCATCTTTTGTGATAACCTTTCAACCCAAAGATTGGCAAGCAGTCCTATTTTTCATGCAAGGAGCAAGCATATTGAAGTGGCTTATCATTTTGTGAGAGAACAAGTCATGACAAAGGAGGTGGAGCTTCAACATGTTTCTCAAGGGAGTGTGTGTCTGATATCTTCACCAAAGCAATAGGATAAGACTTTTTATGAAGCATAGAACCTCACTTGGAGTTCTATCTAAATCTATGCTAAAAGTTGTTGAAGGAGTGTGAAAAATTGTCAACTAGTTTGATTGTTTATTTGGCAATTTTGAGGCCAAGATGAAATCTCAACTTAGAGATATGTTCATATTTGTCAATAAAGGCCTAAATAGTGTTTGTGCTATTTTTGGCAAGTAGATAAGTGGATGAGGTCAGATTTGGACCCATTCTTATTGGTTAAATTTGATACATTGCATCTAGACTAGAATTTCTAGGTCATTTGAAGTACCAAGAAGTTACCAGTTAGGGCAAGTTTAGGGCAATTGGACAAATGACATTTTGGAATCTATAAATAGCTATACCTGCGTGGAGAAATAATCATCAAAGTGAATTCATCTCTTGTGTTTCTATGTCCATCTCTTTCATATTTCTCAAGATATCTTGATTTCTAGTGGGTAGAATGTCAATTTTGTGATTGATTTTTCTTCCACACGTGTGAAGGACAGTAGGCTGTTGTTGTTGTACAGACAAGGACATTACCTTACTATACTGTTATGCTTATGATCAAATTTTAGTGATTTATGCAATTCTAGCATGCTAAAATTGATGATTTATATCTTGTAGTTAAAACTAGATGTGCATCCAAATTTGGTCAAGATCTTGTTGATCCATTATGTTTTGGATTTGTATTTTTCACATTTTTTATGAGCAATCACAACCAACCTACATTCATTATCTTCACAAGATTGTATCCAAACCGATATTGCATGCCTAACCATTCACTCACAATCATTAATAATATAGTTAAAAACTTATTAAAAGTTCAATATCTATTCAACAATGAATATTTGAGAACATCTATTGATTGATTTTGAATTATGGCCTTGCAATCAAGTAAATGCTTCTTGGTAATATCTAACTCCTGGGATCATAGAGAATCAAACCAAGTCAAGCATGATACACCACCAGCTCACCACGTGTGGGAAGATGCAATCAAATAAATGGATGAACTTGAAATCAAACACAATGGTACTTTGTATAATTATGTTCATTAGTGGTGTTATATCAAATTATAGATACTGTCACAAAATTTTTGGTTGGAGCTAACATAGTGTTAAAGTACACAATGCTTTGCTTATGTTATAGTCATCAATTCATTCATGGTCTTATGCTCATTACATCCACAGATGAAGCAAAATGCCTAGACGACCTTATTTTCACAAGTTGTTCAACAATGGCAATCATGTTCTAGTTATTCAAAACATTTACACGATGGCCTAGCCAAGTCCCTAGGTTTTCACATCAAGCTTATAGATTTAACACCAACGAGAATCATTACTCTATAGTTGGGCACACATACTGTTGCTTTCGACGCCGATAGAAATTTTTTGCCTGTACTAGATCCGAATTCTGTGTATTGCTTTTCTTTGTTTGACGTCTTGCTTTTTCCTGAATGAATTTTTTTGTTAAATGTAATGACACTTTTATGCATCAACATGTTTTTGTTGTAGTAATGAAGGTTCCACTGCTAATTTGAGACGAGTTAAAGCTACCTGTCCTTCACAGTTTACATGGTTAACCAGTTTTGTACTCCAGGGTTGTTTCATATGGCAAAATTCATGATCGAGCCTCATGATTTATTTTTTTATTGTTATGGTTATAGAGTGGTGCGTGTTGGAGTTTAATGAGGAGCAGCATTGAAGGTTTGATTATTGTGATGACGTAGATTCCATTAAAGAGGTATTTTTGTGATGACTACAATGGGCCTACCAGAGGTCTTAAACGTTGGACTGATTCTTGGACGACCTTGTTGAGAGTGCTTTGTTGATCGCAGAAGTAGGTTGTCAAGTCCAATAATAGCATTTTTATAATTCAAGTTGTTTGAAAGGGAGAAACAAGTGTGTCGCAAAGCCACATGGGACCTAGATTTCTTTTAGGATTAGTTTGGATGTGTTGCGTGAAATTATGGCTTATTTGGTGTATAATATATTGGTGAGTGGTCAAATCCAATAACATGGCAATTCTTGAAGCTTCAAGCATGTGAGTTATATGAATTTGTCAGTATGTGAGCTAGTTGATTAAAGTGTATCATGTTACTCCATGAAGCATGCTATCTACAAGAATTTGTGTGTAGGTGATCTAATTGACTAGGTGCATATTGTTACTCCACGAGGCATAAAGACCTTATGGTTTGTATGATTTTGTAAATGAGATTTACTTATTTGTGTAAAAGGTTATCATTATAGGGATATTATGGTGGGAGTTAGACAATTCATGATTGTTGTTACCGTCCTTTGTTCTCAATTGGAAAAACAAATATTCTTTTTTCTATCAAGCATAGAGATTGTGTTGAGGACCCTTTGTCAGGATGTACAACTGATTATGAGTTTGTGATCACGAACATGATTTGGCAAAAATATGGCCTCAACAATTTATTTCATAGTTTTTTGTTACATGAAGGTGTTTGAACTCTTGAAAATGGCTCCAATGCTAGTTTGGTCGCACTATATTGAATGCACATTTACAAGCATTTTAGTTAGTTGCACTCTTAAAGTTGGTTGCTATGTTTATCACTTTTGCGGTTGTACAATCCAAATTACATATTTTGTGCATGAAACTCTTATGATCTATGGAAAGCAATTCTTTTTTGTTTGTTTGTTTGTGGAAAAACATATGCATATTCTAGCTTATTACTCATAGGAAATTCTTCCAATACTTAGAATTTCCTCTATGTTCTCTCTCTACCCGAGAGTGTGTGCTCCATTTTCTCTCTCTACCTGAGAGCAACCTATTTTTGGACTTAGTTTTACATCAATTGTCTTCTCAATATGTGAATGATAGCTTTATGTTCTCTCTCTACCCGAGAATGTGTGCTCCATTTTCTCTCTCTACCTGAGAGCAACCTATGTTTTACATCAATTGTCTTCTCAATATGTGAATGATAGCTTTTGTGTGGATAGATGCTGTGAAAATTCACACATGTGGGAATGTCCTAATGTGTGAAATTGATCTAACACCTTTGAAGAACATTCCACCAATTTGCCACTATATCCATGTGCTTCCACCATGCTTGATGATGATCTTTGATTTGAAAGTACCATTTGCATGAAGATGGCTGCACCATGATGAAAATCAGAGGCTTCCATGCCTCATAAAGATCACAAAGATCATAGAGATCATGATCACAAGATGAGCAAAAGTGTTGATTATCAAGATTAAGCATTCTAGCTTGACTAGTCCACATACTATGAACTTTATCCATGATGGATCTAATCTTGAAATCAAATGTAATCTTGATCTTCTTGAGGCTAAATAATTACTCAAGGATGTAAGTGTCCTCTTTGGATGCTTCACTTAATCTCAAGAGAAGTTTACAAAATGCCTCATAACATGTAAAAACATGATTTTTTAAACTACGAGCAACAAGCTCATTCTTGCTCTTACTAGATCCAAGAGCATACACTTGATGACTCAATCACTTGATTTCTAAGTAATTTGGAAACATTTCTAAGCCATGAATGACAAGTAATATGTCCATACTAGAGGCATGATACAAGACAATCATTACCTCACTCCAACTATGAGATGTAGAAACCTCATAAATGCAAGATGGTACATCGAGTAATGAAAGAGAAGCATGAGAGAATATGTTGGAGTGAATACCACCTGAAACTTACCTCTCTTTACCATGATCTAGATTTTTCAAACAAAATCCTATCTCAGATCAGATTTGTAAAACCTCTATCACTTAAAAATAATCAAATTTTTGATTTTTGGAAATTAGATCTTGATCAAGCGATTGACACTAAAATGATGATTTTTCAAATCACTATCAAATTATAACAAAATGGTTCCAAAATTTGACAAAGGCTAGATCTGGTAGATTAGAACCTAGAAATAGTTCAGGCGAAGGTTGACTGGGCGAGGGTTGACTCGACGAAGGTTCATGACGAAGGTTCTTCACTGCTATTTTTGATAATAAAAAAAATAACTGATCTGGCTGTTTTCTGACAAATATGATAAAATCAACCTTCGCCGACCTTAAAATGGTACTAGAATTACTATTCATGGGCAATGCCACTTTGTTGTTTATATAGAGACATACTTGAAATGTAATAGATAAATGTGGTAAAGGCCCAATGTGCCTAAAGTCAAGTTTGATATATTTTGGGCCCATCCCCATGTGAAATGGGCTGAGGTCTTTATGAAGAGGTGTAACCTCTACCTCTCTCTCATGTACTGTAATTCTCTCATATTGTAGTGTGCAAGTTTAAGAATATAGAGCAATGGAGTTCTCTCTCTCCTCTTGTCCTATGTGATTGCTTATGTGCATGCTCTGATTTCACACAGTGTGGATAAATCTGACATAGATAAATATGTGGTAGAACTAACCAAGGTGTTTTATGACAAAAATTGGGGGATTTTTATAGCTTGGCGAGAGTAAAAATTGACTTTTTGTAAGATCCTGATAGATCTCATCTCACAAATGGTAACTTACTATATCTAGAATTCTGAAAAAACTCGGCGAAGGATCTGGCGAAGATTCAAGAGTACTATTGGTAATTTTGCAAAAAAGAGATCTTTTTGACAAAAATATGACAATATGAGAACTAACCTTTGGAAAATCTTTGCCCAACTCATTGATTATCAAAAATAGTAAGTGGGACTGACACAGAATCTGACGAAGGTTTGGGCGAAGGTTCAACTCAGAGAACTGATATTTTTGCAGAAAGTTGTAAATTTTTCACAAAAGGTTACCAACAACTAGATGAACAATCACTTTGGCCTTCTACATGCCAAAACAAGATGCCTAATACAAGCTAACATCCATTCAACATGCTGCATTATGAGAAATTGGCATAGCTCCTCAGCAAGGACACTAGATAGAATGTGTGCAATAACGAGGATTGCATTTAGATAATCTTTTTGACATGAAATATTGTTTAATCTCAATTCAAATTATATATTATTGTATTGCTTCAAAGAGCTACCATCAATTCCTTCAACATGTGGACATTGGTGTCCATGTACTCCATTCTATGGTTGCATCAATAAGACTTTTTTATTTTGTTATGATTAGCATCTTCTACTTGTACATTTGAGAAAAATAGGAAATAATAAGTTAAAGCTTCAACAGGTCAAGGGTGGAGGGGTAGACTTTGTTTGAGAAAAGAAAGTCACAGGCGAGTTTCAGTTGGAAAATCAACTTCCTACTGTTTCTATTTGCCCTTCGTTATGCTCTATTTCATCTCCATATTAAGCATCCTTTATAACATTTAAACTAATGTATTTATATTCTTCTTAAGAGCAAGGAACAATTGCAACAATTTGATTCTGTCATTCTTGGCTTGTGCATCAACAAGATGGAGAAAAAATTTCATACGAAGTGGGAATCAGCCAAGCAAATCCTGATATAAGTAGTTTCCCTCTTATCATTCAATTGGATAATGGTGGCTCAATGCCACTAATTATGCTCCAAAAGTCTTTTTCAATAAGTTATACTAAAAAAAATTGATTTTCTCTTGAAGTGACCATTGTTATGGATTGATTTTTGGGAGAAGTTTGCCCATAAATGAAAAAGTTTGTTCTTAAAAAAACTTGCTTAAGTGAATGGATTTTGTGATTTTCTCAAAGAAAACTGTAAGTATGTGAAGAATTGAAAATGTGGAGAAATGTGGAGATGAATAGGCTAGTTGTAGTTGTAGTCCTACATAAGAATATTGGAGTTGAATTCTGCATCTCCATATCAACACTTTATCAAGCTAAAACCATCGAAATTTGAAGGGACAAAAAACTACATTCTAGTAAAAATAGAGAGCTAGGCACAATTCTTGTCGGGTTAGCTCTCTCACAAAGAAGAAAAATGAGAACATATTGCTAATAGATTGCTTAGTAGAAAAGAAGTGTAATTTTTTTTCCAACGAGAGAATGATGAAACTATATTTTGCCTCTTTTAAGCTATAAATTCTTCTATTGAAAATTGAAAAATAGCTATGATAAGTAGCTTACTTTAGGCTTAGATCTAATAACTTAAATTGCAAAACGAATGCTATTGGAAAATTAAATGTTAGCAAAAAACTTGTTGATAAATGAGCTTAATGTGATCTTCTAACAATGAGTTAGGACATCAATATTTCAATGAAATTTGCAACAAAACTTTAGACCTAGTTGCATGTGAATGCAGTTTTGACCAACATACACATGTCCGATCAACCTGACATAAAAAGTAAAAATGAATAAGATTTGATTGCACACAATGTGACTGGTGCAATTGAGAAGATTCTTTGGAGAGAAAAATGCATTGCAAGTCTGTAAAAATGAGAGGACAGAAAATTGAGATGTGAGAGTAGTCAACGCCCCAATAAACAACTATTTAATAAAGATTTTCAATAGTGATTTGGGCTACAAAAGTGTGCCCAATGGACATGGTCTTTGGTTGCCAAAGAATGCCCTCAGAATAATGATTTCCATTAGGTTCATGGGCTACAAAAGTGTGCCCAAAAAATCAATGATTTTCGCTACAAAAATTGGCCCTAAGATCAATGATTTTTTTTTTTAGGAGTTTTGAGCTACAAAACTTTGCTTAGCAATGGCTGAAAAACAATAGTTAAAATTGGCCCTCAAATCATTTATTTTTAGTAGAGTTTTGAGCTACAAAACTTTGCTTAGCTATGGTTGAAAAACAACAGTAAATCTCCAAAAAAAAATGTGCCTTAAGAAATGATCGATTTTAGACTCTTTCTAATAATCATGGCATGTGGAGAAGTCCAGCAACAACAACAAGTGCTACCTCAATCTTGGAAATAGCTACTAGTAGGTCGATTGTACCTTTTCTATTTCTTTTGAAGCACCATTGTTTGCACTATGTGTGTGTGATGGATAAGCCCACATAGCTTGTGATCCACACATCCAAAATTAGCTGGAGATTCTCTAATATCTCAATGACAAACAATATGCAAAAGACTCTACATTTGCAACTAGTATTGCAAATGTACTCAAGGACAAAACAACCGATGTGACCGATTTGGTCTCTACTATGAAGTGATGCAGCCAAGCAAAGGCTCTCAATGGTGAAAGAGACCCAAAACACAAAGGATTTTCTCTACCTAGCATGTCGCCAATGATATATCAGCTCTACAAACAACCGAAAGAAACCTTGGATAGACTAGTGAACTGGTTGTATTGCAAGAAGATGACTCTACTGATGAAAAAATAATCATAAACGATTTTGTATTAAAACAAATTGCAATAGATGCATTAAATTTTTCTTTTGAAAGAGAGTGAAATTTGTGAGAATTTGTTCTCAAGCTTATCGAGAGATTCACCCTCTAGCAAAGAATGAAAAGCTTATCAGTGAGGGAAGACATGTTTGTTCCCTAAGGACCAGGAGTAGCAGAACATGTCATCAAAGAAGAGATGCAAATTCTATCACTAGAACATTGAAAATCTAACTGTGCAAGCTAACTCATCGATGAAAACAATTTGATAGAAGATTTTGGTAGAAAGAAATTTTCCAGATGAGATCAAAGAGTAATTTTAATTCCTCATCCAAAGTATTAGAAAGGAAATGATCGAGACTCGGAATTGTCAAGATCGATACTATCACTATATCTATTAGTCATGTATCACAAAAACTCTAAACAATCGCATTCACTAAGAAGCCTCTAGATTATTTGGATTCCTAAGTGTCAACTTTCATTATAAATGTTTTAGTATGTGGAGCAGCCATGAGCAATGAGCCTCAGTACAAAAATAAAGGGTCATTTAACTCACATTTTGTTTATCTAACACGTCATGCACTTCAACATGAGATGAAATCAAATGATTAAATTTGTTTGCCTATAATTAATGTTGTGAGTGCCATGTACGTAGAAAAATAGAGAGCAAGAGCAAAAAGAAAAGAGTGCAAACTTTTATTTAAGATGAAAAGAAAAAACAAGGATTGCAACAAGCAACAAAATAGAAAAAAAAAATCCGATAGAGACAAAACAAACTTGATCAAGATGATGAACAAAAATTAATTACATTTTTATTTTGGATCTGGATCATGTAAGGATGAGTTGTCATTGTCCACGATATTCTAAAAGCAATGGAAATTTTTGACACATTGCAATTTTGCATGTGAAGAAAAAAAAATTTCAAATCAACAAAGCCATCTGGCACTTACATTTCTGTGACATATTTTGAGATTTCTTCTCAAAACTAGTCCATTCTGTTAAAAAATACATTTAAATACATGTGTAATAATTACAAAATGCGCATAAATATCAAAATTTGTAATTACTAATATTTTTTGAAATAAAAAACCAAAACACAAGCATGACAGATTTTTTTGTAATTACTATGGACCCTTGCTTGTAAGGCAAAGCCAAAAAGTGACAAGAATTTTTATTATATAATATTATTTAGACATACATAAAACAAGATCATTAATGTCTCACGAGAAGCTTTGTCTTGAAAAAAAAATTGCATTCCAAAAGAATCACTAAATTAAAATAACTCATTTTAACACTAGAGTTGTTTTCAGCACATTTTTGTACGCGTGCGCACAAAAGTGTGCATAAAACCCTTGGTCACTTGACGAGACATAACATGGCATCAAATGATTGAAATTTCAATCTTTCAATTGTACGTGGAACTAGACTTGATTCTTCATTGTGTTATTGAAGACTTAAAATTTTTCTCTCTCAATTGATGGCAATCTTCCTCCAAAAAACTTCAATTTTCAGCACTTTTCAACATTTCACATGGGTAACTTTAGGTGCACATATATATCGCTATAGGATTCCAAATTTGATTTTTTTTAATAGACATGTTTATATGGTGATAAAGGATTTTTGAAAGTAGACAGCCAACCAAAGGGTTGTAAAAAGCACCTCCAAAAGAGCTGAAACTTTCTAGCACCCTTCAATAATTTTCAATATTTTTCAACACTTGACATAGGTAGCTTTAGATGCACATACATATCTCTGCATAACTCCAAATTGAAAGAAATTTGAGACACGTTTCTATGGACATATAATACTTTTAAAAATAGACAAACCAAAAAATATTGTCAAAATCATGATATTACACACGCATATATGATATTTTCAGTTTTGGTGATTTTTAACAACACTTAAAGGATAACTTTGAATGCATGTATCTATCTCTATAGATATCCAAATTTAATTTTTTTTACAAGCATGTTTTCATAATCATATAGGATTTTTAAGAGTAGATAGGCTAAAAATTGAATGTAAAATTTACAACAATGTAGTCCCATATATGAAAATATTGAAGTTTCATCAATACCCCCACGTGTTTGACACATCATATCTTACATAAAAGTTACTCAAAATGAAGGTCTCAAATTTTTTAATTTGTAAATGTATACATGTGAAAGGATTTGATGTGATTTATCATAGTTTATGAGATATGATTTTTTGAATAAGTGCTTGAAATGCTCACTTTTGTGTGCATTTTGAAACGACTCTAGTGTTTATGCTCAAACTCTAACAGTGCCATTTTAAATTTTAGCAGATTGTCCTAATAACTTGCCATGAAGGCTAAAAATCTAAAGCTTGTCATGTACTTTCAGTACATCCATGTTTGTGAATGCAAGATAATATCCAATGTAAACTTTATTGGGCCCAAAAGGAGCTATTAGCCTTAAGGATAAGGCGGTTCTCTCTTTAGGTCTTTCAAAGTACCTCAATGAGTCTGACTGCCCGTTTTTTTTTTCCCCTGAAGAGTCATTGGTCAAACAACCCTCCCCCGCCCTCTCCCACCCCCGCTCGCCTACTCTCTCTCTCTCTCTCTCTCTCTCTCTCTCTCTCTCTCTCTCTCTCTCTCTCTCTCTCTCTCTCTCTCTCTCTCTCTCTCTCTCTCTCTCTCTCTCTCTCTCTCTCTCATGGATTCTTCCTCATTTTTATTTGCCGTGTTTTAGGCACAGAATTCTACAAATAAATAGTCTCTTCAATAAACAAGATTTTTTGACTTGCCCAAGCATCAAAATTCTTAATAAGCTTTTCTTATGAAGTTAAGAAAACTTCTAAGAAAAGTTCTTTTAGAAAAAACTACAATGTACAAAGGCTTTTTTAAACTGTTATTATTAAAGAAAAATATATTCCCACCTTTTTTAACAACACATACCACCTTCCGGGAAACTTTGAGATGTGACTCTACATAAACCTGCAGTTGTTGATACTTTCTCTTCACAGTACTGAGAGGAGCCTCTTCGGCTTCTTACCTATGAATAGTGTGCCCTACTGGTGGAAATCATTCACAAAGATCTAAACAGTATGCTCTTGTTTTTCTCCTCTTGCTTTCTCGTAACTTCGGAAGGGATGCTCTCATCATTGTGTAGATACTTTCACTTCCGCCCCCAGGCGCGTATTCTCTGCTTCATAAATTTGAAGTTGCACCTGGAGGGGAGCCAGCCATTGGGACGCTTCAGATTGAAGCTCTCGCACCTTCGTGGAGCCTCTGTCAATGCGTTAGATCTGATAAGGTCTAGCTTTCAAGATCAATTTCCGCTGGTCCGCCTTTGGTAGTGATTTGTCTAGTTGGCCCCACATTAGATATTCAACAATGTCGGTAGCCCATTCTGGTAATGTGTCCATGTAAAATAAGGCAGCATCGGCCAGCTCATTGTCGGGTTGGGTTGCAACCTCCTTTCCCTTGATTCGCGACACATGATCTGCCATGTAGTGTTGTTTTCCCTTGCGGACTACTATTCGAAAATCAAACTCCAACAACAGAAGTAACCATCTGGTGATTCTCCTTGTGTTGCAAGTTTTGTTAACAAGATATAGCGAGGGTTGATGGTCCGTATAAAAACAAAATGTGTAGCCATCATGTACTGTCAAAATTTCTTAACCGCATAGATCATCGCCAATGCTTTCCGCTCTGTGGTTGACTAATTCATTTCTGTATCACTGAGCTATCAGCTTGCAAATCGGATTGGAAAATCCTTTTTGTGTTCACCTAGCTGGGTTAAGACCACTCCAATTGCATACTTCAATGCGTCCATATGCACATGAAATCAATGGACCCATTGGGTGGACATAAGATTGGTGCTGAAACCAATGCATCTTTGAGCTTTTAGAAAGCCTTTAAGGCTTCCTTGTTCCAATGTGGATCCGTTGTGAGTTTGTAAACTGGTCGGGCTAACTCCACAAAATCCAGAATGAAGATCCTATAATAGTTAGCATGACCCATGAAGATGTAGACTTCGCAGATCGTCCCCGGTGGTGGTAGATCAACAATGATCCTGATCTTTGATAGGTTTGTGGCGATCCCGTGTCTTGACACGATATGACCGAGAATCAAAATTGACATTTTTTTGGATTCAAGGAGATCTGAAAATTGCGGCATTTTTGTAGCACCTTCTCCAAATTGGATAAGTAATCTGAGTCTGGTCCATGCACGCACAGATCGTCTAAGAAAATTTCCAAAAATCTTTTGCAAATACTCTTTGAATGTCGCCTGCATGACACGCTAGAAAGTGCTTGGGGAATTGCAAAGTCCAAATGGCATCACCTTACAGACATAGGTTCCCCATTCCATGGCGAATGCTGTCTTATGTTGGTCTTGGGGTGCTATCTTCACCTGGTTGTAACCGCTGAAGTCGTCTCAAAAACTGTAGGCTTCGGCTCCAGCTACTCTGTCAAGGACACTTTCCGTAAATGGTAAAAAAAAATGATTCTTTTTTATGACTGCATTTAGTGCCTTCAGATTCACACAAATTCGCATTTTGCCCTTTTTCTTGAGTACTATAACTATCGGCGATACCCATTCCGTGTGCTCGATTTCATAAATAAAATCTGCATCTAACAGCTTCTGCAACTCCTGCTTGATCAGCTCTATGTAGTTCGGGTTGCAACGGTAGTAATGGCTCACCTTGGGGACTGCTCCATCCACCAAGGGTATGGTACTACTATTGGTGGAATGCCCTTCAGATCATTGTAACTCCAAGCAAAACAGTCTTTATACTCTACCAACAATGCTTGTAGTCTCTTGAATTGTGTGGGCGTTAACTGTTCTCCCACATGGTCTATCTTCTCTTCTTCGCTTGGCTCGACAAAGTTCATTGGCTGTGTCCGTGCAGGTCCCTCCAAAACTTGTTCCGTTGGTGCCTGACTTTGATCAGGTTCTTGTTGGGCTTGCGGCATCATAATTACCACGTAATCCAAGGTATAATTCTTGAAAGTCTCAGGCATCTCGTGAATTGGAGCTCATCGAGATTCCTCTTTCAGCATATTGATCTTAGCCCGACTGGTCATCTTTTGGTTTTTTGTCATCTGTGTAGAGGATGACGCTGTATCTGAGTCCATCTTAATCTACTTTAAGAAATCCAACACCTTCTTTTGGCCCTTTTATGTCATGTTGGTGGATTCATACTTGTTGTCTTTCATCAGAACTGGTGTGACATTCGCCTCGTGGTTGCGAATATCAACATCCACTGTAGCTATAGCCTCTTCGGGTAGATCACTCCATCGGATCACCTGGTTGTAGTGTTGCTTCAACTGATTCTTCTTGTTCGCAGGTGCCCTTGGTGGATCGACCCTTGAGACTTGTGCCATAGCAGACTTTTGCAGCGGTTGAGCTGGTGCTTTTTTGATTTCGTAACGATCTGGGTCTCTCATCACACCTCTTTCCAACATGGTATTAGAGCATTGATTCTTCAAGGCCTAATACTATATCAGAGTGCAAGCTCTTATACTTGATATCATTCACAATATCAAATTATTCTTTAGTTCGAATCAATTTGTTTTGGTATTAGAGAATTGATTTCCACAACATGGTATCTCTTTTAACGTTGTCAGACTAAAGTTCCAGATGGATTCTCAAAGTAAAGCCGGTCTTATCACATACAAGCTGAATGGATCCAATTATCATTTATGAAAATTTAAGATGAAGACCTTGCTAATTGCCAATGACTTGTGGGATGTTGTTACAATTATCGAAGTAAAGCCTGAAGACGACACATAAGACTCGAAATGAAAATCGAAGGATGGTAAAGCTTTCACGCTTCTTTCGAATTCGACATGACTGATATGGGCGAAGCTCATTTCTGCCTAGGTATTCAAATCCATAGAGACAGAAATCGAAAGTTGATCTACATTACTCAACAAAGGTACATCTACAATATGTTAGTCAGATATAATCTGGTTAATTGCAATTTAGTTCTCTCACCAATGGAACCAGGTCTCAAATTTTCAAAGGACTAGTGTCCTCGACTCAATCAAAGAGAAGGAGCAGATGCGTGAAAATCCTTATTATTCAATAATAGGATCTCTTATGTACGCAATGATATGTACCAGGCCATACATAGCTTTTGCAGTGAGCTCTTTAAATTAGTATATGACTAACCCTGGTATAACACATTGAAAGGCTCTTATCAGAGTTATGAGATATCTTCGAGCTACTGTGGACTTTTGCGTTTGTTATGGAATAGTCGAAAACCACAAACTCAATTTACTCGGTGGTTACACAGATGCAAGTTGGGCAAGAGATGTAGACACTCGTAAATCCACCTCTGGATTTACATTCTTCCTCATCAATGGTCCTATTTCTTGGAACAGTCGCAAGCAATCTTCAATAGCTCTATCTTCTATAGATTCAGAGTATATCGCAGCCTCACAAGCTACAAAGGAAGCAATTTGGTTGAGAAACTTACTTTCAGATATCAGTCTGAATCAATATGATCCGACATTATTATTTTGTTATAATCAAAGTGCCATTGTCTTGACAGCCAACCCTAGGTTTCATTCTAGGAGTAAGCACATTGAAATTAAGTATCACTATGTCAGAAGCAAGGTTCTTGACAAAGACGTCAAATTGCAGTATTGTCGAACGCAAGATATGACAGTAGATATTTTTACCAAAGCATTAAGCTTGGATGCACACATAAAATTTTAAAGGTCAAGGCATTCATGGATTTAGATTAAGGGGGAGTGTTGGATTATTCTCCTACTAATCGACTAAGTTTAAAGGTCAAGGTATTCATGGATTTAGATTAAGGGGGAGTGTTGGATTATTCTCCTACTAATCGACTAATCGACATTTTAATCTTTGTCCAACTTTTAACTAGACTTGTAGATTTTTTCGTGTTTTTACACAGTTTGCATAACTATTCAGAAATGGCTCACAGTGTCGACATTTTTGAAATTTTTGTATTTCAGTATTTTTCTTACACTTCGGCTTTTTCACAAAATGCCAGATGTCTCAAATGTAAGGAAATGACGTTGGCAAAGACCTTCGTATTTTTTGCATGATAGTTTACGTTTAAATATGCAAATAGACTATTTACGACCAAAGCCACCGACTTGCATTAATTCATCAACAAGTAATTTCTGAGAAGTCCTAACTGGATGGATGCCAACACATCATAGCCAACTGGACGACACATCTGGAGACCTAATTTCTTAGTATAAATAGTTGTTCATATTCCTACATCAAGAGCATTGAAGCATGAAGATCAATCATCAAGTATTGAATAGTTAGCGTTCTCTCTCAAGCCTGCAAGCTTGGACACTCCTAAGCATTCTAGCTCACTTCTTTAGAGTTGATTAGAGATTGCTATTGTGCTTACTACTTATCAGCATTGTGCTTAATTCAGACTTATTTTTATTCGCTCAAAGATAGCTTAGAGTATGCGGCTTCGATCCCCAAACCTGTTGTACTCATTTACATCTATTTCATTTTCATACTGAATCAATACTATCTTCTTATTGCGTGCAAATTTGTCTTAGAATGTATCTGTTTCTATAGGTATTCGTGATTGATTATTTTTTTGATAATTCAATGCTTTAATATTTGGCTACGTAATCACTGTAGTAGTAATGATCTCAAATTTAGTTACTATGAGATCAAACGTGATTTCTATCACTATTGTTTTGTTCGAAATTGATAGACGTAGTCATGCATAGAGAAAGAGGAAGATAGTTTATTCCGTTGCGCATGATAAGTTTTCTTTCTTGTTGTTCGAATTCTTTTTATTCGAGTCTATTCGACCTATCTTTTCATTACACCTCTTTCCAACAGTCTAAACATGTTAGTCCTACCTTTGATGGAGGCATTCACTCCATTAATGTGGATAATTGATTAGAAAATTTGGAATATAACTTCTATTATACTGGATGTATCAACATAGAGAAGATTAGAGTTTATTTCAGGATGCAAAATTTAATCAAGAGAATAATATTGCCAAAGCACACAATGGTCAGTTGGAAGAGCAAAATTTAAATGTAGTCGATTGTCAATTGGATGAGTTAACTCATGATCAAGAGTTGTTTAAATCCAAAATGGCATGAGATAGCTACAAAACTTTGGTTCTTCATCATTGATTGTGTGGAGAGCTACACATATTTATGGAGATTGAGGTAGCTCGAGGTAGAACCACATCTATCCATTCCAAAATGACATCTAAGGTGACATCTAGAGTCTATGTGACATTTGTCACTTGTCATGCATGAAATTCTACCAACTTTTTACAAGTGTACTAGTTCTAACAAGAAATGTCCAAATCATCATGCATGTGTCCATTAAACTTTGTGCATGCCTTGCATGTCACTATGGATCACTTACAATTAATGCATGTGAGTTGCCACGAGTTTCTACAAGCATAATCATGCTAATTCTATGTCTACAAACTAGATAATACATAACCATGTAGCTCGAGTTCTATGCAGGCCAAACTTGACATTTTGCATTAATGAGCTACATACTTGCATGATACAAAATTTGTAGCAAGCCAAGAAATCAATATGGATTGTTTTTCAATTTTAACACTCCTCCTAAAAATGATCTATATTGATTTGAACATGGATCTTGGTATAACTCCAAGGTTGGCTCATGCTTGTTGAAGGAACTTTTGCTCAAAGGTTTGGTGAGCATATCAGCAATGCAAGATGATGTGTTGATGTGCTCCAATTTGATTTCACCTCCAATGAGCTTCTCTCTCACGAAGTGATGTGCAACTTCGATATGCTTGCTCCTTGCATGGAATATTGGGTTGTTGGCAAGGGCTTGAACTGAAATGTTGTCACACATGATCATAGGTATATCTTCTTCCATAATTATCTTTAGCTCCAGCATATTTAGATTGATGTACAAAAGCTTTATCTTTAAGAAAGTCAATCTCTAATCCTAGAATATAGTGAAATTTTCCAAGATCTTGCATCTTGAACTCTTTTCCAAGTGCAATCTTGGTTCATCAACTAACTTGATACAACTTCCTGTCAGAATGATATCATCAACATAAATAAGAAGGATGACAATATCTTTATCAAAAAACTTGACATATAAGGAAGGATCATAGTTTCTAAGATTAAATCCTAGTAACTTAAGGAAGGTGTTAAGTCGAGAATACCATGACCTTGGAGCTTGCTTTAATCCATATAAACTTTTGAAGAGCAAGCAAACTTTTCCTTCATCATGGATGAACCCAATAGGTTGATCCATATAGATCTCTTCTTCTAGGTAGCCATTTAGAAATGCATTAGAAACATCTAGTTAAAGAATTTGCCAACTGAAAAAACAAGCAAGAGAAATTATGATTCTAATTGACATCATCTTTGCAACTGGGGCAAAGGTCTCCTCATAATCAAGTCCATATACTTGAGCAAAGCCTTTAGCACAAAGCCTAGCCTTGTACTTGGTGATTGTGCCATCTTGACTATACTTGACTCGAAAAACCCATTTGCAACCAATGGTATGCTTGTTGGATGGAAGATCCACAAGCTCCCATGTATTATTGGCCATCAAAGCATCATATTCCTCCTTCATGGCAAGGTACCATTCCTTTGAGTTGATAGTATCATATACATCCTTCGGCTCCTCATGAGAAATAAAATAGGCAAAATTAGTGGAGTTGATTTCCACTTGCTTTCCTCTATCTTCATAGGTAAGCCTTCTAGGCTCGGATCTTTCTCTTTGAGATCTCCTTGGTGAAAAAATTTGAGGTGACTCCTCCTCAAATCTCGGCCCCATCTCTCCATGATGATCTTCAAGGGTGATGATTGGAGTATCTTTGTGAGAATCTTTGAACTCGGCCTTCTCAAGAATGTATTTTTGATCTTCATGGAATATCACATCTCTACTCTCAATTGTAGTTGAGGTAGAGGGAACATAGAGTCTGTAAGCTTTCTTGTTGGATGCATATCCAACCATGATCCCTTTAACAGAATTAGGATCATCTCTTTTCCGTGTTTCCAAGGGCATATTAACAAAGCAAGTACAACCAAAAACTCTAAGGTGATCTACCTTAGGTTTATTCTGAAACAAGACTTCAAAAGGTGTTTTTCTAGCAAGAGCATTGTGAGGTAATCTATTGCACAAATAGTTTGCACAATTTATAGCTTCACCCCAATATTCAATAGGCAAAGAAGCTGCTACTCGAATTGCTTTAGCACATTCACATAAAGATCTATTTTTTCTCTCAGCTACTCCATTTTGGGATGGAGAATAGGCACAAGAAAATTCTCTCTTTATTCCTTCACCTTCACAATAATTATGAAACTTGTTGGAGATATATTCACCTCCTCCATTGCATCTTAAAGCTTTAACTTTGCAAGAAAACTGTTTTTCTACATAAGCTTTGAAGATAAGGAAGTGATAAAAAACCATAGCCTTTAAAGAAAACAGATTTAACCAAGTGTATCTAGTAAAGTCATCAATAAAGGTGACAAAACATGTTGCACCACCAATAGTTTTAGAAGAGGAGAAATGTACATCTGAATGTATGAGTTCCAATGGATAAGTAGTCTTTATAAAAGACTTCTGATATGGCTTTCTGTGTGACTTTGCAATGGCACAAGCCTCACAAGGCTTGAAATCTTTAGAAAGAGATTTTGGAAGACCAATAGTCTTCTCCATCTTAACCATAAAAGACATAGATGTAAAGTTAGGATGTGCCAACCTTCTATGCCACAACTCCTCCTTAGATAACAAAGCAACTTCACAAAGGTTTGCATTCTAATAAGAATTCAACTTAAGAATTCCACCACATCTAGTTCCATCAGCAAGGATCTCATCTTTTCTCTTGATAAAACAAGTATTGGATTTGAACTTTACATCACAACCATTATCAAGCAACTTTCCCACACTAATTAAGTTCTTTGTAAGTTTTGGAATGAAAAGAACACTAGAAAGTGCAAGAACTTTTGAAGAAGCAAGTTTCAATGGAATGTTGCCAATTCCTTCTATTTGACACTCATGATCATTAGCTGTGTAAATAGATCTCTTGAGTCCTTTGAAAGATAAGATTGAGTCAAATGACTCCTTTGAACAGCACATATGTGAAGAGGCTCCACTGTCTATGTACCAAGCTCCATCTTTCTTGAAAGGTGATGAAGAAAAACTGGACACCATAAGTGATCCTTCTCCATCACTGGCAACAGAATTATCTTCAATCTCTTTGGAGAGATTAGCTTGCTTGAGTTGGTTTTTCTTCTTAAAGCAATTAGAGGCATAGTGCCCCTTTTTGCCACAGAAGAAGCACTTCACTTTATTCTTATTGGTTTTTGAGTTAGAGGGATGAGATGTTTCATCCTTTTCACCATCTTGATCTCGATCTTTGGCTTTGTCTTTGTTGTATGTTTGAGAGAATTGGTTCTTACTCCTTCCTTTCTGCTTGCCTTTGACAAAGAGGGCTTTGTCACTTCCACCATGTTCAAGTTTGTTCATCCTGGAGAGTTTATAGCTTTGTCTAGATTCTTCAGAAATAAGAATTCCTTGGAGAGTTTCTAAATTAGGTAACTCCTCCTTAATAGCAAAAGACTGAACAAGATTATCATAGTAATCTCTCAAGCCATTCAGTATGACTTGAACTAGCTCAACTTGGTTAATGGTAACACCAACATAGGAAAGCTCTCTATGTAAATCTTTAACTCTTAGAACATAGTTAGATGCACTCTCTTCACTTCTTTGGAAACTTTGGAAAATCTGATTCCTAAGAGTGAGTATTCTAGAAGTATTCTTTGCTTCATAGATGGTCTTTAGTGCATCCCAAGCTTCTTTGGCTGTAGTGCAAGGTCCTATCTCTCTCAAAATTTCATTAGATACATTCATCTTAATGAAATGTAGAGCCATTCTAGCTCTCTTCTTATATTTAGGAATTTCAACCTGTGCTTGAGGCTCCTCCTCAACACCAAGCACAATATCCATAACATCCTGGAGTATCAAAACAGACTCTATTCTTAACTTCCAAATTGAGTAATTAGAAGTGTTTAGTCTTTCACTAGCTTCTAGAAGATATCCTCCCTGAGATGCCATTATAATGAAGACTTCTTAGTTATTGGATTGAGATATGTTTGAGCTTGTTCCTATCAGACTTAGAGTTGCTGCTCTCTTTCACTATAGGTATTCTCAAGGTTGAACTACCTTCCTATGTGAAACACTTGCAACTATATTTGAGATGAATCTCAAATATTCCACAAGACAAGTTATCTAGATCAGACACAAAAAGTGGTTTCAGATACTTTGGCTGGTTTGAATCCTACTTTTGGCATGTGTGAAATGCTTTAAAAGGAAACACTATTGACACTTAGGAGGCTCAAAGGGTGTTTAATTACTTCAAACTCAGTCTTGATCTATAGTTTCTTGTGTTGGATGCTCAAAACAATGGATTCAGAACAAAGTATAATTGAATCAAATCAAAATGTTGTCACTCTGATTTTGGACCTATCCCTATCCTCTTTAAGACCTTATAACTCTTGCTAGACACATCAGATTGATTTGGTTTTAATTTTTATGGAAAGTACAGATCAAATGCTTTCCATCAAGCTATAACACTGCTATCTTTGGATCTATAAGTAAGGAGAAAAAAGGGATTGAAAAACTCTGATTTTCACATGTGTGGAATTCCAGAATTTCGTACTACCTCAATTCAGGTCTAAAAATTCAGTTCAAGTCCGATTTGATCCAAATACACTTAAGAGAAAGGTTAAAAAAAGTGCAAAACTACTTTATTGCTTGATTTAGCTCTCAGTTTCTTGTACAATCAGAGTTGTTAGCATGCAAAGCTTAATGAGGCTCTGATACCATGACAAAGTTTCCAGAATTCACACGTGTGGGGAATGTCCACAAGAGTGACTGATCTTAATTAAGCTTTGTGATTGGCACTATAACCTGATTCTAGATTGATCAACAAAATCTAGTTCAGAAGAAATGGCTAATTCACAATCTAGCATGCTAATCAACAAAATATAATAGCAATGAATCAAAGAATGAATAAAAGTACAAGATTTCAGTGTATGAGCATTAGCCTCAACACGAGAGAGAGAGAGAGAGAGAGAGAGAGAGAGAGAGAGAGAGAGAGAGAGAGAGAGAGAGAGAGAGAGAGAGAGAGAGAGAGAGCTAGAGAGATAACAAGCAATATTTGCTTAGATCCAAAATGGCATGAGATAGCTACAAAACTTTGGTTCTTCATCATTGATTGTGTGGAGAGCTACACATATTTATGGAGATTGAGGTAGCTCGAGGTAGAACCACATCTATCCATTCCAAAATGACATCTAAAGTGACATCTAGAGTCTATGTGACATTTGTCACTTGTCATGCATGAAATTCTACCAACTTTTTACAAGTGTACTAGTTCTAACTAGAAATGTCCAAATCATCATGCATGTGTCCATTAAACTTTGTGCATGCCTTGCATGTCACTATGGATCACTTACAATTAATGCATGTGAGTTGCCACGAGTTTCTACAAGCATAATCATGCTAATTCTATGTCTACAAACTATATGCAAGTTGCATTTATCAAACTTAGCTCGAGTTCTATGTAGGCCAAACTTCAACATTTGTAGCAAGCCAAGAAATCAATATGGATTGTTTTTCAATTTTAACAAACAACCAATATCTAATTCACATGTATATTCAAAACAAATGGACGTGAATAATGATTGAAAATATTCTCTCAGTAAACCAACACTCTACAGGAAGCTGAATTTAAAACATGGCATCAATTTGCATCAGTTTCTTTGGAGAAGTTTGCATTGCTTAGTGGATTCTAACCTGATTAATATTCAATTGTGTAATGTCAACAATGGTTTTCTATGGTGGGAGAATCAGAATGGTAGAATGGTTAATTTCATGGTTCAACCTTGGAATACGTCCTCTCGAATCAATAATTTCAAGCATATTTATGTCCAGTTATGGTTTTCAAATCCCTGAACGTAAATGTTGTTTAAAGTCCAAACTGGCAAAATCAAAATTCAACTCTGATGGGCATATCCAAGTAACAGTTTTCAATGGAGTTGATTTGTGTTGGCCAAATTTGTATGGAAATTTGTCCAAATTTGAAGAAATATATTTTGGTCAACAATATGCCCAAAGTTATGCTTCAGCATACAACCGAGCCTCATTCTTAATGTTGACTACCTCGTATGGAACATTTATATAAGAACAACAATTATTGACTACCACTGCTCATGGAAGGATTATAATTCTCTTTATCAAATTGGTCAAGCAACATGGATTGCTAGCTATGATAGAAGAGCCGAAGGCAAGATAAAAACAAGAATGCAAGGGAATTGGATAAACATCCGGTTTGGTATATGTCGAAGAAGCAGATAAAAGGGGATATTACGGTGATACACTCTGTCCATTCCATGCAGATTGGTTGCCCACAAGCAATATGGTGCTTCATCGAAGTCTTTTCCAACAAGAAGACCATCAAAGATCTCATGTGCTTTATCTACATGAATCCATGCCCTTTTCCATATCTTTGTGATCATTTGTCCCATTTTGTTGTGATTCCATGGAGATCCTTGTGTCATTTGCTTCTTATGGATATGCTATCATGAATGTTTTGTAACTTTCCTTGCTTCTAGTTTTAATTCCATTGTAAATAATATTAGTTTGGATTTGGCACATGACAAAGTTAGGAGAGAAAAAAGTGATTCTTAAAGTGCTTGATGGTCAAAGTACGACTCAAGCACTCAAGTATAGGTAGAGTGATTAAAGTAGCACACAATAGTAAAGGAAAATTCAAATGTAGAGCCGTTAATTTCACACATGGCTAAGGGCCTTTTCACATGTAAACCCATTCCCATTCTTGGTGTGATCCCTTCCTCGAGCATACGATCCGTTCTTACAAATCCACTTCACACAATACATACTGATCTTACAAATCCACTTCACACAATACATGAAGACGGTAAGGCCGAGCCATGTTCTCAAGTCTTTGGGCCATCATGCCTGTGCCGAGTGCAACTTGCAAGTAAGAGTAATAAAAATAGTAAGAGACTAGCGGCCACTAGCCCAGTTCACCCAACTCATCATATATTATTGACGTTTGGCTTAGACACATGCAGTCGTACTAGTAACTACTATTCATACTGTAGCTCTGATGGCGAAGGTTATTTTTTGATTGTCTGACGAACTTCTATTTTTAACGAGTATTTGACGAAACTCGAGCATCGATCCAGCCAAGGCTTTTTGCGCTGCCGAGAGACAAGAACGACCGAGCCTCGGACTGATCGGTAGTTGGCTAAGTTTTCGAAGATTTTATGTAGCATGAGACGAATCTGTTAAGCAGATATACTGTGTGTTTGGAAATGGCGGGATGATACTTGCTTGCAGTAAAGCCTGGAATGGAAGCTCGGTCGCTCGTCTGGTTTTTGATGCTGTGCTGCGTGTTGGTCTTTCCAGTGCATGCGTTCACTGAAGCTGCTGATGGTAAGTACACATCTGAGGATCTGTGGCATATTATCAGATCTGTGTGGGTGTACTTATGTTACCATTGTTGCTCAATAAAATTCAGGCGTTTCAGAGATGACTGCACATATTAATGTTCAACCAAGAGTTTGAGCTCATATTGGTTTGGGAATTGGCATGAAAGCGTTTTGGCCTCCTGTGCAATTTAGCATGAAGTTTGTGTCCAGCAGGATGACCAGCGGTAATGAATACAAGCTGCTAATACCTGCTACTTTACATTGGTGACTGGTTTGAAAAATCTTTCTTACCGGATTAGTTATTTCTGTAAGTAAAATCTAAATATCAGGGTGCATATCTTTCTGACAATCACTGCAGGGAGGTATTCAATGATCAATTATCATGACATTTTAGAAAGATTTATACACAAGATCATAAACAAAACCAACCAAGAGGAGAGAGAAAGAAAGAAAGCTTTATCAATTTCTTTTAAGTACCAACTAAAAGAGTACATTCCAAGTGTGATATGCAACATGGGAGCGTATAAAACGATTTCAAAAAACCAGTAAAAAGGAATAAGCTAACGTAGAACAACCTAATAATGTCCAAGGTTATTACATGTAACAAATAAATAATTAGTGTTTAATTAGAAAATGAGAGAGAGAAGAGCTCTGTCAGGCTGGAAGTGTTTGTGGTCTGAAGGACGTCATGGCTGTAGAGACTATTGTCAGTGGTGACGGCTGTCTAGAGGGTCTAGGACTGGCTCTCAAGTGTGCCTATCGTGCATGGGAGTATATACATGCCAGTCTACCAAGAGTCTTTTGGCTTCGTTCCTCCACTCTTTTCCTCATGACAATACAATTGACGCACAAGCTGCTTTCCTCACCACCTCTCTTTACACTGCCGCCTCTCTAGCCTTTCCTTCTAAGCCCCATAAAGGCAAATTCATACATTCTTTATCACCTCGTCCTCTACACCCCCCGTTGTATGTTGCTGAATGTCGTTCTCTTCATCATCTTGTCACCATGCACGTGCTCATGCTCCTCACCTTCTTTGTTCCTCCTGATGTTCATACCATCGTACTCTCTGTCGTAAAAGGAATGCTTATGATGACTTGTTCACCTTCTCTTCAGCTCTCCTTGGGTGCTTTTTGGCATGAGTTTATCCCTCGTGCCCCACCACCTCTCCTGGATGACCTCCGTATATGGGCCGACTATGCTACTAGCCTATACACCATACCCATTGATTCACCCATTCCTATCTCTCCCCGACCTTCCGAGTTCACTTTCTACACCTCTGACATGGTACTTGCGGCCATCAAGAGAATGAAGTCCCATAAGGCGAGAGATATTGAAGACTTTGAATCTGAACTCCTTATCCATGCTGCCGACCTACTTACTCCCACACTAACCAGTCTCCTGAATTTCGCAGTTGTCTCTAGCTTCCTATTATCTTGGTGCACCAACATCATCCACCCTATCCATAAAAAAGGTGACCCCATGGTTCCTGGTAACTATCACACGATTATGATTGGGCATGTTCTCACGAAGCTATATGGTACGATACTTCAGCCTGCTGTGCGTTCAGAGGGGAAAGCCAAGAGATGACACTCTTTGTAGGTTTCCGAGCCCACTACTCTACTACTGATCATATCTTCATCCTCCAGGCTTTGATTGAGGAAGCCAAGCACATGAAAGAGAAGGTTTACTATTGTTTCGTGGACTTCAAGAAAGCCTTTACTCTGTTCCTCGCACCTTGCTCATTCAGAGACTTCGTGATCTTGGCTTCTCCGCTGACATCATTCTGGCTGTGATGGCTCTTTATGAGAGAGTCTTGGATTGTTTCCGAGATGACAGTGGCATTTTTGAGCACATCTAGAGCACCATTCGGGTGAAGTAGGGTTGTTCTCTTTCACCAGTTCTTTTTGGACTACACATGGATGAGCTAGAGAGAGTCATTTGTGGTTCTGGTTGCAGAGTTGGCGATATCCTGATTGCCATTCTTCTTTATGCCGATGATGTGGATTAGTCTCTCCGACCAGAGAGGGGTTACAACGACCGTTGGATTGTTTACATGGCTTTTGTACCGGATGGGGCCTGGGGGTGAGCATTGGGAAGACCACGGTTATGGTCTTCAACATTGCTCGAGCCTTCATGTAGCATTAGGAGCTCACTCTCGATGGACAGATCCTAGAGGTAGTTTCTTCATACACATATTTGGGAATACTTATCTTTGGCCCTACATCCAGTATGCGACAGGGCAGCTTCCACTTGACTTAGGAAGGGACATGCTTCCCTGCTAGAGAGATTTTGCTTTCGGAAGTCCGTTCGGGATGCTTGGAGTAAGTGTCGACTCTTTGATACCATCGTCAACCCCACAACTTTATATGCAGTAGAGACATGGTGTACTGGCCTTTCTTCCTCACACTGGGCCAGTATCTTGAGATTACGGACCACCATGTTAGCTCGTATTATTCGGGCGAAGCCTTTTGTTCCTCACGAGATCCTTCTTGTCGAGTTTGCTGTCCTATACAGATAGATGCAGCTTTCCAGCTTATTACGTATATTCAGATGCAGATAGGAGTCATTTGGTATCTCCATTATAGAGCTTCCCTCGGGTACTCACCAGTATATCAGACGCTTTCTATATCGAGCATATCTTGATCGTACTTGGAGCCGACAATTAGGGGTTAAGCCTGACTCATTCATTGAGCTAGACATAGCAGGGGTCCCAGTCTTGCCACATTATTTGGATTCAGATTTGTCACATAACCTCAGATTTACATTGGGCCAGGAGCATTTTATCTATAGATGCCCTGTCTATTACGAGTTCAGTTCACGTGGAGGTACTACTGTCCAATTAATTCTTGCGGTAAGTAGCATGTATGGCAATTAGCTTAGGATAATCAAGTAGCAGGAAGTTGCTTGACGGTGAAGGATTCTATATTATGATGACATGAAGAATGAATCCTTTGATTTGGGAGTAATCTGTACTTTCTAATCTAGATCTATGAAATTATTAAGAAGCAAAGTTTTTGCATATCGAGGTTAGTGTCTGATAACTATAAATTCTTTATGCTTTTGCTTACTTCAAGTTTTTTCACTCTTTTTCTTATTATAAGCTTTTCGGTGTATTGCATCTGCTAACTTGAGAAATGTGTTCATGTGTTTTTGAATGCAGTGACAGCACTCCAGGCCCTTTTAGAAAACTGGAAAGGTGGACTGTCTGCAAATTGGTCTGGGAGCGATCCTTGTGGATCTTATTGGCATGGGGTTTATTGTACAAATGGAACCGTGATAAAACTGTAAGTTGCTCTATAATGTTTTCATTCCACTTGGCTGTTATACCTACTGATTTTAACATAGACATCTCAATTATTCTAGCAATTTACAAATTGGTCATCAAGAGCCTTTGATGTTTGCTACTTACTGGGAGGATAAAGCTCGTCTTATATCATGTTTTACATGTTTATGGACGTTTTTTTTGCCATTTCGAGTCTTTCTGCATGAAGCGCTTGACATTTTTCTTTGTGCCATTTGATGTTTGGTCCAGAGATTTGGTTGGAAGAGGTTTAGCAGGACCTGTCCCTGCAGCAATTGGAGGCTTCACCAACCTTAAAATTTTGTAAGTTTGAGCATTCATTTGATGCTGCAAGTAGAAATAAGATTTAAAAGTGTGGGGTGTTTTATGCTATGTTCCAGTTTCAATTTATTGCTAACGTGGTTGCTGACACCAGATTTTTGAATCAAAACAACTTGAATGGCACCGTCCCTCCAGAGATTGGCAACTTGACCTCCCTGACTACACTGTAAGTGGATTCATGAGATACTTTACTTGCTCATTTTAAAATTAGTTGATGCTTATATAACAGTGGAGTAATTTTTTATGAACCGTATTTGTGAAGCAGGTCACTTTTTAGTAATGGATTTACTGGGCGAATACCAAGTAGCATCAACCAACTGTCAAACCTTCAGCAGCTGTAAGTGTTGTTTTTTTAATCTAAGACATGCATTTTACTACCTCTCTATCATTATAGAGGCTCGCATCATTTTTTGTAGCATTTCCAGCAATGTTTTTGCTTTGATCTTTGCTGCTAGCCTCCATCATAGCTGGATTGCTCTTCACCACTGGAAAAGTATTAGGAGTTGGCTCCATTTAAATGTATGAAAGATAGTGTCAATGTTTTTTTATGTATGCAACTTTCACCTAGTTGCTGCTGTAAGAAGACTTGACATGTGGACTCCATAAAGTTAAAGATAACATGTTTATCATGTGGGGTTTCTATTCTAGATGCAACATTGGTACATATTTGTTTTGCTTTGATGCAGCTCCTTGAATCAAAACTTGCTAGCCGGACCATTGCCAGATCTATGGAATCTTACACTATTAACTCGTTTGTAAGTGAAAATAACTTTGTTCACTGATTCAGGTTGTGATTCTTGTGCAACATGCATCTTGAGGATTCATAACCATTTACCACTTGCAAGAGCACAATCACTAAGTTAACAAATGTTTGGATGCCTTTTTAGTGATTTGTTAGCTTATGTTTATCATGAAAACTTAGCCACACTTGTTTGCTATTGAGTTACATATGATTTGGTTAGGTATTTACATAGCAATAACATCAATGGGAGCATTCCTTCAAGCATTGGGTCGTTGAAGTCTCTTCAAACTTTGTAAGTATTTGTTCGGTTGTATTTGATTACAATCGAGAATGTTATATAAGCTTGAAATTTGCTTACAAAAAAAGCATGTTGCATTGTAGGTATCTATCAGACAATGCGTTTTGTGGTCCCCTTCCACCCAACATTGGCAACCTTTCTTTGTTGACAACATTGTACGTGCAAATTGTACTATATATGTACCAGATCCAATTATATGAGTATCATGCGTAATGTTGAGATAGGCCTGTGTGTGTGTGTGTGTGAGAGAGAGAGAGAGAGAGAGAGAGAGAGAGAGAGAGAGAGAGAGAGAGAGAGAGAGAGAGAGAGAGATGCTAAAAATAAATGACTATGCTGAAGTTAATCCATAGGTTACTTTGACCCAAAAGGTCGAGATTTGTGTAACCATAGGTATTTAGTTATTTAGGCCATCTTAAGTTTGTCTTAAGTTCAGTTGGACCCAATTTTGGTCATGTACTGACTCATGGGTCCTTAGAGGTCTAATTTGGTTTAGGGGCCCTATCTTGACTTTTGGCGGTGCCCTACATCCAATAAGTAGGTAGAGTACATATTGGCTTATTGTGTCACATTTTACAGTTTGGCTAAGCATTGCTCTCCATTGCTCTTGTTGCTGTTTTCTCTCTCTCTCTCACTCTTAAAGTTGGGCGCCCAGCCTCTTCTCTCTTGTTTCTTGTGGAGATTGATTGATAACTAGATCTTGGTGACTTGACTCTTGCTTTCCTACATGGTATCAGAGCTACCGGATCTGCAGCAAGCTTGTATGTTGGCGCCCTAGCTTCTCTGCTTTTTGTTCTGAAATTTCAGCATCTTGTGGCACCCAAAAATCAGAATCTCAAATCTGATTTTTATGCAACCAGTTTTCAGCAAGTTTTGTTTGGAGGAGGGCACCCAAAAATCTACTACTGATTTTTGGTTGTGGTGTCTTCTTATCTTGCTGTTTTTGTTTTCAGGTTTGCATTTGTGTAGGAGGGCGCCCAAAATTCAGCAAACCCTATTCAAAGTTAGGTCAACTCGTGGTTGGAAATTTGGAGATTCTCAGCAAGCAGTAGGGCGCTTTCAACAGCCCTATTGGAGTGTGTGTTGATCACACTATTTGGCTTCCTAATTAGGTTTTGGTGTAGGCTTCAATCGAAGCTAACCTAATTTTCGAGAAGCCGGTTTTTTTGTGCAGGAAAACAGCCATCTATCCATTATCTTTTGGGCACTTTGGTTGTAGATTGAAAGACATCTTGTGCTCCTACTTTCCGCTCTTTGTTTGTTGCAAATTTTTGAGTAGATTTGGTTGTGGAAAGGCTCTCTTTCCTATCTACTACTAGCTAAAATTCTGTTGGAGGTAATGGCTAAAGAATCGGAAGCTATCGGTTCTTTGTTTAGTGAAGATCGGTTGGATGGCACAAACTACTCCTTATGGAGTTACATGATGAAGAATCTTCTCATAGCGAAAGAGCTGTGGGATTTGGTCAATGGTGATGAGGAAAGGCCTCCTTCTTTGGCCCCTACTACACCTCGTGGATCATCATCATCATCATCATCTTCTACGTCTTCGGAAGAACAAAAGAAGTGGGATAGAAGGGATGCACAAGCACATTCTATGGTTGCTCTTGCTGTGAAAAGATCTATCTTACCTCATATTGGGTCTTGTAAGACATCTAAAAGTGCGTGGGATACACTTTATACTATGTATAGAGTCAAAAATCCAGCAAGAGTGGTGTATCTCAGAAATCAGCTTTCTTTGTTGAAGATGCAAGAAGGGGATCAAGTGACCAATCACTTGACGAAAATCAAGGATCTTCGTGAGGAGCTTCTCAATATTGATGAGATAATTGAGGATGCTCAATTTGTTTCTATTACTCTCAACTCATTACCTTCCTCTTATCTTCCATTTGTTTCATCTTTGAGTATCTCTCTTAGGGGACAACAACTCTCCTTTGATGAACTTGTTGGGCTGCTTCTTGAAGAGGAGCAAACGAGGCAAAATTTTGCGGGTGACACTCAACAAGATCAAGCTTTTCTCACGAAAGGCAAGGGCAAAGGCAAGTCAAAAGGAAAGGGGAAGCCTCCTTCCAAGGATGAGCAAAAGCCCATTGGAGGTCAAGATGTCAACACTCAAAAGAAGAAAAGGAAGTGCCATTATTGCAAGAAGTATGGGCACTTCATCAAGGATTGTAAGAAGAAGCTTGCGAAAGAGGAGAGTAAAGGAATTGATACTAGTGCTTCACTTGCTACTTTGGAGCAAGAGCTTGAAGCTAGTGGTGATCTCTTCAACCAAGACTATGCTTTTGTGTCTAATATTGCTTTTACTAGTACTTCTACATCTATGAGGAATTCAGATTCTGTTTTGCAAGTTGCTGATTTTCAGCCCATTGAATGGGTGATTGATAGTGGTGCTACTCATCATATGACTTCTCGCAAAGAAGCATTCACTAAATTAGTGAAAGTGCAAAATGGAAGCAAGGTACAATGTGCGGATAATGCATCTTATTCTATTCATGGAATTGGAATTGTAGCCATCATTCTGCCTAATGGTGAAGAAAAGTACATTAAGAATGTGCTTTATGTTCCGGGAATCAAGAAGAATCTTCTTTCGGTCTCAACTACGTTGAAGCAAGGTCTTGTTGTTGAGTTTAAAGAAGATAAGTATCTTGTCAAGGATCTAAAAGATCACTCTTGATTATTGTTTCGGGAACAATGCATGCTGACTTATTATGATTATGGATACCTATGAGCGTCGAATTCCCTCTACATGTCTTGTTGCAGTTAGCTGAATTGTGGCATGCAAGGTTTGGGCATCTCAACTTTGCAAGTTTGAAGAAGCTGAAGACATTTAATATGGTAAAAGACATTCCTACTATTGAGCAGCCGGAAGGGCATGTATGCGAGGGGTGCATACTTGGAAAGTTTCAAAGGAGACCTTTTCCAGTTGATGGAACTATAAGGGTTCTTGATAAATTTGATTTGGTTCATAGTGATGTTTGTGGTCCTTTGAGGACCAAATCCATTGGAAAGTGCATCTATTTTGTGACTTTTATTGATGACTTTTCCCGTTTTACATGGATCTATCCTATAAAGGTGAGAGAGAGAGAGAGAGAGAGAGAGAGAGAGAGAGAGAGAGAGAGAGAGAGTTAGCATCTGCGATAATTTTCTTTCTCTCAGTCCATTGAATGGGCGTCAAGTCTTCATCCATAGAAATAGTAGACCCCTTCAGGCAGCCTCTTTTACGCAAAACCTTTTGATGAAGCAAAGCATCCTTGAATTGTAGAAACACTGTGGTGGGTTGGGGCTTACCCACCCAAGCAGCAGATATGACATCCTCTTTGAGACCAAAGGTGGAATGAATGAAAGCATTTGCCTCAGCCACGAGGTCCTTGCCCGCAAAAGAAGCTCCCCTAACCCTGACATTGAGGGCTTTGAGATCTCGTTTTTGATGTTCTTGAATAGATTCATAAATAACCTGCTTAGAACCCTTGAGCACGTCGGCCCAAGAACTCTTCGATTGCTGAAGAGAGAGAGAGAGAGATCAGAGATAGTTCCCAGAGAGATCCGAGAGAGAGAGAGATAGGGGTGGAGTTGTGTGTGTGACTGTTGACATGTGTGTGTGATTGTTGACAAATGTGTGTGTGTGTGTGTGTTTGACAAATGTGTGTGTGTGTGTGTTTGATAATGTGTATTTTTGTGTTTTTGAGTCTTGATTATGTGTGTGTGTGTGTTTTGTCATTTTCGTGAAATTCGAATCATTGAACATTTGCTAATTTACCACTAACTAAACATGCACATGGTACATTGGAATATGACATATGTAATATGTAATATGTATGCTGTGACATTAATTTAAAAAAAAAAAAACCCTAAAACCGATTCGCCGATTCGAACCTGGAGAAGCCGATTCTTTCTCGATTCAAACACGGTTCAAAAAGGCGATTCGAAAGGT
Organism: Diphasiastrum complanatum; assembly: GCA_029204225.1. Classification (NCBI taxonomy): domain Eukaryota; kingdom Viridiplantae; phylum Streptophyta; class Lycopodiopsida; order Lycopodiales; family Lycopodiaceae; genus Diphasiastrum; species Diphasiastrum complanatum. The sequence continues at coordinate 48,990,776 of CM055100.1, read as the reverse complement.
ACCCTCAAACATTGGTCGTGATGTGCATTTTGATGAAAAGAATTCATTAGATGTGGCCCCAACTCACATCTCGAAGGGGGATAGCCCACATAGTGTGAATGTTGAAGTTTTTCCAGATCTGGCACCATCTTCTATTGTTGGAGATAAGGGGCAGGAATCAACCAGTTTCGAACTGCCCAACACCTCATCAAGTTTAGAGCCTAATGTTCATCAAGAACCGCCCATTGTTGCTCAAAATCAGCCTGCAGGAACTGTTGGACAGCAAGGATCAGTTTTGGAAGATCTTGGACAGCCAAATGCAGTGTCGGAAGATCTTGGACAACAAATTGCAAGAAGAGACATGGCTGTTGGACAGCCCAAAACAGTCCCACGGTGGCTGTTGTCGACTTTGCGGGACAGCAAAGTAAGTTCATTTTATGATGGAAAGATACGTGCCTCTACAAAATCAGTGGACTATGCTGATTTTTCAGATTATGCTCTTACATCTCATTCAGATGTTGCGGAAGAACCTGTTTTCTATGAGCAGGCCAAGGGAGTGAAATGTTGGGAGGATGTGATGCAAGATGAGTATGACTCACTCATGAAGAACCAAATTTGGGTTCTTGTTGATCTTCCTCATGGGAAGAAGGCAATTGGTTATAAATGGGTATACAAAATCAAGTATAAGGCAGATGGTACCGTTGAAAGGTACAAGGCAAGGCTTGTTGCCAAAGGCTATGCTCAGCAAAAGGGAATTGATTATGAAGAGACTTTAGCTCCTACCGCTCGGATGACTACCGTGAGGGTAACCTCTTTGGCTGCCCATTTTGGTTGGCGTTTGCGACAACTTGACATAAAGACAACATTCCTCAATGGTGATCTCAATGAGGAAGTGTACTTCAACAACCTGCTGGTTTTTTGGTTGAAGGCCAAGAAAAAAAAGTTTGTCTTCTCAAGAAGGCACTTTATGGACTGAAGCAAGCCCCGAGGATGTGGTATCAAAAGATACATGCCTATTTTTGTGATCATGGGTTTACTAATAGTCCTAGCGAATCTACTCTTTATGTCAAGCATACTTTAGATTATATCATCATTATTTTGCTTTATGTTGATGATATTATTATTACGGGAAGTAATGAGCAGCAGATTGATGCCATAATACTTGATCTTGGTGGTTTTTGAAACCTCAGATTTAGGCCTATTGCACTTTTACCTTGGTCTTGAATTTGTACAAGAAGGGTTCGAATTTTCATCTCTCAAGAACGCTACATTGGGCAGATTTTGAAGCAGTTCAAGATGGAAGATTGCAAGCCGGTTGCTACACCTATGAAGACACGCCTGAAATTAAGTAGTCAAGGTGATGGTGAATCATTTGATACTACTTTATTTTGTCAAGCTATTGGCTGTCTCATTTACCTATGTAATTCAAGACCGGACATTTCTTATAGTGTCTCACTCATGAGTCAATTCATGCATGCCCCAATGACATCACATTGGAAAGCGTTGAAGAGGATCTTTCGATATCTTCAAGGAACAAAAAGTCATGGACTGGTTTTTCCTGCTTGTGATGATGCATGTTTGGTTGGTTTTAGTGACTCGGATTGGGGTGGAGATCAAGACACTAGACGCTCTTCAAGTGGACATTGCTTTTTCTATGGAAATTTTGCAATTTCTTGGTCAAGTAAAAAGCAGCCCACTGTTGCTACTTATTCTAGTGAGGCAAAATATAGAGCGATATTTTCAGCCACAACGGAGTGTTTATGGCTGAGAAGACTACTTGTTGACATGAAGTTTGGCGAGCCCTCAGCCACTCTTATCTTGAGTGATAGTCAAAGTGCTATTGCCATTGCACGGAATCCTGTTTTTCATGCGAGGACGAAGCACATCGAGATCCATTATCACTTTGTTCGGGACAGACTTCATGATGGCGACATTTTATTTGAGTATTGTCCTACAAAGGATAATATTGTGGACCTCTTCACTAAGGCATTGCCTAGAGTCCGATTTGAAGCTTTATGCAAAGCTTTAAATTTAATACCACGTGTTGGTTTTATTACATAGTGAAAATTTCAGTTTCTGCATTTAATTAAAGGAGGGTGTTAGAAATAAATGACTATGCTGAAGTTGATCCATAGGTTACTTTTACCCAAAAAGTTGAGATTTGTGTAACCATGGGTATTTAGTTATTTAGGCCTCTTAAGTTTGTCTTAAGTTCAGTTGGACACAATTTTGGTCATGTACTGACTCGTGGGTCCTTACAGGTCTAATCTGGTTTAGGGGCCCTATCTTGACTTTTGGGGGTGCCCTACATCCAGTAAGTAGGTAGAGTACATATTGGCTTATTGTGTCACATTTTACAGTTTGGCTAAGCATTGCTCTTGTTGCTGTTCTCTCTCTCTCTCTCTCTCTCTCTCTCTCTCTTTCTCTCTCTCTCTCTTACGGACTATAGGATACAGGCCTACTGGGCTACTTTGCATATATTCCACAGGCCTCTTTACATTTACTGTTGGTTATGTATATTTCTGGTTACGCATTTTTATATTAGTCATGTACAGGCCCCAAAGCCTTTTTATATGCTTATGACCCGCACTGGGTCCTTTTTTATGACATTGACTGGCCTTGGGCCCTTATTATATGGTTATATGTGGAGTGTGGGCCCGTAGGAGGGCGCACTATTTTCCCTCCACATTTTGCCTCCCTTTACTTTTGAATTCCTATTTTAGGGTTCAGTGGTAGGGTATTTATAGGGGCATTTGTACACTCATTTTTCAGATTATTGATTGGTATTGCTTGGGCTCTTCATGAGAGAACCTATTGTCTTGTCTATTGCTTGTAGGGCTAAATACGACATGAATTCCGAGATCATCTTAGGGAAGCCATGAGTGATGTACGCACTGATTTACTGTTACGAGCTCGTAACCAGTGCCGAACCCTAGAGAACACAGATAGGTCAGATACCACAGTCAGGGTCGTGTCCAGCGCACATGACCAACAGGGCAAGACAGTGTGAGTAGTGTGCCCCAGCACGGTCCATAGCCATGGCGGGCCTAACACAGCCTAGGGACCCTGTCAGCAGGATAGGGCCCCCAGTTGGGTCCCGACGTGCAGTCGACCACGTCAGTGCCACGTGGCCGACACTTGGCAGTAGCATGCTACCAGTCCTCACACTGGGCTAGGAGGGGCTTACTCTATATCAGGGAGTAGGCAAGGTTGGGTGGATCAGTTAGTGTTTGCCCTACTGTGGTGTTAGGATCTATTACACTGGTATCAGAGCCATCTCCATCCTAGGGAGTTCAGGACAGCAGTAGAGAAAGCTATCAGAAGATAGGAAAGATTTCTCAGATTCTCAGGAAAGAATTGAGGAGGAAAATCGCTGTAGGAACAGCTTTCAAATCCTTGAAATTTGCTGGGAATTTACAGTTGTTTGAGGCACAATCCCTTGTAGAAGCTCAGCGCTGAAAAATCAGGGATTTACCCTTGATTTTTATGTATCAGTTGTGGATTTTTGAGCACATTTTATATAGAAAACGTGGAGCAGGTCCAGCGCTGCCAAATTGGGTGGAAACTTCGAATTTGGAGTGAAATTTTCTGGAATTTGGAGCGGATCTGAGACAGAATCGTGGGTGCAGGTCCAGCGCTGAAGGTCTTTGGCAGGAACCACAAGTTTGCAACTGTTTTGGGTCCTAAAACGGGAATTTTGGAGCAAAAAGTATACACCTCAGACAGCGAGGGAAGGGGCCAAGACGATCAGAAGTTTGTTTCTTTTTCTTGGTACCTTGATCTCTGATTTTTCCGGACAGCAGATCTGAAAGCAGTGGAGGAAGAGCTGAAAGGGCTTTTCTTGATTCTTTCTTTGGAAGTACAGTCCTCAGAAACAGCTAAGTCATCTTTCCTTTCCCTTGTACAGTTGTAAATTAGTCTTTTAGACTTTTTTCCTTCAGAAGTTAAGGTAGCTCTCTTTCAGTTTCGAAGATGACCACTCCTCAGGGACCTGATCAACCCCAGGAGAGAGGCTTCGACGAACTTGAAACAGAAGCCTTGGCTTACAGAAAAGGGAAGGAACCCATGGAAGTAGAAGAACAGGAACAGTTCGCCGAAGAACTCGACGAACTGGTTACCAAGGAGCAGTTCCTCCAATTGGTAACAGAAGTGGATGAACTGAAGCTGGCATTAGCCAATTTCAAGTCCAGTGTGGACGACTCGTTCGCTGAACTCAAAAACTTGATTTTGAGCTCCGCGAAAGGAAGCCTTCCCTCCACTTCTCAGTTATCCCCTTCTCCACTTCCATCAGTTTCGGGTGAGACTTTACGGTCTCACCCCAGTGTTTTTAAAGATTTAAAGCCTCCTACTTTTAATGGGGAAGAGAAGGATAGAAATGCAGATATTCTACAAACCTTCCTCAGCAAATGGAAGAACATTCATGCTCTTAAACAGACCCCTGACCATTTGCAAGCAATTGAGGCCAGTCTTTCTTTAGGGCCTATGGCCTATAAGTGGTGGTTAAATCTCCAGGAGACTGGGCAGACTCCCCGGTCATGGAAAGCTTTTGAAGAAGCTTTCCTAAGAGAATTTCTACCAGAGAATGAACTTGATAGAACCTGGGAAGCCTGGGAAAGAACAGTAATGGACAAGTCCCTCATCCAATATATCTCGCAGTATCGAGAGGCAATTTTAAAGATTAAAAATATGGATGACTATCAAAAAATCAGGGGATTTGTCCGTGGCCTCAAAGATGAATATAAAGTAGAGGTCCAGAGAAACTCGCCTACTACCCTTGAGCAAGCTCTCAGATATGCTCAAATCTATGATGATTCAGTGGGTAGGAAGAGAGCGAGACAGCAACCACTTTCTGAGCAGCTTCCTCAGAAAGACTTTCAATTTAAAAAGAAATTTTTAAAAAGAAAGAAAGAAGATAAATTTAAAGGTGAAGCTCCTCAGAAACGCCCTTCACACATACAGCCCTTAAAACCAGATGATTTTGAGAAAGCCAAACAAGAACGTTTGTGCTTTGTGTGTATGGGCAAGGGACACACAGTCAGACAGTGTCCCAAGGGGCCTTTCACTAAAAAAGATAAAAAACAAGTTCATCTTGTTCAGACTGTATGTTTCCCCAGTGACTCGGCAGCTTCCGAGATCAAAGTGTATCATGAAGATCATGAACACTGTTGCCAGCTGACCTCTGCAATGCTAGCGAGACCCTTCAGCTTTGGGCCGCATGACCTAGTACGTATGCATGGGAAAGTTGGTAACCAGTCAGTAAGAGTCATGGTTGATGATGGGGCAACCCATAATTTCATCAACCACACCCTGGTTAAAAAGCTTAAACTACCAGAAGTACCTAGTCAGCATAGGTACATAGTTTCATTAGCTAAGGGTGAAGATAAAAAAATATGGGAAACTATGGTAAGTAAGTTAAATCTTGGTATTCAGGGGTACCAAGATCAAATAAACTTTCAGATAATGCACCTGGATCGAACAGACATTGTTCTCGGGAGAGATTGGCTCTACAGTTTAGGACCTTCCCTCCACAGAAACTATCAGGAGAACACCCTCAGCTTTCAGTATAAAGGCCGAGAGATCCAGTTGCATGGGGAGCATGATGTTCCCAACAGCCCTATGGTCTGCAGTTCAGAGCTCTGTCAGCTAATCGGAGACGAAGACCATCAGGTATTCTTATGTGACTTTCAGTTTATTCCTGAAGTTTCTATTTCCAGTTCTATTCAGCAGAAAATCAGTAAATTAGAAACTTTATTGTCTAAATTTAAAGATGTTTTTCCTGAAGATTTGCCACATGGTTTACCACCTAGCAGAGAGGTAGATCATGTAATAAACCTAGTACCAGGTACAGCACCTGTTTCTAAACCTCCGTATCGGGTCAGCCGAACAGAGGATGAAGAAATAACTAGGCAGTTAACAGACTATCTTGGGAAAGGCCAAATTCAGACCAGTAGCTCACCATGGGCCTCACCAGTCCTATTGGTGAAAAAGAAGGAGGGGTCTATGCGTCTTTGCGTAGATTACAGAGCCCTCAATAAAGTCACAATTAAGAATAAATACCCTATGCCTCGGGCAGACGAGTTGTTTGATCAACTCGACGGGGCTAAGTTTTTCAGCAAAATAGACCTCAGATCGGGATATCATCAAGTCCGTATAAAATCGGAAGATGTCTCGAAAACAGCTTTTAGGACTCGTCACGGTCATTATGAGTTTAAGGTGATGCCATTTGGGCTCACAAATGCTCCAGCTACCTTTATGACCTTGATGAACAGTGTCCTCAGACCATACTTGGGTAAGTTTGTAGTCGTATTTTTAGATGACATCCTCGTCTACAGCAAAACGAGGAAGGAGCATCTAAAACACCTCAGAAAGGTGTTTCGACTGCTCAGAAAGCATAAGCTTTATGCTAAACAATCCAAGTGTGAATTCTTCGTTGAAGAAGTAGCATATTTGGGTCACATTATCTCTTCAGATGGGATTAAGATGGACCCAAATAAGGTTAAAGCCATACTCAGTTGGCTGAGACCTCAGAATATTTTGGAACTTCAAATCTTTCTTGGTCTGGCGGGATATTACAGACGATTTGTCAAGGAATATGCTCAGATAGCAGTCCCTATGACAAATCTCCTTAAGGGGAAGGGAAAGGAGTTCATTTGGGAGTCCGCACAACAGGAGAGCTTTGATGCTCTCAAAACAGCCTTAGCTACAGCACCAGTTTTAAAGGTCGTCGACCCCAATCAGCCATTTGTGGTCGAAACAGATGCTAGCGACTTTGCAGTAGGTGCTGTGCTAACTCAGGGTGGACGACCAGTTGCGTTCGAGAGTAAAAAACTCGAGCCAGCACAGACTAGGTATAGTGCCTATGAAAAGGAACTCTTTTCTATAGTCCATGCCCTTAAGACTTGGAGGCATTATTTGTATGGTGCCAACTTTGAGGTCCTGACAGACCATGAGAGTCTCAGATACCTTTGCAATCAACCTGAGCTTAGAGGTCGGAAAGCTCGTTGGGCAGAGTTGATGCAAGAGTTTGACATGTCTATCAGATATAGGCGTGGAAAATTCAATATAGTTGCAGATGCCCTTAGCAGAATGCCTATAATAAACGAGCTGAGTTTTACTCAGATTCGTAATGAGTTACTCGAGTCCTTGAGAGGAAAATGCCAGCATGATGCATTCTTCTCTATTATCTGGAACTCAGTCCAGAACAGACAGTTACAGACTCCAGAACCAGTTCCCGGGGCTGGTGCCAGTTCATCCAAGAATACGGCAGCTTCCGTTGAGGATGATGATGAGTCCGAGTATACGTCGTCAGATGACGTTGAGGATTCTGAGCCTGTATTACCCAAGCAAACCCCAGTGGTTGAGGGTCAGTTGACTCAAGGATTCAAATGGAAACAGTATTCCATTCAGGATGAGTACTTGCTCTATAGAGATAGAGTATGTGTCCCCAATTCAGAGGATTATAGGCAGCAGGTCCTATATGAATGTCATGACAATCCTAGCGCGGGACACCCAGGCATACAGAAGACCTATGAGCTTCTTCGTAGGCAATTTTTCTGGCCCAGTATGAAAAAGGACGTCCACCAGTATGTAACCAGTTGCCAGAAATGTCAAGTAAATAAAGCAGAGCGTTTAAAGGCAGGAGGGTTGTTGCATCCCTTAGAAATACCAGCTGGTAAATGGGAGAGTATCTCCATGGATTTTATAGTAGGCCTGCCTAAAACCCAAAAGGGTAATGACGCTATATGGGTCACAGTTGACCGTCTGACCAAAATGGCTCATTTTATTCCGACGAAAACAACCGTTAGAGCTCCAGAGTTAGCGAGGTTGTTTGTAGACGGGCTATTTAAATTGTACGGTCTACCTTCCGGCATAGTCAGCGACCGGGACAGTAAGTTTACTGGAAATTTTTGGAAGGCAGTATTCCATCATCTCCATACTAAACTTAATATGAGTACCACTGACCATCCACAGACGGACGGTCAAACAGAAAGGGTAAATCAAGTGCTGGAGGATATGCTTCGTGCATACGTCAGCAAGAGGCAGACTAATTGGGAGGAGTATCTCTCAATATTAGAGTTTGCTTACAACAGTACCAAACATTCAGCTACGGGATACAGCCCATTTATGCTGATGTACGGTTTTCAGCCACGCTCACCCACAGCTGTAGGGTTTAAACAAGAAAAAGTTGAAGCAACCAGAAACTTTTTAGAAGACCTAAACCAGATGATAGAACATGCTAAGCGTAGCATTAGACAATCCCAGGATCGAGCCAGGCATTATGCAGATCCACACAGACGGGATGTGCAGTTCTCCACTGGTGAGAAAGTCTACTTGAGAGTCCCAGTTGACTCTAAAACCCTCAAATCAGGAGTGTGTGCTAAGTTGTCTCCAAGGTATTGTGGTCCCTTTACCATCAGTAGGAGACTAGGCGAGGTCACCTATGAACTAGAACTCCCACACAGCAGTAAGGTTTTTCCAGTTTTTCATGTAAGTCAGTTACGAAAAGCCTTAACCAGATCAGATAATCTGGTAGGGGACAGTGTTCTAGTTCTCCCATTGGATCCTCAACAACCTCCACATGAACCAGAGGAAATTCTTGATAGTAGAGAGACGCAGACTCGTCATACTCTATACCGAGAATATCTGGTTAAGTGGAATGATCAGCCTGTTGAGAATGCCACTTGGGAAAGAGGCAGCGTCCTTCGCAAGATTTTTCCAGACTTTGTCTTAGAGGACCAAGACGGTTCTTAAGGGGGAGGGAGTGTTACGAGCTCGTAACCAGTGCCGAACCCTAGAGAACACAGATAGGTCAGATACCACAGTTAGGGTCGTGTCCAGCGCACATGACCAACAGGGCAAGACAGTGTGAGTAGTGTGCCCCAGCACGGTCCATAGCCATGGCGGGCCTAACACAGCCTAGGGACCCTGTCAACAGGATAGGGCCCCCAGTTGGGTCCCGACGTGCAGTCGGCCACGTCAGTGCCACGTGGCCGACACTTGGCAGTAGCATGCTACCAGTCCTCACACTGGGCTAGGAGGGGCTTACTCTATATCAGGGAGTAGGCAAGGTTGGGTGGATCAGTTAGTGTTTGCCCTACTGTGGTGTTAGGATCTATTACATTTACGCCAGGAGTTACGAGAGACGTTCACTGCTCTTTCTGCCCAGATTGCTACACTATCATTACAGTCCAGTGTTTCTCCACTATCTCCACCTGTTCCCCCACAGCATACCCGAGACTCCTTCATCTTCTGGTCCTTTGCCACGAGACTTTAAGGATAAGGTTCAGCTTACTGTGTATTCTGGGTCATCCGATGGGAATGACCTCGAGAATTGGTATTCCAAGCTTGAGACCTACTTCCTTATGTTTCCTAAGACTGACATTCAGCGGATACATTTGGCTGCTTTACATTTGAAGGGCCGTGCTGCTACTTGATGGCGCATGTTTCGCCAGACGGCTTCACACCTTGGCCTTGCTAGTTGGACAGAGTTTATGACAGCACTCCGCCTAGCGATGATTGATCCTCAGTGGCTTATTCGACAACACGACATCTTTCGCAGTTTATCTCACACTGGTGACTTGGCTGCTTATACGACACGGTTTACGGAGCTTTCCTATCTATTCCCAGATATTTCTACATTGGAGCTCATCTCTTGCTACGTTGCTGGTCTACGAGGCGCACTCAGGTATGCTGTTTCTTCTTTTTTTCCACTCACTCTTTCTCACGCCATCTCCCTTGCTACCGCACTGCAGCACAAGTACTCTCCCATCTCTTCCTCTGTTTCTCGTCCTTCGCGTCCTTTCACATGTCCTATTTTTTCCTCTCCATCCTCTGCTAGTCCCACATCTGTCAGTTCACCTTCGTCCACTCTTCCTTCTGCACCACGTCCTCCTTTTTCTCCTCGTCCTGTTTTTGTTCGTCGCTACTCACAGCCTGAGATGTCTGAGATCCGTGAAAAGCGCTTATGTTTCAACTGTGAGAGTCCTGATCATATCGCCCGTGATTGCCAACAGCCTGCCACTGCTACTGCCGTCTATTTCCATGATGCTGACACACCTGATGATAGTCCTGATTCTGCCATATGCCTTCATATTCTTGATGATGACCCACCTGTTGATCAGTTTGCCACACCCACTGAGCCTGTTCCTGATCCCCCTGATCTAGCTGTATGCCATGCTCAGCTTGCTTATGCTACTTGGGCCGGTAAGCCGGGTCCACGCCATATCCGTCTTTGCGTACGTATCACTGGTCGTGAGTTTATTGCCCTTGTTGACACGGGTAGCACTCACTCGTTTCTCAGCAGTCATATTACTACACGCATTCGTGCTATGCCAGTCACTACGCCTCATCCCCTGCATGTTGAGGTTGCCAGCGCACACTCTTTTCCTAGCACGCAGATGTATCAGCAGCTTTCATATCGGATTGGAGACTTCCTTGGTCAGGCAGATTTTCATATTATTTCACTTACACGGTACGATCTTATCCTTGGTGCTGATTGGTTTGCATCCCTTGGTGCGGTTACAGTAGACCTCCAGCAGCAAACATTGACATTCTCTCATGATGGTACTCAACATATATTTTCCGGTATTGATTCTCGGCACTTATTTCCGGGAAGCAGTTCATACGGAGCCTCCCGAAGGCCCACTGTGCGGCTATTCTTTCTGTTCAGCCAGTTCAGCCTACTGCGGATGCACCACCTTTGCCACAGGTATTTTCTGAACTGTTGCGTGAATTTGAGCATGTTTTTAGAGAGCCGACTCAGTTACCACCTTTACGAGATGTCAACCACCATATAGACCTTGTTTCCTCTGCATCACCTCCTTCTCGTCCTCCTTTTCGTATGTCTATTGTTGAGCGCGAGGAAGTCCAGCGTCAGGTGTCTGATTTATTACGTCAAGGCCTTACTGTTCCTAGTCACAGTCCTTTTGGTGCTCCTGTTTTACTTGTTGATAAGAAGGATGGTACTAAACGTCTATGTATTGATTATCGTGCTTTAAATAAACTTACTATCCGTAATCAGTACCCTATCCCTCATATGGATGACCTGTTTGACCAGTTAGGCCAAGCCAAGATCTTTTCTAAACTTGACCTCCGTTCCGGTTATCACTAGATTCGTATGCATCCTCCTGATGAGCACAAGACAGCTTTCCGTACCCACTTTGGTCTGTATGAGTTTCGTGTCCTTCCTTTTGGTGTTAGCAATGGCCCGCCCACTTTTCAGAATGTCATGAATAACATCTTTCGTCCTCTGCTTGGAAAGTGTGTCATTGTTTATTTTGACGATATCCTCATTTATAGCACCACTCTCTCTCTTCATGTTCAGCACGTTCGTTCTGTTTTTGTTTTGTTAGTTACTCATCATCTGTATGCTAAATGTTTTGCTGTTGTACAAATCGAGTTTTTGGGCTTCTTTGTTACTAATGGTACTGTTCGTCTCGACCCTCGTAAGGTCCGTTCTATTCTTTTATGGCCTGTGCCTGCTGATGTTCATGATGTTCGTATGTTTCTTGGTCTTGCTATCCATCTTCGTAAACCAGTTGCTCATTTTGCCACTCTTGCATCTCCTTTGCATGCTCTGTTGAAAAAGGAAACTTCGTTTGCTTGGACTCCCGCATGTCAGTCAGCTTTTGATACTTTGAAGGTTAAGCTTACCACTGCCCCTGTTTTATGTCTTCCAGATTTTTCCCAGCGTTTTGCTGTTGAGACTGATGCTAGTTCCACAGGATTAGGTGCTTTGTTACGTCGGCGTCAGTGTGTTATTGCATATGAATCCCGTCGTCTTCGTTCGTATGAGCAGCGCTATTCCACTCATGAAAGAGAGTTGCTTGCTATCATTTTTGCTATAAAGAAGTGGCGTCATTATCTGTATCGTGTTCCGTTTGATGTTTTTACTAATCACCAGTCACTTCGTTATTTGTATACACAAAAGGATCTTAGTGATCGTCAGTACCGTTGGCTTTAGTTTTTACAGTCCTTTCATTTTGATATTCATTATAAGCCTGGTAAAAGTAACGCTGCTGTTGATGCTTTGTCTCGTTTACTTGCTCTTACTTACAGTCTTGTTACGTCTCCCCACTCTTGGTATGATGATCTTCCTCAGGCTTATGCCACATGTCCAGACTTTCGTGATATTATGTCGTCTGCCTCTCGTCCTTCCTCTCACCCTCACCAGGTTTATTCCATTGTTAATCATCGTTTGTTTCACTATGGTTCGTTATGTATTCCCAGCACTCTCGACATACGTCCACAACTCCTTCTTGATGCCCATTCCTCTCCTGTTGGTGGCCATTTTGGTTTTCAGAAGTCCTTGTTCCGTTTGAAAGAACATTTTTATTGGCCTTCCATGAAGTGTGAGCTTTCCCACCTTATTCATACTTGTGCTTTTTGCCTTCGTAACAAGTATTCCCGTGAAAAACCTGGCGGTCTCCTTCAAAGTTGGCCTATTCCTTCCCGCCAGTGGACTGATATATCTATGGACTTCATTTTAGGTCTTCCCCGTACTCAGCGTGGTCATGACTCTTGTTTGGTGGTAGTTGATAGGTTTTCTAAACAAGCTCATTTCATACCAGTCAGACGTACTATTACAGCAGAGCAGTGTGGTCGTATATTTATTTCTAAGATTTTCCACTTACATGGTCTCCCACAATCTATACTTACTGATCGGGATACCAAGTTTACATCAGGTTTTTGGACAGAGCATATGCGTATCTTGGATGTTAGGATACTTATGGGCACTGCTTATCATTCTTCTGCGGATGGTCAGTCTGAGGTTATTAACCGGGTATTGGAGGATTATTTACGACATTATGTTTCTCCTTCTGGTCGTGATTGGGATCAGCATTTATGTTTGGCTGAGTATAGTTATAACAGTTCTGTTAGTTCCAGCACAGGTGTTTCTCCTTTCCTGCTTGCTCATGGATACTCACCAGTTCTACCCGGTATACCTGCTCCTCCAGATGATGCACCTGTTACTATTTCATCTTATCTTTCGAGTGCTCGGGAGATTATTACTAGAGCTGCTACTCATTTACAGCATATTCAGCAGCGGTACAGGACCATTGTTGATCGTCATCGATGCCATGTTGAGTTTGCAGAGGGAGATACTGTTTTTCTCCGGTTACGCTTTGCTCGCCATCGTTTTGTACAGGCTCTTGCTTCTACTGAGAAGCTTGCGCCGCGCTATTATGGGCCTTTTCAGATTCTTGAGCGCCTAGTCCAGTTACATATCGTCTTGAGTTACCTGCTGCTACTCGGGCTTGTGATATCTTCATGTCAGTTTATTACGTGTTGCTATTGAGGATGATGCTCCTCGAGATTCCTCATTTCCTACAGATCCAGAGCTTTTTCCATTCCTGCCAGCTGCTATTTTACAGGTGCGCTTATTGCATAGTCGTCGCCATCGGCAGGTTCAGTTTTTGATCCAGTGGGATGGTCGTCCTATTGAGGAGGCTACTTGGGAGCCCATTGATGTTTTTTATCATACCCCTATCCTGGCTGATCAGGCTCGATCACTTGCAACTACCATTGCTTCTCGGGATGCTCCGACTTCTCTTGATGTTCCTTTCTCAGATGGGATATCTTGATGCAGTATTTTTCTCTGGCACTGGTTCTTATCTTATTTTGTCTACATTGGGGGCAATGTTCTTTATAGCCAGGGAGAGTTACGGACTACAAGATACAGGCCTACTGGGCTACTCTGCATATATTCCGCAGGCCTCTTTACATTTACTGTTGGTTATGTATATTTCTGGTTACGCATTTTATATTAGTCATGTACAGGCCCCAAAGCCTTTTTATATGCTTATGACCCGCACTGGGTCCTTTTTTATGACATTGACTGGCCTTGGGCCCTCATTATATGGTTATATGTGGAGTGGGGGCCCGTAGGAGGGTGCACTATTTTCCCTCCACATTTTGCCTCCCTTTACTTTTGAATTCCTATTTTAGGGTTCATTGGTAGGGTATTTATAGGGGCATTTGTACACTCATTTTTCAGATTATTGATTGGTATTGCTTGGGCTCTTCGTGGGAGAACCTATTGTCTTGTCTATTGCTTGTAGGGCTTTAGTCTATTGCTGTCTTTTATGCTTCATTGATTCAACACCTGAGATTTTGATCATAACTCTCTCTCTCTCTCTCTCTCTCTTAGAGTTGGGCGCCCAGCCTCTTTTCTCTTGTTTCTTGTGGAGATTGATTGATAACTAGATCTTGGTGACTTGACTCTTGCTTTCCTACAAGAGAGAGGAGATTCTTATTAATGTCCTTTAAATACCCTAAGGTAAGGTACATGTCAAGTGTGTACATAGGAGCTTAAAGCTCAATTACCTACAATTGCAAAAGTAACTGTATATAAACTGCATGTAAGATGGCTGGCCCAGTTAGGGTCCATCAGCCTGGTGTAGTGGATGTCTAGCGGTCTGGAAGAAATGATGTATGGTGTGCTGTGAGGGTATCACTGAATGTGCCACGGATCTCTGTCGCTGGTAGGCTGTCAGTGCCGTCTCTGCTGCTGTGGCGCTCTGGATTGTGATCTAGTAACTAGTTGTCTCTCTGGGAATCGACACTGTCTCTGTTGCCTATGTCTAGAAGCATATGGAATCTTAGCCTCTCCATCAGAATCACTACTCAGAGGTACCTGGGATCTCAATCTCCAATGGGATATGCACTCACTGATGCTCAACTGTACCAAGGAAGGTGTATCTTTATCTAGTCTCTTCATTCTCTCGGATCGTCAATGCGACACATATGGGATCCTCATATGAGATTAAGGTAGAGAGTGTGGCTGGGTGCTCCCTAAACAAACAGTAGTATCTCCCTTGTATCTCATAGTAAGCTGGGCATTTGAAGAGAAATGTGACTCATCCTCGGTCTCAACAATATTTCACATCCTACAAAACCGGGCCTCTTGTGGGGTGCCACTGTATCTGTTGGTCTCAATGGCTAATTGATGTGAGGAAACCCGAAACTGGTCCATCACTATCTGCAGTTTGTTTGAAATACTCTCCAACACATAGCTGGGTACTATAGGGCATCTAGCTCGATCAAGAGATAGAAAATGTGTGCGATAGAAGTCGCTCTTGGTCCCTGCCAGGTGCTCTGAAGATATGATCTATAGAGGTGGCCCCGGATATACTGATGAGTGCCTACAGGTAGGTCAATAATTTGAATACCCACTGTGGAGAGAAGACGACGAGCCTGGGAGTACCATGAGGAGTGTCCCAGAGAGAGAGAGAGAGAGAGAGAGAGAGAGAGAGAGAGAGAGAGAGAGATCTTTTATCCTTTGATGCTAAAAAGCATATGAGACTAAATAGTACATGTCAAGTGTGATAGTCTATGTAGGAGCCAAAAAACATATCTTCCAAAATAAACTCAAAATGAAAACTAGTCACAGTCTAATGAGTTCGAAAAGAATTTAATGAACTCTAAGTGAAAACTAGATGATCTCGCTGCATAAAAGAGCAGGTGTTGTAAATAATACCATGATATAATGATATCCTAGTGAAAGCCATGAGCTATACATATATGAATAATCAGATAATGAGTCCTGGTAGAGTTGGGACTCTACTGGAATAAGAAAGGATAGATGCTCCCGGTAGTGCAGATGGTGCTGGAAGGGGTCGTCATCTCTGAGGTCTTTGAATAGCTTTTAATCGTAGTGGTAGACGTTGTCTCTGATCACATGTCGGGGAGGGGATATCAGACTCATATTGTCCCAGTGTGAAGTGTAAACAATATGAGAGTCCACTATCCAAATATCGAGGCAATATTGGTCAACCAATAATATCCAACTCGAGGAAATGGGAACGGTAAACTAGCTTAGTCCCAAGAGGATCTTGGCACTTGCCATGTCCACTTAAAATAGGCGCGATAAATAAAGCCTAGAATCCCTTGATGAGATCCCTCAGGTACCTCTGTGATAGATATGCCAATGGTGCGTAATAGACCAGAAGCTTGGGAGTACCACGAAAACTGGTGGCCATGATCATGTAACATCTGAGAGAGAGAGAGAGAGAGAGAGAGAGAGAGAGAGAGAGAGAGAGAGAGAGAGAGAGAGAGAGAGAGAGAGAGAGAGAGAGAGAGAGAGAGATTTATTAATGTCTTTTCCATGCCAAAAGGCATATTAGACAAAAGGTACATATCAAGTGTGTGGTGCAAATAGGAGCGTGTAAAACGTCTCCGATAAAAATAAAAACATCTACGAGATGTAACTACTAAAACAACTAATCAATAGCTACCAATATCTGCTAACTGCTAGTAACTGCAAATGACAAAATGTAACTATGATAGAATCATCAATCAAATCAAATCCTGCTAAAGAATGATGTAATGGAGACTGTAGTTGGGGGTAATGTGTGCTAATGACGTTGTCTGTGAAGTGTGTCTCCTCATGTCAGTGATCCCACAAGCAATCTGAAGGGTATGCCGTCTCCCATCTCGAAGATGCTGAGATGAAGTAAGTGCTACTTGTGTATATTGCTGCTCATCCAATGGAAATTAAACTCTCTGGATGTATGTGATAAGCGGAAAGATGGCTAAATGGGTGGAACTGCAAACCCAAAATGATCTGATGTGGAACGAAGGGCTTAGGCCGTATCATATGTGATAACATAAGCTGATGAAGAGAGACCTATACACCATGCCTCTACTGCATATAGTGTGGTAGGGATAACAAGAGTATCAAAAAGATGACACTTACTTGGGGCATCTCGAATAAATCTTCGAAAACATAACTTCTCTAGTTGTACAAGGGGACACCTAAGTAAGTGTAGGATGATACAACCTCTAGTGGCTGTCCATCAAAGATAAGCTCTTGTCACTGCTTGAATACCCTGGATGTATTGAAGACCATAATCTTGGGCTTCGCAATGTTAACCCTCAAACCCCATCTGGTACAAAAAGCATGAAGACTGTCTAGCTGTCTCTGTAAGTCCTCTCTAGTTGTAGAGACTAGAGCATCATCCGCATAAAGAAGGATGGCAATCAAAATGTCACCAAGCCTGCAACCTGTACCACCGCATTGCTCAATGACTCTCTCCAGCTCATCTATATACAAGCCAAAGAGTGGGGGTGAGAGGACAACCCTGCTTCACCCCAATGGTGCTCCATATCTGATCTGAGATGCCGATATTACTTCAAAAGCATAACTCGCTCATAAAGTGCCATCACTGCCAAGATGGTATTAGTGGATAAGCCAAGGTCTCGTAACCTCTGGATGAGAAGAGAACGTGGGATAAAATCAAGGGCCTTCCTAAAGTCCACAAAACAGCAGTAAACCTCTGTCTCCTATGTCTAGCCTCCTCAATGATAGCTTGAAGCAATAGCATTTTTGGTGTCCGCAATACTGCGTCCTCTAATGTTGGGAGCTTTGCTTTCCCGTAATCTTTCCTTTGTGAGAGTAGCTGAGATAACCGAGGAAATGGGTGCGGTAGCTTTACTACCTTGCTTAAGTACTGCTGTCCAAGACAAGTCTTGCTCTTTTTGTTGCTCAATCTTAGCTTCCAGTTCCTTGATTTTGACGGATTCCGGTGTGGCAAAAATCGGTTGTGCCCGGAGTTCTTGTCTCAGCTTGTCTACCTCAGTTTGCAATTTTGTATTGGCTTCTCAAAGATGGGACAATTCTGATTTGACCATATTCAGCTTCCGTGAAAATCTTGCCATAGCACATTGATGTTGGCAGCAATGTAAGACTCGACGGCTTTTGTGGGTGTCTAGGGCTCTTGAGAAGAGGGATATACCAAGCTGGAAGAGGGGAAGGAGAAGAGGGAGATTGGTCAGATGACATTTTTGCGTTTCTGCTGCTATGGTCAGCAAGAAAACAGGTCCTTTTTCCAGTTTTGCAGCAGTGATTCCAACAAGCGATGGCCTTCTGCTGTGCTAGAATCTCCTAAATATTGAAATCTGCCAGAATGTGCTGGAATTGATTTCTTGCCCACATGTACTCATTGATTTCCTGACCAGGGTGTGCTGGATCTGCCTCCCTATTATGATGATTCCTCTAGAAGATTTAAGCCCATCAACATTGCCAAACAAGAAACCGCAATATGCAGGCCTTGTCCAATCTGGCCATATGCCTTTCCAGCCAATGTGGCCACTATCCCCAGAAGAGCTAGAGTTGTTACCAAACCGGACGAGAATGCAATAGAATCCAAGAAAACTTGTGGGCGATTCTTCCCAGAACCTGACGCAAAACACTGAGTGTACAAGGGGAGAGGCTTGTTACAAGGCCAGCACCAAAAATAACAGCAAAACTTGCAGGGCCAATCGATGACAATTGGAGCTGCACCACATTGTTTGCTTGCTGGCCCAAGTTATTCACTACTGCAATAACGTCCAGCGAAGCTGCTGCAGCGGGCATGTGGCCACCTGCTAGCTGATCCCATTGGCAAGTAGTTGAGAAGCAATGGTGCTTAGAGTATCAGGTGGCAGCCATTGCTGACTATTCCGGAGGAAGGAGGAGTGCGATGGCAGCAGAGAGAGAGAGAGAGAGAGAGAGAGAGAGAGAGAGAGAGAGAGAGAACAAAGAGAGAAAGCTTTATTAATGTCTTTTCCATGCCAAAAGGCATATAAGACTGGTAATATATAGGTCCAGTGTGGTATTGGTGGGAGCGTATGAAAATGTCTCCAAAGTCTTAGCGAAAGAAAAACACATAACTAAATACTATGAACTGAAGTGAGTGAGATATGTTCGAGTAGAATGATGTTTGGAAAGTGAGGTATAGCAACATCAATATCAATATCATCATGATCTGTTGCTAAGGAAGAAGAATGTGATGCAAGCTGCGACATGAGGTAACTCAGGTGGTCGTTGATGTCGTCTAGGAGGATGAGAAGCATGTCTCCTCATGATAGGACAGATGGCACGAGTTGCGGCATGACTATGAATGGTACACTGTCTCTGATCTTTGTGGATATGTGTATCATCGTCCATCTCATCATCAAACTTTGGGTCCCAGTGTGGTCTTCTCCTAGAGAAGAAAGAGGTAATATGAGACTGAGAACTGGGATGAGTCTACTGAGCTGTCTGGCATATACCTCATCATAGTAGGAACATCTCTCGTATCAAAAGTGCAACACAACGGGAATCCTCATATGCTATGAGCGAGCGAAGTGTGGTGGGCATGTCACGAAACAAGCAATGATATCTCCCTATGATCTCATAGTATATTGGGCATCTGAAGATAAAATGTTCCTCAGACTTAGCCTCCCTCAAAGAGCACAACTGACATATCCGTTCCTCTCTTGGAATACTGCCTCCCAATCTCAATTGCCAACTAATGTGATGAAACACGAAGTTGGCAATGTAATCTGAGGCTAGGTGATAATCCTGAGTCCAAATACTGTGGCAAAACTGGGAACCCTTGTATGTCTAGCTCAATGAAATGAGTCTGATAATAGCCGGGCTTAACCCCTAGCTGGCGTTGACATGTACGATCAAGATATGCCCTATATAAAAAGTGTTTGATATACTGATGAGTACCCGAGGGCAGATCTGTAATAGAGATACCAAATGACTCAAGGAGGTGGGATACCTGAGAAAACTATGACAACCTGTAGCCCTGATCATGAAGATACTGTGAAGACGCAAGTGCTATTTGTGTGTATCTCCCCTCTACATTTGGAAGCACCCGAACTCTCTGAATATATGTGATAGGTTGGAAAGCTGCATCTATCCGTATAGGTGGAACAACAAACTTGGAAAGGAGGATCTCGTGTGGAATAGAGGGCTTTGCCTAACTCATACGATCTAACATGGGAGTGTGTAATTTTTGAGGTATTGGCCTAGCATGAGGAGGAAAGACCGATACATCATGTCGAGGAGGGGAACCATCAAGCAGTGAAGGTAGCAAACTTGCCTGCCCATGCAGGCAACACTGCCGCCAACATGGCAGGCAGCGTTGCCACATCATTTGGCAGCACTGCTGCCCTGGCAATGCTCATAGCTCATGGGGGGCGAGGGCTCTTTTGCCAGGGAGGTATGCGGAGAGAGAGAGAGAGAGAGAGAGAGAGAGAGAGAGAGAGAGAGAGAGAGAGAGAGAGAGAGAGACGATGCTCTCGGGGGATATCCCATGCACGACCGGCCTCAATAGCAAGCTGATGAGAGGAAATGTGCAACTGCCCAAGACGATAGCGTAGGCCATGTGATATGGGCTGTGAGAGATAGAGCGGCAACAATGGCAAACCATAAGGATCCATGGAGAGGAAGTGTGTCTGGTAATAGCTCAGTCGAGTGCGGGAAGGTGGGAGGGAGCTCCAAGTCTGCTGCATATATCGACGAAATAAATAGCCTCAGATATATGAATGCGTACCATGAGGAAGATCCATGATAGAGATGCCCAGATGTCGTAAGAGATCAAACGCCTGCTGGTACCAGGAGAGCTTGGCATGGGAATCAGCTAGGACACGTGAAGAAGTAACCGCATCAACTATGTATCTATCCAGGTGAGATGCACGAATCTCCTGAATCCGCTGAAGAAAAAGAACAAGGCCGAAAAAGCCCTCAAGGATGATCGGAGGAGTAGCAAACTCAGCACATAGGATATCATGACGGGTGGTTTTCTTGGCATGTATCATGCGACCCAACATAGTGGCCTGAATGCGGGAAATGCCTGCCCAGTCCCGGAGAGAAAGTCCTGGCAACCAGATCTCGGAGGCATACATCACTGCTGGAACCACCCGTGTGTGAAACAACTGGCATCTAGCAGCGGGATCAAAAATATGATTCATTGTACAACCACGCTCGAACTGGAGCAATGCTGAAAGACCGGAGGAAATGTGCGCAAATGCAGCCTGGCGGAAACCAAGAAGGGGCGCAACAAACAAGACTCCCAAGTAAGTATAAGAGGCAACAATGTCAACTTCCTAGCCGTCATAGAAGAATTGATAATTGTGAAGGCTCTGTCGATTGTTGTAAAAAATCATGATCTTCATTTTTTTTAAGTTAACAGAGAGACCCCAAGCATCACAAAACCGATGTGAGACCTGTAAGTGACACTGCAACCCTTTGGTGAGGGAGAAAGCAGGACAATGTCATCAGCATAAAGCAGAATGGGGATGAGCAAATGAGCCAGCGGGCAACCATCTCCACCTTCTTCACGAATGAGGCACTCAAGATCATCAATATAAAGTGCAAACAACGGAGGGGACAATGGACAACCTTGCTTGACACCAACAATGTTACGGATGGGAGAAGACAACTCAGTACCCAGCCGAATACGTGCTAGACCTCTCTCATATAGAGCAACCACTGCCACGAGAATAGAGTCGGAAAAGCCAAGCTGACGTAGTTTGCTGATCAAAAGATGACGGGGAATAGTATCAAAGGCTTTAGAGAGATCAATGAAACAAGTAAATACCTTTTTGACCATATGCTTTGCCTGCTCAATGATAGTACGTAGGGTGAGGACATGATCAAGAGTGCTATAATCTCGACGGAAGCCAGCCTGGCCAGTCGCATACAATAGTCGAGAATCAGCCTCTGCTGTAACGAAGTTCTGGAGAATAGTGGCGTACAACTTGGCCATGGTATGACCAATCATAATAGTGCGATAGTTGTGGACATTTATGGCATCGCCTGCTTTAAGAATGGGGTGAAAGAGATTGGTGGCCCAAGGTATGGGGAACCCATCAACGACAGAGCGGTTGAAACAGCGGGCCAAGAAAGGGGAGGCGAGTTTGGCAACTGGTTTGAGGAGCTCGGCTGAAAGAAGGTCAATGTCAGACGTACGATTGTTCTTGGGGGCTTCAACCATGTCAGGAGCAAAGAGGTTACAATAGGTAGGACGAGAAGATTGAGAGATGGAAGGGTGAGCAGTTGTATATAGGTTGGTTGCATAGTCTATCGAGGAATGGATAGGGGCTTATGAAGAAAGATCTTCCAAAAAGTAGCCGAGGAAGCAGAGTGGAGGGAGTGAAGGAGGTAGGAGGAACGGAGAAGGGATCGAAGCTTCTTTTCCGCGGAAGAAGAAAGTGTAGAATTGGAGAGTTTGAGGAACTCGACATATTTATGGGAGAAAGAACAGTCGTTTTTATACCATTTATTATGGGTACAACGATGAGAAGAGAAGTGGCGAGGCGGTGCAATGGCATGAGCGGCAGTAGTCAGGGCGTGTGTCAAGAAGGAGGCTTGGGTAGTGACATCAGAGGAGGAAGGAAAGTGGTCTAGAAGACGAGAGACGTGGGCAACATAGGCCTGAGATTGATAAGGAGGTATACGATAGCAGATGGGGCTAACAAAGAGAGAAGGTGGACTTGGCACTGGGGAGAAGGAGAGGTAGAGCAGAGAGTGATCTTATGACCTTGATTCAAGATTTCCACTTCCAAACACCCCAAAACTGGTTGCATGCATGCATTATGACCTTCGAAACCTTTGCATGTGTGCATAACACTGATGTTTTCCTTTGCATGTAACTGTAGTTTGTTTATTTCCAATTGCATGTCAAGTTTCTAGACTTCTACATCATTGCATGTCAAGTTTCTAGACTTCTACATCATTGATGTCGAAAGAATTAAGTTTTTATGAGGAAAATCCTAAGCTTCTGATAAGCTAGATTTGGAAACAAGACCATTTGGAAGGAACCAAGTTCATGTTCCACCTTTTATGATCCTCAAGCAGTTTTACGGAAATGAGCATAACTTTTCATACAAAGTCCGATTGTAGCAACAAATCTAGGAATAGTAGCAGCCCCAACTGAAAAACTGTAGCCGAAATACTCATCCAGAAAGACCTCATATGGACATACCAATCCATCATAGGATGCAGCAAAAATGGATGGAGAATCGGATGACCCAACAAAACTGGCCGCAAGTGTAATCCCAAAGTACACACTAGGCGCACAAGTGAAAAATAGAAGAAATGCACTGGAACGAGGAACAGGAGCCGCAACATAAGTAGCAAGCATCGGAGCAATATCCACGTGTAGCTGGGAAGGAGTATCAAAGCAGATATGAGCAACACTGAAGTATATGGCGGCAACATCCCCAAAAACTAGCCAAGAGAGGAGAAGGAACTCTCTCAAGGTACTCTGATGGTCTTGGAACACCAGAACAAAGTGGCAACTTAGCATCGGAGACCAAGCGATATGGAGCAACCTGAAATGACTGGGAACCTGAAGATCACTCGGACAAACAGTAGCTGGAATGGAGGCAATAACCCAAGCCATCAGGATATGCCAAGCCTGACAAATAAGATCATAACGCTCCATAGGAATAATGTAAAGATCTGCCTGTCCAGAAAAATCTCCAATGCGGTATGGCAATTCCTGAAACATCTGAGAACTAGGAAAAACTGTAAGAGGCTATGGAGCAGGAACAGGTGAAGCACGGATCCGACTGGTGATGTAACTGCTGATAAAAGGATGAGTGCTGCCGGTATCAACTAAAGCAATATACTCACGACCAGTAATGCATACACGTAACCGAATGGAGCGATGATCAGGACGCCCTGTCCAAGTATCATAGGCAAGCAAGACATTCTTTTCGTTGATCAGAGAGGTAACCGTTCCTTTCAGCTGTGAAATTTCTTGTCGCAAAATCTGGAAATCTGCCTTGATTTGGTCGATCTACCAAGAGGAAAAAAGTTCAGTGGATTTAGAGGGCGTACGTATATGGAATATTTGCTGTAGGTTGTGGTGCCGTGAGGAAAGAAGAAGCGCTGATCGGCGTGGGGAGGATGGGCTCAGAAAACGAGAGCATAGGAGCAGGCTGAGCAGGCAGGTCCGGGATAGCGGCCACGCAGGCAGGTACAGCAGGTACAATCACCGAAACAATTGTTCAGCAGGTAGCACTGCCTGCGTGCAGGCAGCGCTGCCACATCAACAGGCAGCGCTGCCCTAGGATCAGCGAGGAGGCTGCGATTAGGGCAGGGGCCACGATTAGGGCTGCTGCAGGTAGGGCATCGCTGGAGATTAGGGCTGAGGTGGCAGCGGCCGGGGGGGGGGAGGTGGCAGCAGGGGAGCGGCCTGCGAGATAGGCTGGCACGAGGAGGAGCCATGGCTGGTTGGCGAGAGAGAGAGAGAGAGAGAGAGAGAGAGAGAGAGAGAGAGAGAGAGAGGTGTAAAATAAGTTAACATAGTTAGCTATGAAGCCATAATAGAGCAGACATACAGAGCTTTATGTTACATACAAGCTCACACAACCCTAAGTAAATTCATAGAAGTACCCAGCAAATTCGTCACTTTATTAATCTCAGGTAAATGTACATAGATCAACAAACAAACATGAGAGCTTTGCTGCAACTTGCAAGTCTCCTCCCAACCATAGCTGCATAGGAATAAGATAGGGAATGCCTAGCAAGGCTCACACTATATCCTCTCAAGCACCCTTTAACCCTGACACATCCTAACGCCGACACATGGTAAACTCCATGCACAATCTTGCCACTTGGCAGTACCCTGACACATAGGTAAGCTAGTGGGTGGACTGTCTTGTCACACATACATTGGACCGTGTTCCAATGAGCATATGACACACGTCCCGTTGACCCGTCCATTGACTGTCTGACAAGTGTCACTTATGAATTGAACCAAGTGTCCCAGTGAGCATATGGCATGTGTCACGTTTACCGGTCAACTCTCCATACTTTTTAGGAGGTCAGTCCAATAGAGTCTCATGGGAACAATATCCCCTCAGCCATCTGAGAATTACTCAGTATATAACTTATATTTTCATTGCAATTTACTATGTTCTCGATGAACCGACCACTCGCAGACTAAATTTATGTTTTTAACTTTTTTCTCTCTTGTGAAGTACTCTCTTTGGCTCTAAAAGTACACGGGATGAAATGTCCTCTACTTGGCCCAATTCATCCCTAGAAGTAAGTCATTCCCCTCATGTATACCTATCTTAAGTCCACTTACATGAAAGACAGGATGCACCTTAACTCCCTTAGAGAGTTCTAACCTCTAACCTAAAGAGCCGACTTGCTTCACGATTCTAAAGGTCCGCAATACTTTGCAAATAGTTTGTAATGGTTTCTAGTGTTTATTATCTCCAAGTCCTAGAAGTAAGTCATACCCCTCATGTATACCTATCTTAAGTCCACTTACATGAAAGACAGGATGCACCTTAACTCCCTTAGAGAGTTCTAACCTCTAACCTAAAGAGCCGACTTGCTTCACGATTCTAAAAGGTCCGCAATACTTTGCAAATAGTTTGTAATGGTTTCTAGTGTTTATTATCTCCAAGTCCTTCGGTAAATCAAAGATACACCTAGTCACCTCTCCAAACTCAGAAGAAGCTCTTTTCAATTTCACGCGATCCCGAGCATCCTAGACATTCTCATGTGGCTAATTATAACATTTCTTGCATGTCATTCACTAAATCAGCTACCTTTAAAGTTTTATTTCCCTGCTTTCAACTGCTACTGGTGGCCTAGGTTCAAAACTGTACATAAACATGAAGCGTGAAGCATGATGGCACACTTAGTATCCTTGGATAGCAATCCATTTTGGATATTGTACTGATTAACTTTTGTTTCTTCCCTCATAATAGACTGAGCATCTTGTGACTTAAAAGGATCACTTGAGTGAATCTGATCATATCTTGAACTGCTTGCCAAATTCTTCAACCAAAATGTGGATCTGATTGACAGAGTTTTTGAGGGATAGATTGAAGGCAATAGATATCTAAGTGAAGGAAATTGAATTCACTTCAATTTCCGCTGAGGGCATCAACTACCCATCAGTAGCTGCAATAATGTAATGGATCTCATGATCGAACTATTGCAAGAGTTTGACCCATCGAGCTTGCCGACCTCTCAAGTCATGCTGGTTAGAAAAGTACTTAAGGGGCTGATGTTCAGAGCATATCATGAACTTATTAATGTACAGGTAATGCCTCCAGATCTTAAGATTGTAAATCACAGAAAGTAGTCCTTTCTCCTGAGTGGTGTACCTGATCTGTGCATCACTCAACTTCTTGCTCTCAAAGGCAACATGCTTACGATCCTAGAGTAAGACTGCTCCTATTGCATAATTGCTCATTTATGTCCTAACAACATATAGTTTATCAGGATTGACAATCTTTAACAGTAGGGCCGAGACAATCAGATTCTTGAGAGCTTTAAAAATCTCATAACATTGAGATGTAAAGGTTACTTATTAATTCATTTTAAAGATAGGTATTCTTTGTTCTTGATTGCAAGTATGAAGAATGTTGTGTATCTGAAAAAAACGTAATCATTGTAGCCTCAGGATTGTCCTACTATAACATGATTCCAGTCAACTACTCTTATATTTGAATGGGAATGGCATAATGCAGGTATGATTACTGCATTAGACTCTGCGTGCTTTGAATGTTAGCAAGGCTGCTTAGTTTTTACAGTCAAGTATTTGTTGAACAACTTCATGAGGCTTTTGTAGCTTGACAGCAGAACTTAATGGTAGCAGCTTGACAAAAATGCCTTGCAAACCTTTGTTAATCTTTTTGTAAGCTCATCATGGATTGAGGTTCAGATTAGATGCTGAGTTCAAATGCATGTTGACTCCATGTAGTTGCATTATGATTTGCTCAAACACTGAAATCTTTTACTTAGAGATGCAAAGCGGCATGAGTTTGATAGCTCTTCACCTGGTATTTTTGTGGTATGAGTGTGGTTACCTCATGGCCTAAATGTTCTGTTCTTACTCCACACATGTGCTGCAGTTATTTGAACAAAAACTTTCTGAGTGGAACTCTTCCAGATCTTTCTGGACTAAAAGGTCTTCAGTATCTGTAAGTAAACATACTGCCTAGGACGGAAGATGGTACTTGGAATTGGCTGACAGGAAAATGCTTTTCTTGATTATCAGGCTAGTCTTTTGTTAGTTTCTCAGTACCTCCATGTGAAGATGGTTGGAAGCATCAATCTCATAAAGTAGAACATTTAGTAAAAAATGAGTCTGGATATATGGCAGCATTCATTATTCACTCTTGGAATGGAAAGCGTTCTTGATTTTGATCATCAAGTACAGAATTCCGAGCAATCTAACCCAAATCAAAAATTATTGTTTTTTGCACTGCTTTTTGGATGCAGATATTAGTCTTTGCTTTAGCTTATGATGTATTCTGTATCTGTTTGTAGACGTTTGCAGGACAATGATTTTACTGGTTCAATTCCTTCAGAATTAGGAAACTTGCCGTCTCTCCAGAATCTGTATATCTTTTTACTCAATGCTCTGATATATCCTAGTTTTCAGATTAGGTTTGTAATTTATTTTTATTAATAAGATCAGTGAGGAAATATTTAAGCGTACACTTTACAACTGTGGCAATTACTCTGCAACAGGGGGATGGAGAACAACAATTTCACGGGTTCAATACCTGATACTATCAATCAGCTCACTAGTATTCCTTATTTGTAAGTACATTTTGATTGCAAAGATCCTGAACAGTTTAATTATTGAATTTTTATAAGCCATTGAGCCCTGATTATGTAGAGTAAAATTGAGAAATACAGAAACAAGTAACCATATGAATTTTTATTGTATTCGATTCCAAAGAGTGACAATGTAGTTTTTGTTTGAAAACTTGCAGATTTCTCCAAAACAATCGTTTGAGTGGACCACTTCCAGACCTCTCAGGCCTTGTAAACTTGCAGGGTTTGTAAGTGATGTCTTCCCTACGTTCAAATTTCAGGTGATGTACTTGTACGTTCTCTCTAATTTGGTCTACTTCGATTTTATATAATAACCTCCTGTAATCTGGATCTACAGGGACCTAACAAACAACTTGCTTGTACTCGAAAGTGTTCCTCACTGGCTTTCAAAGATGCAGAACTTGATGGTCTTGTGCGTAGTGCAATGAGTTTCGGTTCTCAGTTTTCAGAGTTCGTACTAGAGCAAAAGTTTTCGAAAGAGCAGAATTATCAAATTAATGAGAATTCCTTTACCTTGATGTCAATATGCAGAAACTTAGTTAATTGTGGGTTAACTGGGACCTTTCCATCTTGGCTGACACACAGTCTTCAAGCATTGACAAAAGCGTAAGTTTTATGTACTTTGGAATGATCTGTGCAGATGATTTGATGCAACCAATTCTAGAAACACAAATTGTGAAAATTATCAAGCACTTGGAATTGTGCAGCACTTCCACCTAGTTTGGACGCATGTACACTTAGCTTAAGTGTTTCTCCTTTATCTCCATTTTGACAGGAATTTGAGTCTCAACCAGTTCAATGGTACTCTAGACATCAGTTATGTTGGCAAAAATTTGACGATTCTTTCACTTGAAGATAATAAAATCTCTGGCCTATATGGCACTGTTCCTGGCTTTATCAAAGTAAAGTAAGCCAAGACAAGTTTGTGTCTGTTATGTTGTGCACTATCATTTGTGTTTCTGTATCAGTTGAACTTTTATGAATACAAGAAAGTTTACTTGAATTGTAATAGATGTGGCAATTGTTAAGAGATTTTCTTGCTCTTCTATTCAATTTGATGTTGTAACTGCGTCTTATGGCCAGGCTTAGTGGCAACCCAATCTGTGAGAATGTTGAATTCTCCCAGCCTGACCTGTGCGACCTTTCTTCTGGCTATGGGCCTAGAACATGGCGACAGGATGTGTCATGCACAAAAATTGCTTGTCAGCAAGGCCAATCACTCAGTCCTGAAAACTGTAATTGTACATATCCATTGGTTGGCAGGATTTTACTCACTTCACCTCCATTTAGTACTTTCAATGCACCACGAATTGGTGGACTGGAATCTCAATTAGCAGGACAGCTGAAAATAACTTCAGATCGAGTTTGGGTACAGAGTGCCAATTTTACCTCATCAAATCAGACGCAGGTGGATATTCTTGTCTTTCCTCCTCAGAGTGGGTTCTGGGATGATTCCGAGCTTTCCTTCATTGAACTACAACTAAGGGGTGGAAAATCTCTAAGTGGATATGGACAGTATCAGTTGCATATCCTCACTCCCCCACAAGGTAGTTGGTGCATCTACTATCAAGCCAATTTGAGCATTGACTGTTGAAAGTTTGACAGGTTAGAAAGAACAGCAATTTTCACTGTCCTGTACTACTTGAAATTTATCAATTTGTTTTTGTAGTGCAGTGTTTAGGGTTTAGGGTCACCTACACTAAGATTTGGCATGCCATTAAGTCTTAGAGCTGTATGATTGACTAAACGTTTCTTCTATTTTGCTCTAATATCTTGCTTCTGATTGTGTTTTCGCTTGTCTCGGTTATCATTGTGCAGGCAATATTATCAAGAGACACTCTGAAGTTTTGCCGATAGTCTTAGGTGTGACCCTTCCTGTAGTCGCAATACTAATTACAAGTTCCATTGCAGTTCTATTTTGGAGACGATACAAGAACAAAGGATTTTTATCAAGATATGGAATCCAGCAAGGTAGGTGATTAAATCTAATTTTGAGAGAGAGAGAGAGAGAGAGAGAGAGAGAGAGAGAGAGAGAGAGAGAGAAAGCTTTATTAACGTCTTTTGGGCACCCGTCGTGGGTGCATAAGACCAAAAAGAAAATATGTACAAGCAAGAGTGAGAGCATCATCCATAGGAGGACGTGGCCGTAAAATGCTATAAACTAGCTACGAATGAAAGTAGAACAAAGCAGAAGTGAAATAAGCCCACAACCCCGGCCAGGTATAGCAGAAGAACTATAGAAAAAGTACCAATGCTCACAACCCGGGCCAAGTGGAGAATAAGTACATATCAGCGGAAGTAAGTGTGAAGTGTCCGCTGAGTGGAGTAGTGTATAGTGGGCCCTGATGGAGGCAAGTGGCGACTGCATCTGGGCTTTTTCCACGGTGGCACATGGATAGGAATCTCATCATCGGAGTCATCAGCATGTTCTCGAGTCCGAAAGAAGCCAGTGAGAAGCAGCTGCTGGGAGTCTAACCCCAGGTGATTTGGTACAGGCAGATGAGACTGATGGAGAGTAAGCATATCATGAACAAGAAGTCCCAAGCAACGAGCATTACGATAGGAGACAAAATTGCGAAGTGTATGCGGGCCATCGCGAAAGAGGCAAAATACCTCCCCTGTATCTCATAATACAACGAACATCTGAGGAGGAAATGGGCTTCATCTTCCACTTCCTGCAATAGCATAAGCGACATAGACGACGCTCTCGGGGGATATCCCATGCACAACCGACCTCAATAGCAAGCTGATGAGAGGAAATGCGCAACTGCCCAAGACGCAGCCCGTGTGATAGGGGCTGTGAGAGATAGAGCGGCAACAATGGCAAACCAGAAGGATCCAGAGAGCGGAAGTATGTTTGGTAATAGCTGAGTCGAATGCGGGAAGGTGGGAGGGAGCTCCAAGTCTGCCGCATATATCGACGGAATAAATAGCCTCGGATATATGAATGCGTACCACGAGGAAGATCCATGATAGAGATGCCCAGATGTTGTAAGAGATCAGACGTGTGCTGGTATCAAGAGAGCTTGGCATGGGAATCAGCTAGGACAAGTGAAGAAGTAACCGTAGCAACTATGTATCTATTCAGGTGAGATGCATGAATCTGCTGAAGAAAAAGAATAAGGTGGAAAAAGCCCTCAAGGATGATCGGAGGAGTAGCAAACTCAGCACATAGGATATCATGAGGGGTGGTAGTCTTGGCACGTATCATGCGACCCAACATAGTGGCCTGAATGCGGGAAATGCATGCCCAGTCCCGGAGAGAAAGTCCTGGCAACCAAATTCGGAGGCATACATCACTGCTGGAACCACCCATGCGTGAAACAACTGGCATCTAGTAGCGGGATCAAAAATATGATTCATTGTACAACCACGCTCGAACTGGAGCAATGCTGAAAGATCGGAGAAAATGTGCGCAAATGCAACCTGGCGGAAACCAAGAAGGGGCGGCGTAGTAAACAGGACTCCCAAGTAAGTATAAGAGGCAACGATGTCAACTTCCTGGCCGTCATAGAAGAATTGATTATTGTGAAGGCTCTGTCAATTGTTGTTGAAAATCATGATCTTCGTCTTTTTTAAGTTAACAGAGAGACCCCAAGCAGCACAAGTGACACTGCAACCCTTCTGGTGAGGGAGAAAGCAGAACAATGTCATCAGCACAAAGCAGAATGGGGATGAGCAGATGAGCCAACCGGCAACCATCTCTACCTTCTTCACGAATGAGGCGCGCAAGATCATCAATATAAAGTGCAAACAATGGAGGGGACAGTGGACAGCCTTGCTTGACACCAACAGTGCTATGGATGGGAGAAGACAAATCAGTACCCAGCCGAATACATGCTAGAACTCTCTCATACAGAGCAACCACTACCGCGTGAATAGAGTTGGAAAAGCCAAGCTGACGTAGTCTGCTAATAAAAAGATGACGGGGAACAATATCAAAGACCTTAGAGAGATCAACGAAACAAGCAAATACCTTCTTGCCCATATGCTTTTCCTCCTCAATGATAGTACATAGGGTGAGGACATGATCAAGAGTGCTATAACCCCGACGGCACCTAGCCTGGCCAGTCGCATACAATAGTCGAGAATCAGCCTCTGCCGTAATGAAGTTCTGGAGAATAGTGGCGTACAACTTGGCCATGGTATGACCAATCATAATAGTGCGATAGTTGTGGACATTCATGGCATCGCCTTCTTTGAGAATGGGGTGAAGGAGATTGGTGGCCCAAGGTATGGGGAAACCATCAGTGATAGAGCGGTTGAAACAGCGGGCTAGGAAAGGGGAGGCGAGTTTGGCAACTGGTTTTAGGAGCTCGGCTGAAAGGAGGTCAATGTCAAACGTACGATTGTTCTTGAGTTTGCAGATGGTGGCTTCAACCATGTCAGGAGCAAAGAGGCCACAATGGGTAGGACGAGAAGAAAGAGAGATGGAAGGGTGAGCAGTTGTATATAGGTTGGTTGCATAGTCGACCCAGGATTGAAGAGGGATGGGTGCAATGTATAGGGGCTTATGAAGAAAGATCTTCCAAAAAGTAGCCGAGGAAGCATAGTGATGGGAGCGAAGGAGGTAGGAGGAACGAGAAGAAAAGTAGGCCACTTTTTTTTTGCGGAGAAGGGAACGAAGCTGCTTTTCTGCGGAAGAAGAAAGTGTAGAATTGGAGAATTTGAGGAACTCGACATATTTCTGGAAGAAAGAACAGTCGTTGTCATACCATTTATTATGGGTACGACTTTGAGAAGAGAAGCGACGAGGGGGCGCAATGGCATGAGCGGCGGTAGTCAGGGCGTGTGTCAAGTAGGAGGCTTGGGTAGTGACATCAGAGGAGGAAGGAAAGTGGTCCAGAAGACGAGAGACGTGGGCAACCGCTGGGGAGAAGGAGAGGCAGAGCAGAGAGTGATCAGTGAGCACTGGGGTAGAGATGGTGAAGGATGCCAGGTGGAGCAATAAAGCAGGAGATGCAATGAAATAGTCCACTACGCTGTTACCGCCACCAAATGGGTGGCAAGGATATGTAGAGGAGGATGGCCACTGAAGAAGACCGTTAAGGATAATGAGACCGTGTGCTTGAGCCAACCTCAGAAGTTGTTCCCCAAAAAGCGTAACCGTCCTTACGCCTCTCCTCCACCTGGATATATGTGAGGCCGTATCATATAGATAGTGGTACCACGTAGCTTAGCCCTGCACCGCAAAGCATCTCTGCGACTCTCTAGTTAGCTCTCGTATCATATTGGTAGTGGAATCCGAAACTGCAGCCCGCTTGATCCCGATGGATTGTCCGAGTGATGCAACTTTGGACTGCAACATGTTCTTCTCAGTGATCAAAGAGGTAACCGTTCCTTTCAACTGTGAGATTTCTTGCCGCAAAATTTGGAAATCTGCCTTGATTTGATTGATCTGCCAAGAGGAAAAAAGTTCAGTTGATTTAGAGAGCGTATATGGGATACTTGCTGTAGGTTGTGGTTCTGGGAGGGAAGAAGAGCTAGCAGTGATTGGAGTGGGAAGAATGGGATTAGAAAACATAGGAGCAAAATGAGCAGAAGAGGACATCGGCGGAAACGGTGGGCAAGAGCGGGCAGGACTCGCAAATTGTGGATCCTTTGATAGACTTCTACCCATCACTTCACCCCTCCTTTTAAAGAAATTACCCATATCTTACAAAATTTAACTGGAGAGATGACTCATGAAAATACCTAAAGTCCTGAAAAGTCAATAATAAGTGCCTTTCACAAATTACCAATGACTCATGAAAATACCTAAAATCCTAAAAAGTCCATTATAAGTGCCTTTCACAAAGAATTCACTCTATTATAATCAGAATTTTTCTTTTAAATATTTTCAACTCAGGTGATAGTAACCATCATCCATCTGAGATCTATCTATGCATAAGAGACAACCTGGGTTTAAGAAATTGAAATGCAATTATCTTGGAACTATTTGAATTTCAAGCCTTAATCATACAAGTAATAATTCACATGATGATAATAGTCCAGCAGAAAACAATTAATTTTTACACTGGAAGGATCATATGAATTTAATCTGATGTCTAGTATAAGAGAAATTCAAAAGAAGTAAGGGTTCTTTAGAAAGTGAGAATTAGCTTTCAGGGTTTCCAATTTGTAAATTATGAGAGACCATTAGGGATCCAGATCTATATCTCATAATTTCCCAAAATACCTTGAAACAATCAACCAATGGATTCACTAGTTAGTATTACCATTACTGTAAATACTAACCACTGGTCTACAGATCACGCTCGCACAAGAATTTCCCTTTGGAGTCACTGATGTTTCATACCATTAGCTTTCCCTCCAAGAAAGTTCTTTGTCTCTAGATCTGATCACCAGAAAATCAAAAAGATGAACTAGCTATCCTATATCCAAATATAGGACCCGATCTTCAACTAATTCTAGAAGATACTTCATGCCATCAAATTCTCTCATGTTCCTTGTAGATGAAAATATCATCTAAGAATACTACCAGGCATTGACCCAGGTATGGACGAGAAATATCGTATTCATTAACCAAAAGGAAACATTAAGAATTCAAAACTTAATACAATAATAGGTGTCCAATATCTATATCAAAATCGGTACGATGAATTTCATTCCTTCCAAGGAAACAAGAAAATTTAGCTAGTGCATGGTTGGGACTGTAATCCTCAGGTGTAGAGTATCAATAGTAATAAGAGGATTTAAGATATCCATGGCTTGCATGGGCACATGCACAGATGAGGCTTGGGTCCATATATGCTTGTAGGAACTCGCCCTCCTACCATTCTCTTGGTGAGTTTTCATTACCAGTTTCTTCTCTCTACACCCGTATCCTATCCCATGGCTCAGGGGAGAAGCTAATTGGGGATTGACTCTCGGCATCCAGTTGGTTGGGTGGTTTGGCTCCATGGTAGTCCTTTCGGTGCATGAAACAGGATCTAGAGGATCTTCACTTGGCTATCCTTACAGTTAGCTTTAGCGAATAGTTAATAACAACACTTTTGCCACACGTTGCAGCCAATTTGGAAAATAATAATAATTTTTATCAGATTTGTAGCGGCAGTACAAGTGGATCCCACTACATTTGGTGGCAGTTCAGCAATTTTGGCAGATCTGATTTTCCAGCCACATTTGGTGGCAGGCTTTTTTGCCTATTTTTTATAGATTTTCCAGCCCCATTTGGAGGCACTTTAACAATTGGGCAACAATTTGGCCCTATTTTTGGCCGAGTTTTGGCGGCTGGAAAATCCTATTTGGCAGCTGTTTTTGATGATTCTTTGTTGATTTTCTTGCACTTTGTCCAGCCCTATTTGGTGACATTTTGCCCTCTTCTAGCACTTTTTTTTGCAGCCTCCACCACATTTAGCGCCAATTCCTTCTACTATTTTCCTTAATTTTACATAGAGCCTATGTTGGGATAACGATTTATATCCTCTGCCTCATGTTTTGTGCTCCTTTCGTAATTTTTCTCTTATGGCTCATGGTACCTCACCTACCATTCAATCTATAACAAGACACCCCAATCTTCTAATATCAACTCATGCGACAAGAGTTTGCTTCCCGCTTGCTTGAGGCACGAACATTTCCTTCTCCAATGTCCACATTTACTACTGTTCATCCATCTCTTTTTAAGGTTTCTCCTGCTCCACTTCTATTGTCTGACCTTCTAGGGACTCCGTGATAGTCCCTGTTCCCACCCGTACTTCATTTTCAGTCCAATCTTTTCCTTCTATTGTCCCTGACACACTTTGTTCCTACCCATTCTTCATTCCAAGTCCCTTCGCCACTTAGTTCTGTAGCTCATTGTGCTTTTCTACTTTGTTGTTCTAGTTTACGCCCTGCCCGATCCTATTAGGAACAACATAACCACGTCGAAGGCAAAGCTAGTCTGATCCACCCAGCCAATGCACTCTCACTCTCTTATAAAATGCCCCTCCTAGCCCAGTGTGAGTTTGCATGGATGTGGTAGGTAGTAGTTGCTGCTGACACTCACTGAATGGAATACTGTTTCGATTTGAATCCTCAAGAACTGGATATACAACTAATAGCCATTAATATTTACAAATGGGACAATGAGTAAAAACATCTAACATCCCTTTGTCCTCGATGAAAAATCCAAGTTATTGTGCACGAAAACTGTGTACAGTCTCCCAGGTAGCAATAGGAAGAGGCTTGTCATGCCAAGCAACTAAGTATTCATGGATCAAGCAGTTAGGCAAACGCCTCTCCCACTGTTCCAATGTTGTCGATGTGGCCCATGGACCCCCCGCTCTTGGAAAGCAAACAAGTCATCAAACAACAGTATATCACCATCATGTAAAACCCTTGTAATCTAGAAACATGAAGATAGGATGTACTTTACAAGTTTTAAGCAAAGCTCACTTATAAGAATCATCACTTGTCTTCTTGACAATTTTCCAGGGTTCACAATAATGCGAAGATAACTTGTAATATTTCCCCGTTTTTAGGGAATTAAAATTCTTCAGTACTTGGAGAAACACCACATCTCCTACCTTGAACTCTATTTGCGATCAACAAATCTTTTAGTTCAATCCATTGCCTTCCTCACATTTCTCTTTGCTAAATCAAACATTTCACTCATTTGAGTTAGAAAAAAATAAATTAGTTGCACTACTCACATTTTGAGGAGTTCCTATTGTAATAAGACTTGCAAGCCTAAAACCATAATTTTTTTCAAAAGGACTCATTTTTGTATAGCATTTGTTATTGTAAGCAAACTCCGATAGTGGCAAATACTTTTCCCACTGAGATTGCTTATCACCCACAAATGCCCTCAACAAATGTTTGATTGACTCTCTCAGTTTGGCCATCCGTTTTAGGATGCTCTACAATACTCTTTCTGAATTGGACCTATAGCTTGGCCATGATTGCAGTCCAAAATTATTCTTAAACCAAGTATCTTTATTAGACACTATGACTAACGGTAACCCATGAAGTTGGAACACGTCTTGATAGACTGGTTAGCTACTTACTCTAGACACATCAATTTTCTTATGCGTCAGAATAAATTGAGCCAGTTTTGTGAGTTTGTCAACCACAACCAAGATATAATCATGTTGTGATGGTGTATGAGGCAAACGTGTGACAAAGTTCATGATGGGAATACTTTCCCATCGTCCTCTTGGAATTGGTGCTGTATCAAACGAAAGTTAATAATTCATTCAGCTTCATTAACTTGACGCTTAAATAATTGTGTCATGTAATGGAAAACTTCCTTTAGGCCACCAAAAGCTATGTAGGATCAACTCATAGGCTTATCCACACTAGGATGACCTACACTAGGGGTATCAGGACAAATGCAAAACCTTTTTATGCAGTCCTTCACAAGCTGGAATTAGAAGTTTGTCATTTCTTTCACTATACCATCCTCTATGGTATCTTGAAGGTAAGTGTGAGCAATGATCCTCTTTGTTAGTTGTTTGTTTCAAGACTTATTCTGAATTGAACCGTAAGTTCTATCCATAAACCTTATGAATATCTTTAGCTAATTTGCTCATCAATGCAAGTCCTCATTTTTTGTTTCAGAATTTGCCAAACACTCCTTGCAGCCGATGTTTTTTACATATCACGACGTGAAAATGATAACAAATGGTTTTGCTCAAAGCAACAAGTTGGGAGAAGGTGGATTTGGCGAGGTTTTCAAAGTATGCAGTAGGTTGAGCAGGATGACCATCTCATATCTATTTTGCAATTTATTTTCATTATAATATGTAGCTCTCTAAACTATGGTCAGAACAGGTGTGTGTATCATTTTGGAGTATAGTTATTTCTTATATTTCTGTAATGCAATGATTAAAATTCTAATCAGCCCTAATATGTCTATGGAATGTGGTATCAGGGTTTGTTGCCAGATGGGACTATGGTGGCTGTGAAACGCTTGCATGCCTCTCGATTATTAAAAGGAGCACAGGAATTCAAGAATGAGGTGACCATCATCACATGCGCTCTGCATCGTAACCTTGTTAAACTGATCGGTTGTTGCATCGAAGACACGGAAAGAATCCTGATATATGAATTTATAGAGCACAACAGTCTCTATCATGTATTGTTTGGTAAAGTTTCTCCCTTTTACAAAGTTTTTGATGGCTGAATAATTCTGCACTTTTGAAACTGTAACGCATTTCCAATCGGCTACTTGTCCAGTTTGCAGAGCCAGTTACAGTATTCTATAATATACTCCAATTATGTTTCCAAACATCAGATTCTGTGCTGCTTTGGTTGATGTGCTGTGAACAAATCCATGGTTCCTTGTTTGAACTCATTTTTAAG
This sequence comes from Diphasiastrum complanatum, assembly GCA_029204225.1. NCBI lineage: Eukaryota > Viridiplantae > Streptophyta > Lycopodiopsida > Lycopodiales > Lycopodiaceae > Diphasiastrum > Diphasiastrum complanatum. Next base: position 48,953,161 of record CM055100.1, on the reverse strand, counting down.
TTTATTCTCATCTTTTGGTAGTATGTTGATTGGTGTCTTTAGTTTGCTCAAGGACTGCTAAACTGTCCCTTCACAGAGCATGGTTTGGTTTGAATATTTTACATGGTTTTTAGTAGAAATAATTGTTCTTATTTCCTATTAGGATGTTCTGGTAGCTACTTTTAGTTGTTATTTAGTTCCTGCAAATATTGGGCTACCAAAATGCTGAAGACTCTGGCTTTCAAATCTGCACTACAGTGTGCTTATGGAATGATGCCATTACTGATCCCAGCTGGCAAGTAGATGCATTACCTATAGTATAGAGTCTAGGGGTTCATTTCTCCAAACAGCTCATAACTATGCAATGTTTCTCCCTATAAATCTCCCTTCTTAGAGCATCTTTGCTGTTTACTTCTGTCGACATTCTTTCAAGATTTATGTTTTACTCTCAGCGTCCAGAGTCATGGATTGAGTAGGTCAATGCATGCAAAATGTGTGTGACTGAGCGTGCAACAGGATCCAAACACGTTCAAATGCTACAATGTGTTGCTGGGCACCTTCTCATGGTTATCACCTAACACCGTACTTTTGAAATTTGGGAGATTGTTTTTTCTTGAAAACAGTGTTCCAGACAGCGGATTTTGGAATGTGCGATCCAGAACGTGGATGCAGCGAATTGTGCAACCATGATTTGAAATGCATTCCGGAACGTGGATGTAGCAGAATATGATATGTACAAAAACAGGTTATGGCCGGAACGTACTATACATTCCGGAACGTACTGCCCCAAAACATCTTAAAAAAACTGATAAGAAAATACCATAAAAGGCTTCTGTTTATCTTTCCCTTTTCTTCCTCCCCTCTTTGATTGTGGTGCCGCTTCAAGGGAAACAAGTTACATTGAGATATCCAAAAGTTGTAACGAGAGCTTATTCATATTACGATTCATGCAACCATCGCCATTTTCGTTCTCATTATTTTGACACAAATTTGTACCAGCTTCACTTTCATAATCAAATGCACTACCGTTTCCGTAAGGCAGCTATGATATATATGTGTATAAGTGTGTGGGTCTAGTGGATTTTGCCCAGTGGCGTTTTGAAAGGAGCATTTTGGAATTATGACACACACACACATATCATGTATGTGCTTTGTGTGTTTATATACATACACATACAAAAGTATACATATGTGTATGTGTTCTAGTTCATCTCCAGATCATTGCTCTATTGGTCTCTACCTTCATGAGTTACACCAGTAAGATGGTTTTTACTTAAACTTGAGACCTGGAGGTGATATTAACCAAGCTTGTATCATGCCATATTGTATGACCCGATCAGAATTGGGAGATGAGATTGTGTTTGTGAACGAGTTGTTCTTAGATTAGTAGTTAAGAGTACATCTCATCACTTCCGTCACATCGGAGATGCATAGAGGAGCCTCTACAATTCAGGCATCGAGTATTGTACAAGCATGCAATCTGTTCTCTGTTCTTCACATGGAATTTCATGTTTATAGTCATCTCAGCTAATGCATATTTTTGGGTTCTTCTAGGTTCTCTACTGTCTATTTATTCTTTTCCTGGTTGTTGTATGATCCATCATATCAGCAGTCATTAGGTTAAAGATTGTTTGGGAATGTGACAGACAACTATGAAGCACTTAATATGATTTTGTCTGGACTCTGCAGGTTCTTCGAATGTCCCAATTCTTGATTGGCCATGCAGATACAACATAGCCATTGGAACGGCTCGAGGACTTGCCTATCTTCATGATGATTGTGAAACTCGCATAATTCATCGAGATATTAAAGCAAGCAACATACTTCTTGATAAAAACTTTCAGCCTAAGATAGCAGATTTTGGTCTGGCAAGGCTTTTTCCTGATGGAGCAAGTCATGTCACTACAGGTGTTGCTGGAACCTTGTAAGAGCTTTACTTTCTGAATCTTGGCTCTCAGTTTTCAATCAGACTCCACTGCTTCCTGCAGTTTTGCTCTTAGTTTCCACCTAGATTCCAAGGTCAGTAAGGGTAGTGCAGTTTCTTAAAACAAGCATCCACCTTTGGAAGTTGATGATGTAGATCCGATTGCGATAAACTAATGTTTAGGATAGGGTAGTCATGAGTTTTTGTGCGGAGAAGTGATGATGTCAGAATAACACCAGTAAAGCAGAAGGCCTCCATGGTAGCCATGCAATAACATTTCACATTGTTTTGGCTCTAGATTGTTATTGTGATTTGTGTGAGCTCAGTGGACCAGAAGGTGCATTTCTTTTGGGTAGAAGAACACTGAAACCTCTTTCATGTACACTAAAAAATTGCAATCAAAGATGTAAAGTGTAGCTGTATTATCATTTGTGGCTCCGTTTTTAACAATTTTAGATTCACTTGCACGATAATTGTCTTTACTGCCATGGGGGGTTCTAACTACATGTGGTGCAATGGTTACGTGACGGCAGATTATGGACTTTATGGCCAACTGAACTATTTTAGATTCACTTTCATGTTCTGCCACCATATTTCTCTTACTGCTGTCAGCTCCTTCGACTGATCTGCTGTTGGGGTTTCAAACTGCATGTGGTGCAGTGGTTATGTGGCGCCAGAATATGGACTTTATGGTCAACTCACGGAAAAAGCTGATGTCTTTAGCTTTGGGGTTGTTTTATTGGAGCTCGTTAGTAGAAAAAAAAGTGTTACATTTGGTGCAGATTGTGAACTTCTTCTTGAATGGGTGAGTTGGATTTGCTGAGTTTCTTCTTCATTATATTTGATACTTTTCCATTTGATCCTGCTGCTTTTAATGCTGCTATGCATTCGGCCAGTCACGTCTCTTTCTTCTATCAGATTTGAGAATTGGTCCATTCATGACTTAAAATTCCTTGAACTTAATGTACTAGGAAGAGTGATGCTTTTAAGTTTTTGTGTGTCCAACTTACTGATGGACAGCTTGGTATCAGATCTGTATAGATGGCTCCCATCTCTTGATCCTGATGGTTCTGCTCTCTCAATAGGTAGATGTTTTCTGCCAATCAGGACTTGACACTTCTATTGAAGCATGTTTACTGGTGTGTTGCTACTTGCAGCACATGCTTCGATAGAGCATTAAAATATGCTGCTGGTCTGCCTTTATCCTGTATACATTCTTCTGGGTCGCTTTGTGTGTGTAGCATTCTCTTTGACACACTTAACGATCACACTTTAAACATTCTTTTGGTCGTTTATTGAATGCAGGTCTGGCAATTATACGAGGAAAATAGTTTGATGGAAATTATTGACCCTATTTTGAAACCAACATTAAAGGAGGAAGAAGCTATAAGGGTCATTCATGTAGCTCTCCTCTGTACTCAGGCAATGGCAACAAAGCGTCCAACAATGCCACAAGTTGTTGCAATGTTAGTTGGAGAGAGAGAGATCCGAGATACTCCAACTGCCCCAGGAGTGATTTCTGAACTGATGATTGCAAAATCTAGGCCTTTGTCCAGTGTAGAAGTAAAACCTGAGGCAGCATGATGAGCTTAATCACTTTGGATGTGAATAATTTTTTAATAATGTGCTACAGCAACTCATGAAGCTGTTAAGCAGAAAATGTAATGCCTATAGACTACAGGATTCATGGCATTGGTTAAGTCTGCAGTGTTAAATCCAAATTCTGATCAAACATAGATGGAAAGGCTTTTGTTCCATCTAGAGGATGTTTGCGTGGGTGATTGGGTAGAGTTAGGAGGCAACTGGCTTCTGCATTGAGGGAAGTCTGATTCTTGGGAATATGATGTGCCTACATATTCGTCTCACCTATTCTGGCTTCCTATTTTAGTCAGTGCAGCTTTGCTGCTGGCACTTCAAAGTATCATGGATACAACTTGCAATATATCTAATAATCTTAAAAAGCCCGAAGTCATTTATTTTACTGCTCCCCCTCAGCTATCAATGCAACTTCTGAAGTATGAAGCTGAACAAAATTGGCTTGCATGATTGGAAACTTCTGGTGTAATCTCCCTATTTGATTGACTGCTTGACTCAATTGCTTTGCCAGTATAGGACAGTTTTGAATAAGGTAAAAGGCATAGGTGATGTTTTGTTGCAATTTGGGGTCAAGTTCATAGCATGTACAGCTCCTGCTAAAATATTCAAATGATCTAATCTGACAATCGAGACATGACAATATCAACAGTTCAGGTGCTATTCTTAAATTTTGAAAATTTAAATTCTTATTTAATGTCCAAGATACCAATGATTATCATGTTTGATTGAGTGTTTGTTCAGTATTGTGGTCCTTATTTAAGTCATGTTCCTAATAGTTTTCTGATAACCCGTCCAGTGTCTAATCTGTGCAGTGTAGTAGGTGACACCCTAGAAACATCGCTGAGTTGGTGATAGTACTCGAATAATTGGTTAATCCTGCCAAACGGAATTACAACTTTCTATTACAAATGACTTTTAGAAGTAAAGTCTCTATGTGAAAGCTTGCAGGAAATTACAGTCTTTATCAAAAGGTACAGACATGGACTAACACTCTGCAGGAAAATACCAGACACCTACGTGTAGGTATGTGTGCTAAATGTAAGAAGGCATCAAGCTTTCACATTCACTTAAGAGTGCAAACTCTCGGTTGAGAAGAACGCGACCAGTTAAGACATTAGGCTTTGGACACACTGTTATTGAGATGTAATTGTGTCACCAAAAGTTATTGCCGGCAATTTTGGCATCATAGTGATCAACCCTCGAATGACTGACGTTTCCTCCAGATTGGATGGATCCTTAGTTAATGTTTATGCAGACTGAAAAAGCAGAATTGAACAAATTTTTCATTAGCAATTTACCATTGAATACAATTTGCAAGACTAGAATCTGAATTGTGCGACTTTAGCTGGATTGGAGGATTAGAAGAGTGTGTCAAGATCTAAGAGCACATGTACGTTTGTTTATGACAATACATGTTTTGGTTCCATAAAGGGTGAGAAGTTACCTAGCACATCATGTTCTGTTATAGGGAATAAAAAATGCAACTATGAGCAAAACATCATAAAAATTTGAAATGTGGAGAAGACTGCAAATGTAACATGATTATGAGTGTCGAACAACACCTGGATGATTATTGATGGAAATACGCTGAATCTAAGCTAAAACTGATGCCAAGTTGATTCATGCTAGTTAAAAAAGTGAAACCAATGTTCATTTGTTGTTTGGAAAAGTTTTTGGAAGAATATGTTCACTCTATTTTGGCTCTCTTCTACATGTGTGTAGAGATTGTGTTGTAATCTTGATTGATGTGCATAATTAAATGCTATCTTGTTGTCGTATTGCCTGTTCACATAGGTTTAGGATTAGAACTGAGCAGGTTATATATAACTTTTGATTCTATTTGCTTTTGGTCAGTGATTTTGATCAAATTAGCAAACTAACATAGAAGTCATTGTTGGTGCAATCATTCTTGGCGTAAATCCAAGATTTCAGATCACCTTTAAAATCTGAAATTTTCAGATGGTATGACAATTGGTTGGCGACTAAAAATAATAAGTGTGCTATTTTTGGTAGAAATTTGAGGGCGACGTAAAGTCTAGCATGCTTTTGTGCATTTATGTTGATCAAATCTTTACTAACATTTCGATGTGAGTGGGTCTTGAAGATCAAAAGGTTTTTCAAATCAATTGGAGTTTGTAAGTAGAGAGAAATTTTATTTTATGTCATTTCTCAATACAAACTTTTTATTTGTTGGAGATATTGTGTACATCCAAGCTAACATTGTTGTTTCTAGTTTCTAGTTTCCACTTAACAAATCTCATGTAGATGAGCTAAGCTTCCATTGTGGATTATGAAACTTTTTTGTTTTCTTAAGTGATGAATTCTCCTTTGTCTAGCTACAAGTATTAAGATCACAATTTGAACACAATGCCATAATTGTCATTAGATCACTACAATGTGAACATTCTAATCTGTAATGCATTCTTACACATATGTAGCATTATAAGATTAGTAAAATTTCATCATGCCAAAGCAAGACACATTCATAGATAATATTTTTTCTCTTGGGCCCATCCACATTATAAAGAGGAAAATTGGAATGGGCTTTTACACTAGATAGGGACATTGGAGATACACATGGAAAAACCCTTATCATCTTCATTTTTCCAAGTTCAACTAGTGATGTAGTTGCTCTTATTGAAGATACAATGTCACATGAGAAAATCCATATCATCTTCACTTTGCCACTTTCAATTAGTGATGTAATGGCTCTTATTGAAAATGTGTTGCGTTGGACCCTTCAATAAAGCACTTGTTGGCAACCTTCTACGATGGGTGGTTCTTGGAACTTTTGATCTTGCCATTGAATTGAGTGTTCTATGCTATGTCATTGGAGACTTGACTCAAGGCTTCTTGATCGGACAATGAACTTACATGTGGTTTTATAGATAGTATGCACATTGATAAGGACCGCAAAGTTTCACATCAAAAGCATTTGATTGGTGGTTGTCCTTTTTTTAGTGTTTTTGGCCCCTTATCACAAAGCAATTGTGAGATTCCTTGGTTGCTTGGTCAGTTGTCATTGTAGAGGCCATTTTTCCAATTCCTTATCAGATTGTGCTATGTTTGAATATGGCTCTGATTCTTGTAGTGTACTCAAACACTATTTTCTCTGAAAACATCCAAGCTTAAATCAACTTTGGTTTTGGTTGATGTGGCTTTGAGAGTAGGAGGCTTAATAGAACGCAAGTAAGTTGATTTCTTGATGGGATGGCTTCAAGAACTTATAGCGGCTATGTTCCAACTTTTTTATTTTGTAGCAAAAACACACAAAAAAAAATGTGAAGATCAAAAAAAAAAAATGTAGTCTATTAAAATATAGGTAGATAAATGAAAATAAAGAAGTGGGGAGTTTGGATGTTTTCTCTTCTCAACATATACATACACACACACACACACATCTATATATATATAAAGATATTTGTGTGTCACATTTGTGCCTATGCATGGGGTGGGCACCCATGCACCCTCCTACCCCATGTACTTTTTCAAAAAATCTAGCTAAAATTCTTACATGCATGCATGGGGAGGAGGATGTATGCATCATGTCCCATGCATGCACATTGTTTCCGCTCTCCTAATTCAAACAGACCTCTCTTGATCCTCCCCCTCCCCCTCTCTCACGATCCTCCTTCCGAGATCCATCTCTGTCTCCTCTCTATCTCTCTCTCCTCCTTTCACCTGCTTATGGCCTGTCTCCTTCTCCTTCTACCTTCTCTCTTTGCATGCTGCCTGGCCCCGCTCTCCTTGCTAACTTGCTCCTTCTCACACTCATCACTTGTGTGCAACAACAAGAAAATCAACCTCTGGATTTGTGTTCATGTTCAATCAAGGCCCAATTTCATGGAACAACAAAAAATAGACCTCGGTAGCATTATCCTCCACATAATGCATAGCTACCACAAATGCTACCAAGGAGGAAATTTGGTTGAGAAACCTGCTTCAGATATCGAAATTATCCAATCAAATCCGACGATCTTCTACTGTGACAATCAAAGCGCCATTGCACTATCTCTAAACTTGAGATTTCACTCTCGAAGTAAGCATATTGAAATCAAGTATCACTACCTTAGAGAGAAAGTGAAAAGCAAGAAAATTTCTTTGGTTTACTGCAGGACAGAGTTACAGGCAGTAGATTACTTCACGAAGGCTCATCAAAGGAGCATCATGTCAAATTTAACAATTTGTTAAATCTGAAGATCGATATTTTTCAGGATCCACATTAAGAGGGAGTGTTGGAATTTCATGCTCAAGCCCAATTTTATTATGTAATGAGCATCTTGAAAAACCTGTTTATACTTGTTCTAAGAAAAAAAAAATCCTATAAATCAGAGGAGGTTCGATTCTCTACTTAAGGACTGAAAAAATTCAAGATCAAATTTTTTTGACCCAAGGTCAATCCCATCAATGAAGGATTTTTTGACCCTACATCAAATCGAATTGGTCTGATTTTTCCGACCCTGGAAAATCCGAGCCTATGTATATTTTTTGACCCAGTGTACAAATTTTGATCCTTTGTAAAATTCCAACCCTTTGTACTATCAACTCGGAAATCTGACCCATGTCACGACATTGACAGCCCGCCTATATCTATACAGACATTCACTATAAAATGGTGGCTACCTACTGCAAGACAAATGTAGTTAATTAAGTAGGTCAATGTAATCTTTCAATGTATTGATCATCTAACTTTCAATCATCAAGGAAGATCTACTGTAGTCAGATTTATGATCTAGTTATCATCTTGCAGGCATTACTTAGTTCATAGTTGTCATTTTTGGTAGGTAGCAAGGGAATCATCAACGAACTCAGCTAAAAAGATTTTTGAGCGCCTACAGTTTTGCGCCCAACTTCATGCATTAAATCTGAATTCATCATTCCACTACTATTCTATTCTATTTAGCGCATTGTAGTTTATAATTCATCTTGAACTCTCTTGTTGGTAACTGCCACACTTCCGATCCATAACCACTTGCACCACTTCCGCTGCTCACCACCATTTCCACCAATTTTCCCACAGATGTTGCGCCAATGGGGTGGAATTCGACTGCCTGGTTCCTAAAGTTATATTGACATTCATTGGTATCGTGATTGCTCATATTACAAATATGACAATATCCAACAGGTCACTCTAACCTCTGTCTCAACTACGGGCACTTATTTCATGTATGGTTGTTAGGGCAGTGTGGACACCATTGGATTCTCTCCTTGGATAAGCGTGGGTAGGTCTTGGTTGCATGCCTTTTTAGCTTTTGATCGACGGTCGTGGTAAGGTCAGTAGCGAGCTTTCTAATTGGTCGTTGCTTTGCGTGTGCAACCTCTCTATGGTGGATATGATGGTATCAGCGCTATTGGATGTAGAGGCGAAAGCATCACCATGTAGCTTGTCCTTACGTTTGGCTCTTTGTTCTTTTCTACATAATTGTTCTTGGTCAGAGTTATCAAAGTTCGAACTAGTGCTCTCACTATCATCGACTCTCTTAATGGCATCAATGTAGGCTATTTGAAAAGACACGTATTTGTCATTTTTCTTATCCATATGGATTCCTCCAAGTTGTAGGAATGGATCAGAAAGGGAGCGGGTGGTTTTGAATCGTGTGATGAACTCTACCTATAAGATGTTCCAATCATCTCTTTCATTCTGCTCAAGATTGAAGTACCAATCTTTTGTAGTGTCGGTTAGGCACATATTGAAATATATTAATAGCTCTTGCGGGCTGTCATCTCCATCTCTGTAGGCTCTACACGCTTGGGTGTAGATCTATAGGAATCGTCACGAATCTCCCTTGCCATCAAACCTCAGAAGGTCGATCTTGGGGAAGTTCCGGACTGCGTGGGGTACAAACGCCTAGGATTGTCCATCGGGGATGAATCTATGTCAACAGGTTCAGGTAATATTTCGATCGATACGTTGACAATTTACTTGAGTTCAAGGAGATCCAAGTTGGATAACCTCCTATCAGATCTCAGATGCATACAACAAAACGGGAAATAGGGCTATTTTTGGTATTTTCATTTTGTATGTTTTTGATTTTTTTCTTTGGCTTTTTCTTCAGATAATTTTTGTAGAGCTTTTAAGTGTATGGGTGACCAGATGATGGATCTGATTGATGATCAAACCAATGCAATAATGTATCTCAGATCAAGATTAGATCGGGATCAAAATAAAAGTCAGATGGATGCGAAGCGATGTAAATGCAAATCCAAAAGGCAAACGGGGAAAATGAAAATAACAGAAAAATACAAATGGGTTTTGACTGTAAAAAGATTTGGAAAATGTGAAGTTTTTAGCACGTGTGAACTTCACCACTCACCCTATGGGACCTTATTGAGTTGTTGTGATTGCACATGAATGATCAAAGAACAAATTACTTGGGAGCACAATGGCACACCACAGACTCAAAAAACTAACTCCTTACTATGAGATATAGCTATCAGAAATTATTCTAAGTGCTCATTATGGGAGAAAAAGGCTGCTCTAGAGTAGAGAGAGAAAATAAACACCAAAAACTTGGCTAGAGAGAGAATGAGCCCAAAACACCAAAATCTCACTATTCACAATATGGCAAAACAAGCCAAAAAATTCCCTACATCAATGAGGCTCGAGTTCCTACAGTGAACTTGCATGGAATGTCCACATCCTTTAGTTAACTCATCTATCATAGATCCACATGTTTAACTACATGCATGAATATTGCATGGATTGCATGTCAGCTCCCTAAGCTACCTAGACATATGTAGATCATGTAAACTACTTTGCATGTTGCATGCACTGATTGCATGTTGCTTGCATGCATCCTAACTAATATTGCATGTCATCAAATCTTTTGCATGACATCATAAATGAATCTACCTAACTCAAACTCGACCTATTCTATAAGGTTATGTGCTCAATTCACATACCTCACGTAGAACCCCGATATCAAGGTTTCAATTGGTCCACATAGCTACAAAAATAAAAATAATAATAATAAAGCATCTTTTTCAAAGGCCCTCGTCGGGCTCTAAGTTTCTCTAATGAGAGGATTCTTTAATGATGTCTAGTTTTTCATCTTCTCCTTTCAAGAATGAAGAAATTTGGTGGATAGATAGTGGGGCCAGTTCCCATATGTCTAGTTCTAGAAACTCTTTTACAAGTCTCATGCCATATGTAGGTGCAAAAAGATCAATCTATAATACTAATGTAGAGTGTAGAATTGAAGGAATAGGAAGTATTCCAGTGCACGCATCATCATCAAAAATCTTTTTGTTTGCATGATGTACTTTATGTGCCTAAACTATCCAAGAACCTCATTGGTGTAGGACAGTTGTTTGATAGTGGATTGGGAGAGAGAAGTGATTGCTAGAGGATCTAGAGTTGGAAAGTTGTACAAGCTAGATTCTAGGGAGAATGCTAACATTTCTGATGTTGCTTATGAGACCAGGGTTCATCAAGAGGATCTATGGCATAAGAGACTGGGTCATCCCAATTTCAAGGCCATGCAATCTATGGTCAAGGAAGGAAAAGTTGTTGGATTACCAAAGACACTATCAAAGGAGCTGCAACCCTCATTAGGGCCCTTTTTGGACTCAAAAAGGGCCTCTTCACTAATTATAATTAGTGTTAATGACGACACGTGTCCCAATAGAATATTGACAACTGAGAGGGAATGGTCCATATGACATGGCAAATTCAATGGTGCAGATTAAATCAAGTGTGGGCCCACAAAGTACACCTCTAACATTAACCCTACATTAACCCTAGATAAAGCAATAACTATGCCTACAAGTTAGCATCAACTAGCCTGTCTATCTACTAGCAGCCTTATTTTAAGTGAGCCTAGTCCTTATTTCAAATTTTGAATGTTCAAAAGCTTGTATCTCTCATCTCTCTCTCATTTTGTAGTCTCTCTCTAAACGACCTCTCTCTCTCTCTCTCTCTCTCTCTCTCTCTCTCTCTCTCTCTCTCTCTCTCTCTCTCTCTCTCTCTCTCTCTCTCTCTCTCTCTCTCTCTCTCTCTCTCTCTCTCTCTCTCTCTCTCTCTCTCTCTCTCTCTCTCTCTCTCTCTCTCTCTCTCTCTCTCTCTCTCTCTCTCTCATTCTGTATACTCCACAGATATTCTATTTTTTTTATTTTGGTTCACCTTATCTAAAGATCTACACACTATTTCGCATATCCTACATTATCATTACATCATCCATTATGGCCTCTACTCAATCAAGGAAGCCCAAGAATCAACTAGCTTCCATTGTTGCACACATCAAAGATTCCAATGAGCATTGGGTGCCCCATACATTTTCAACTTTTGACTGGGTTTACATGCAACCATCGGGCAAAGGAACTCACAAGGTTGCAAAGAGGAAGCGAAACAACCAAGACTACCATTGGAAAGGAAGGATCCACGAATTCAAGATGGACCAAAACGGCGAATACCTTGCAAATGTGCAACACGTATACATGCGTCGAGATATTATATTGGATGTGGCTGTTGCTGATAGAACCATACAGTCACATTGTAGGTCTCACCTCTTTTATTCTTGTGTTAACTATTATGTTTGAATTATTATTATGTCATTGTAATGGATAATAATGTTGCATTAATGCCTGGTGCAGATGTCTTTCCTTCAAATAGCTTCGACTGGCAAAACGTGAAGTCCTTCACTGGAAAATTCTCTGCCATACACGCCAAATATGGAGAACTAATATATGGTGGGTTGGCATCCTCTGCCCTGATCAAAATGGGCATTTCTTTTACGATCACATGTACGAAGTTCCAAAAAAAAACTTTGGCCAAGGCAAATTAGCACCAACTTCTGAGCCTGCGATCAATTCTCACGAGTGGCCATATGTTGACCAATTGACTATTGAATTAACGAAGAGGCAACTTCTCAAAGAGATTATTGGTAATATGAAGCCAACATTCGGATTCAAACGAGTCTACACTAGCATCTCTGTGCCGATCACCGTATTTGTTGCCATATTTAAGGCGGTCCCCTTAGGAAAACAAACACGATGTGGGCATGGAAAGCAACAGAATCATCATTGTTGGACAACATATTTGTCGCATGGGATTCAAAAGAAATGGAGCATAAAGGAGATTTAATAAGGTGTAAGCTCTCTTGTGAAACAATGACCATAAGGTATCATATTTCACGTCAAACATGCTCCTTAAGTTTCATTTATAGGCGATATAAGTTTGGTCATGGCCGATGGAACCCTCTGAACGCGGAGACGAATCAGCAAGAAGTGGAGATATCCATACATTTGCCCCATGATGGAATACGAGAAATTCATATAAATAAGGAGTGCAGCCTAGAAGATCTTCGGCATATGCTTGGATTGACTTTTGTTGATGTGCCAGTAGATTTTGTCTTCACTCGTAATGGACAAAATGTGAGTCCCTAATTTCCATCAGAATCCTGAATTTTAGATAGTAATGTTGAATAAATATAGGATTATTAACTTTGTGTCTGGTTTTGCAGATACGGAGACGAGCCGAAAAAGATCATGAATGTGTTTCATTTTTACAAACAGGGACATTAGGAGTCCAATGGGAATAAAGGATTTAATCTAATGGAAAATAGAAAACACAATTAGTTGGTTGTGTTTTGACTCTATTCTAATATATTTGGTTACGTTTTGATATTACTTTTGCGTTGTCGCATTTTATATGCCTGTTACTACATTTGTGGATGTCCAAGGATTTTTACTCATGAGCCTAGACAAGAACATACTATATTTGAAAAAGAGGCCAAAACTTTTATAGTTGCACTTACTAAAAATAGAACCCTTCACTATATAAGGGTGCTTGGGTCCTCATTTCTCCACTTCATCCCTTGAGTGTCAGAGTGTCAATTTTTTTAAATTCCTTGTTTTTCATCTCTCGTGTTCTCTGATACGTTTTCAAAGGCTAACCAATGTCGGAGGAAATGGCACGGACGAAACAAACGGCTAGAGATCCCAAAGTGACTACATTGCTCCATAGGGATGCACTAGCCACCCTCAATGAGAGAGAGAGACGGGAGAGCAGAAGCAGGAGTAGGAGTCGCAGCCCTATAGCGTCTCAGGAAGATCCGACCACTCAGCGTGAAGCTGAGGAGGACATGGCCCATACAGCAGCTGCACAGGAGGACCAGACTGAGCAGCAGCAGCAAGAAGACCAGCAGCAGCAGGAGGACCACCACCAGCAGCAGCAGCAGCCAACACGAGAAAAAAGCCCTTCCCGGACGGCAACTGAGCGGGAGGAAACAATGAAGTTCCTAGATGAGGAGCTTGCGGCATCGGTGAGTTGCCGGTTCTGAATGATTCTTTCTTCGACCCATTTCCACCAGCAATGGGCATGGACACATCAAATTTAGGCATATCGGGGGACACCACACCCATCATGTCACCTCCAAGTCACGGCCCGGTGATGGGTCCGATGATGTCGTTGCTGGTGGGTGGTTCTGATGAGGGCACCCCGATGTCGACCACAACAAGGATGAAGCAGAAGGCGACCCATAGATGGTCAGAGAGAGGAGCACACGAGCGAAAAAGAAAGAATCCTCGCAAGGCTGGGTCTACATCAAAGCGACGAAACCCTGCAGCTCAGGAGCCATCACCACTGCCCACACCGCCAACATCGCCTCCACCGCCTCCACCTCCTCCACCTCCACCGCCTCCGCCCCCACCGCCTCCACCGCCTCCACCACCACCTCCACCACCACCACCTCCACCACCACCACCACCACCACCTCCACCGCCTCCAAGTTCTGCCGCAGCTGGCCCAAGTAGGACCGTAGAGCGTCGCACGGATAGGCCGGCCCCTCGTGCAGCACCATGGGCTGGAAAGGAGCTCCGAAGGATGCAACCACCACCTCCTCAACCGCGTAGGAAGCGTAGGATCGCAAAGTGGCTCCAGGATATACGGAGCTATCAAAAGTCCGTAAAATTTTTGATCCCTAGGGCCCCTATTGTGAGGCTTGTAGAAAAAATAGTCGATGAATTTTCCTTGGGGAATAGAGTTACGGCAGATGCGGTGTCCGCAATACAAGAGTCTGCGGAAATGTACCTAACGCAGCTCTTTGAGGACTCATTTTTGTGTGCAGTGCACGGGAAGAGAGTCACAATACTCCCGAAGGATCTCCACCTAGCTAGAAGGCTAAGGAGAGAGCGGAATTAAAAATATCATGTACATGATTTTATCTATAATACACTGAAGATTTGGTGTCAAGTATCTTGCAGAATTTCAGGTTGTGTGAATGCAAATTGTTGTGATTGAGTTTGACATCTGATTTCAGTACTGTTTATGTGAATGCAGTCATTTGAAAATTTCAGTATCATCTATGTGAATGTAGTGATTTAAAATTTTTCAGTACTATGGGAATGGTAGTTTCTTTAACCATGTTGTAGATAAGATAGGTTTTCATGTCGTGGCATGGAAATCACGCCAGGGCGCGACCAGGGGACGTTTGACCTGGTCAAACGGGCGCTGGTCGCACCTTGGCATGATTTTTACGCTAAGGCGCGACCAGGGCCCATTTGACCAGGTCAAACGTCCCATGATCGCGCCCTGGCGTGAGAATCACGTCACATAAAAAAAGGAGGAGAAATCTTTATCAGAAAAAAAAAATTAAATTCTAAATTCAATAAATTAGCACATCATATAATGACAACAGAGAATTAGGAGAGTCCACAAGAAAAAAAGGACAAAATATTTATTCACATTTGATCCATTTCCTTCAGAGAGGACTTCAGCTTCTCTGATCGCTTCTCTGATGACATTACTGATTTTCACATTTCGGCTTTTCGGAGGACACAGTAAGCCTTTGGCGCTGACGGTGACATGTCCAGCTCACCAATGTGCTTGGAGAGTGCTTTGCATTTAAGAAGCTCTGTCTGTCCATCTGGGCTGTACTTGTTGCTGAAGCAGAAAATAAAGTTGTTGGGCAAGTTCCCAATGTAGTGGGCCATAGACCTGTCCAGAGTTCCTGCTTCAACTTTCTCCCGAGAGCCACCCCTTCGCATTGCAAATGCATCAAGCTCCACTGCATCCTGCATTTGGTTCAAATTATTGCAAAATGAGTATAATGAAGACAAACAAACATAACAAACACATGCAAGTTGAATTGTTGGGTCAGACTTGCCTCGGTGCCTTCATCAATGTCTTCGGTTTGCGCAAGGTTAATTCCTTTGCCTTTGTACTTCACGTCAGCAGTTTTCCCTTCGAGTACCTCGAATGGCCTCGTTTGAACTGGTGGTGGTTGAAGCGTTTTCAATTGGCAAAGCACCCTTGCTAGTGCTTGCTCGGTGGTGTCCGTGTCATGCCCGATCAACTTCTCATACGTGTCGTCGGGCTGAGTGTGGTCGAAAGTGGAACTGCCATTCTGCAAATTTACCAATGCTGCCAACATCTCATCTTCTCGCAAGCCGAGAATATGTTGCAAGTCATGCATGAACACATACTCCTGCCCATCAATGATGATTGGAGCAAGGCCATGGATTCGAAGCACGACATCATCGAACTCATATGTATCTTCTAGCTCTGCTGATGTGGATGCACCTGTTGCCTCTTGCGCAGCCAAATTGCTTCGTGCTCCGCTGATAAATCTTCCTCTTCATCCGGGTCGTTCATCTCGTTCACCTGCTCACTAGGATTGTGTTTGTTGCTGGCCACAGTCGCTGGAAACTCATTAAGCAAAAAAATAACAGTAATCTTACCGGATAGAAACTTCTTTCCTACACTTTCAAGATCAAAAGTTTTCAGCTGATCCTTTGTCAGCTCCAAGTAATGATCGTTACGAGCGATAAAGGGTCTATCTCCTTTCCATATATAACTAAGCAAGTTATATGGAATCCACATGATAGTTGAGCCAGGAATTTGTATGGCATAAGGCTTCAAAGTTTCATCTATATACTCACTCACATACGTGAATGCATCCGTATTAGCCCGTAGAGTGGCAAGCGTGTCTATTCTACCGGTAAACATACAATAAATACGATCTAACTAATCTAAAAACTCTGTGGGGGCTAGTAGATTGGCCAGCTCTATTTTAGGGGACGACATTGTTATGCAACTAAGAACACTAATTGACCAGCAAACTAGTAGTAGTCTAATTGAACAAGACAAGCTAAATTACAAGGAAACAAATTTCAACAAAGCAAGAAGTGACAACAAAATGAAAACCCCCACTCTTATATAGAGGGACGTGTATCCAAAAATAGATATTATTATAAAACCAAATAAAATAATTTCTATTTATAGCAACAATCCAATTCGGCAGTAATATTTATCACAAAGGAATATTCGAATTACAATTCAACATAAATTGTTTCTATTCCATCTCATCAGTTTTCGTAGTTTCTCTAGCGCTGTTTTCCAAAACATTGGATGTTGGTGTCCTCGGCATCCATCTCTTTCCAACTCGGACTCTAGACATCCTCCATTCTTGATGCCTTGTTCTAGCATTAGAGGATTGCCATCTTGTCTTTCTGACTGAATTTGAATTGGAGATCATTGAACACAACTCTTCAATTCTTGTGTTTTGAAAGTGTCCTCGGCCCAAAACTCCTCTGTAAAACCATTGGAATATCTCAACCAGTGCATTGCTAAGACCCTTTCCTCCGCCATGCCGTGAATTTTTGAAATACGCAGCCTTTGCCCTGTAATGACTCTTTTCCATGCCTTGCATATTCCAAATAGCTAATGATCCATAGGTTTTCATAAACCAAGGTCCATGAGCATAGAAGATGTGTTGTTCATAGAAAATTTGTATTAGTTTAAATCTTTACAAATACATAAATATGAAAGTAAAAAATATGAGGCACACATACCATATAGTGAGTTATGTGTGTTTCTCCCCATGCATCGATCATCAATTCAGTGAATGTTTTGACTACTCTTGCGTATCTATCCAAATCTTCATCTCTCACAATCTTTTTGTTGATAGTTTGTGACAAGGCATCAAATGCTTGCCAAACCTTAGCACGTGTACTTGCCATGCGAGGATCTGAGCCAATATTTGTTGTGCATTGACATATTTTCCTCCAGTACTCCCATTCAACACTGCTTTTTCGTGCAGTATGATTTGACAATAGGTGTCTCGCTTTCACACCACCCATTGAAACTTTTGCTGGAACATCTTGCGTTTTTCCACTCATCTCAACATCTTTGGTAAGACTCACGTGGCCACCGTGCAATCCCATATCGGATAAAATTATCTCTAGATTTCTAATGCTAACATCTGCTCTTGATTTGGACTACATGTTCCATGCGTAACAACAATGCAAAAATAATAATTTGTCCAGTATTCGTAATTCACCAAGCATTGTGCAAAAATGGACTCTTTTGAGAGGAATGTTCAACACAGGACTCCAAGCTTTGTCTAGATTGTGCCTATTTGGTGGAAGACGTTGGTTGCAATTCAAAATACTTTTGTTCCGCCCAGATTCAAACATACAATATATACAAAAATTCTTTGCATTTGCACCGAGACCACAACCGTACATGCATTTCAAAGTCTTCAAATCAACAGCTAGGTGCCATTCTACAGCAAAGCTTTCTCCTTCAACATTGAGCAATTTGCCTTCATTTTGTGCATGTATTATCTTAGATATATTGCATTTTTCAAATAGCCACTCCAGTACGTTGTGAGACTCCTTAAAAACTTCAAATGCAGCTATCCACCATATGTGATTTTCGGATTGCACGCTAAATTCTTTACAATAATTTCCGCCAAACTGTTGCAATTCACGATTCGTCAAGGTGATTATGACACGTTCAAGTCTACGCCCTTTTACAATTTCTGCTTCGTCCAACTTAATAACAAATATAACTTTACCTCCGCAATCTGTAAAACAGAATTTTCATTACTAAAACATATTAGTTGAAGAAAAGCATACAATTGAAAACTGAAATTCACAATAAATGTTCTTACTATTTGTTCTAACTTTGTAATGTCGGATCATCATCGCTTGGACCTTTTCCAGATCTAAGAATATATTATTGCCTTGATGATAATGAAAACATGTCGGAGGTCCTTTCTTCTTATTGGTTACTATAAAAAAATCCTCAATATGTTGAAACTCTCCTAATTCAGAGAGCAATATCGAAATGCATTATCGTTTGGGGGATTCGACAAGTTTATAAGTAGGTATTATTTGATGGCATTTTAACCCATTTTTGTCAGAGCATTTCATATACTTCTTCAAAGCTCTATACCCCTTGCGACTCACACCTCCTTGGTCACATGCGTACACCATCTCTTTAACATTTGGATTTGGCTTGAACTTGTCAACTAGCTTTTTTGCAATTCTCAAGCGAATTGAATCACTTGTTTCATCTTCCACAATCTTAATCAAATCTTTACCCTTCAAAAAATGTTTCATATATTTTTCGGCAATAAAATCTTTTCCAACCGTCTTTTTCAAGAACTCTTTTGTGTCCCTCATACGTCTTTTACTGGCACCACCAGCTGGTGCCAAAGCTTCTAGTTTGTGTCTCTTAGTGTTTTCATTTTCTGCTTGCTAATCCATTGAGACTCTACGCTTTCGTTGTAAGCCATATATTGTCCTCTAAAATATACAAATTGAAGATTGCAATTCTTCAATTTTTGGGACAGAACTGGCAAGCTCTATTTTCAAACCATTTATCTCCTGCTCCAATTTCATATTTATTCCATGCAATGACTTTAAATTGTCATTCATACTCAATATATGAATGTTTGTCGTATTTGCCAATGTCTCAGCTTGAATTCTTCGAGAATCCATTGCTTGACAATAGCCAAGCAGTCCATTCCGACCATCCCCAACGAACCTTAACAAACTATGTACATCAGAAAATTTAGGAGGAGCATCTACCAATGGATTATGAGGGTATAAATCACCTCTTACCCATAGGTCAATATGTTTTTTTCCTTCTAATCTCCAACAATGCATGTCATACGGATTTAAGTTAACACCCCATGCAGCTTTGGTGGTCGCATAATCCTTCTCTAACTTCACATGTAAGTGATACTTGGTTGTCATCTTGAAGATGTCGAATTTCCCAAAAGAATCTATGTAGAACAGTAGAAACACACCTCAATCAACCTTGTGTCAAAGTTCAATGTGAACTAACCATGATATAAGCTTTATTAGGCATATACTAGTTTCCATCCCAAGGGTCCTATTGTAGTTAGGACAATGAAAGGTCGTCCTATACTAACCCTACTCTAGTTGTAATTTGTAACTTACCTATTAGTTGTCTATTATAGTCTATGCAAATAACCTATAATAGTCTATGAAAATGAGACCTACATTTAGGCCTTAACTCTTGCTCACCTTTTATGGTAACCCAAGGTAAAGGTGCCACGTAGGATTGATTAGCACTAAATTAATTATGATTAGAAAACTTGTTTAGGCAAGGAAGAGGCCCTTTTTGAGTCCAAAAAGGGCCCTAATGGTGAAGCTTGTGTTTTGGCAAAATCACATAAAAGACCTTTTCCAAGATCCAGCATCAAGACTCAACAACCATTTGAACTTGTGCACTCTGATGTTCATTCCTCCTCTACCAAGAGCAAAGGAGGAGCAAATTGTTTTGTCTCTTTCATAGATGATCACACAAGATATTCTTGGATCTATATGCTATCTTCTAAAGCCGTGGTTTATGATGTCTTCCTTACTTTCAAAACTTATGTAGAAAAGCAGTTTTCTTTCAAGCTAAAAGCTTTGAGAAGTGATAGTGGAGGTGAATATACCTCTAATAAGTTTAAAGACTATTGTGAGCAAGAGGGAATACAGAGAGAATTTTCTTGTTCTTATACTCCTCAACAAAATGAGTTGCTGAAAAAAAAAAAAAAAAAGAACATTATGTGAAATGTGAAAAAGCCATTAGGCTAAAAGCATCTCTACCTAAAGAATTTTGGGGAGAAGCAGTTGCATGTGCAGATTTTCTTTGTAATAGGCTTCCTAATCTTGCTATAGAAGGAAGAACACCATTTGAGATGTACAACAAGAAAAAGCCTAAGGTAAGAGTCAAGTAACCAAGATCTAGTTATCAATCAATCTCCACAGAAAACAAGAGAGAAGAGGCTAGGCGCCCAACTCTGAGAGAGAGAGAGAGAAAACAACAACTCCTCAAAAATCTAGCTTGGTAGATCTAGCTTGATGGAAAACGTGATGATCTTGAACTTGACTCCATGGGTTGAATTGGTCTTTGCTAGTTCAAAAGGTGTGAAGATCAGCCAATGAGCTTGATGTTGATATGAAATCACCATATCCATGATAGTGCTTCTTTGATGTTGACATCTTTGATGAGCTTGAGAGCTTTGCACCATCCTAGCACCTCCAAAATTGATTCCTTCCAAATTTCATGTAGATGCTTGACTTTGAGGCTCACTCCTTCTTCATGTGCATGCTCCTTCATGAGAAAATAAATATTTCTTCTTGATTTATTAGGATCAAATGCCACCAAACCCTAAGGTTAACCACTTACTAGATGTAGGGCACCCCCAAAATTCAAGATAGGGCCCCTAAACAAAATTAGACCCCTAAGGACCCACGAGTCAGTACATGACCAAAATTGGATCCAACTGAACTTAAGACAAACTTAAGATGGCCTAAATAACTAAATACCCATGGTTACACAAATCTTGACCTTTCTGATTCCTAAGAGTGAGTATTCTAGAAGTATTCTTTGCTTCATAGATGGACTTAAGTGCATCCCAAGCTTCTTTGGCTGTAGTACAAGATCCTATCTCTCTCAGAATTTCATTAGATACACTCATCTTAATGAAATGTAGAGCCATTTCTAGCTCTCTTCCTACACTTAGGAATTTCAGCCTGTGCTTGAGGCTCCTCCTCAACACCAAGCACAATGTCCATAACATCCTGGAGTATCAAAATAGACTCCATTCTGAACTTCCAGATTGAGTAAATAGAAGCGTTTAGTCTTTCATTTGCTTCTAGAAGATATCCTCCCAGAGGTGACATTTATGATGAAGACTTCTTAGTTATTGGACTGCAATATGTTTGAGCTTGTTCCAATCAGATTTATAGTTGCTGCTCTCTTTCACTATAGGTATTTTCAAGGATGTACTACCTTCCTATGTGAAACACTTGCAACTATATTTGAGATGGATCTCAAAAATTCCACAAGACAAGTTATCTAGATCAGACACACAAAGTGGGTTGAGACACTTTGGCTAGTTTGAATCCTACTTTTGGCACGTGTGAAATGCATAAAAAGAAGACACTATTGACACTCAGATGGCTCAAAGGGTGTTCAATTACTTCAAACTTAGTCTTGATCTTCAGTTTCTTGTGTAGGATGCTCAAAACAATGGATTCAGAACAAAGCAAGGTTGAATCAAATCAAAATGTTGTCACTCGGATTTTGGACCTATCCCTATCCTCTTTAGGAGCTTATAACTCTTGATAGACACATCAGATTGATTTGCTTTTAATTTCTATGGAAAGTACAGATCATAAGCTTTCTATCAAGCTATAACACCACTATCTTTGGATCTACAACAAGGAATTAGAAGGGACTGAAAATATTTGATTTTCACATATGCAGAATTTCAGAATTTCGTACTACCACTATTCAGGTCTGAAAATTCAGTTTCAATCTGATTTGATCCAAATACACTTCAGAGAAAGGTGAGAAAAAGAGCAAAATTGTTTTTTTGCTTGAATTAGCTCTCAATTTCTTGTACAATCAGAGATGTTAGCATGCAAAGCTCAATTTGGCTCTGATACCATGACAAAATTTTTAGAATTCACACATGTGGGGAATGTCCACAAGTATGATGGATCTAATTAAGCTTTGTGATTAGCACAGTAACCTGATTCTAGATTGATTAACAAGATCTAGTTCAGAAGATATGGCTTAATCACAATCTAGCATGCTAAGCATCAGAATATGATAGCAATAAATCAATAATGAGCAAAAGTACAAGATATCAATGTATTAGCATTAGCCTGAACATGAGTTAGAGAGAGAAAGATAGAGAGATAACAAGCAAAAAATGTGTGGACCCAAAATGGCATGAGATAGCTACAAAGCTTTGGTTCTTCATGACAAAATATGAGGAGAGCTACACATGTTTATGGAGTTTGAGGTAGCTCGAGGTAGAACCACATCCATCCATCATTTAATGACATCTAAAGTGAAAACTAGAGTCTATGTGACATTTGTCACTTCTCATGCATGAAACTCTACCAACTTTTTCCAAGTGTGCTAGTTCTAACTAGAAATGTACAAATCATCATGCATGTGTCCATTACACTTTGTGCATGCCTTGCATGTCACTATGGATCACTTACAATTAATGCATGTGAATTGCCACGAGTTTCTACAAGCATAATTTGGCTAATTCTATGTCTACAAACTATATGCAAGTTGTACTCATCAATCTAGATATGACATATCCATGTAGCTCGAGTTCTATCTAGGCCAAACTTGGCATTTTGCATTTATGAACAACATACTTGCATGGTACAATACTTGTAGCAAGCCTAAAGTCAAGATAGATTATTTTTCCATTTCAACAATTATCTGAACTTATGAATGAAGGCTGGGACAAAAGATCAGATGGAGAAATAGAATGCAGAATTAAAATGTCTTCCTTGTGCTTTCGTTATCAAATAGAAAAACAAATGTTGAGCTTATGCTTCCATTATCAAAGATGAAAAAAAAAAACAAAAGTAAATGGGTGCCACTCGATCAAGACTTGGAAGCCTGTGGACATTCAAAACGGAAAGAAAAAAAATAAAAATTATATACAATGATGCAGTTTTGACATGCGTTCAGGTGGAAGAGAATTGGAGCCTAAATTACATCAGACAGGAACTATTGCTCCTACAATATGATATACTTTCAGACTTCAGATTCATTTCCAATGGTAAACTCGTAAGTAACTATAAACACTCGATTCTTTATGAATAGTTTATATCAAAACTTTCTCATACAATCTCTATACTAATTGTAACTCACTTTGTATTAGATTTATGCAGGTACGTAAAAGACATGAACTCGAGATCAAATGCAGAAATATTGGCGAAACAATCCAACTTATGGAAGAACACTGAGACTTACTATCAACAAATACATGTCAATCATCATGTCTTTTTATCAATCTAGAAAATTGCAATCCAGTATTATACTATGGACACAACTTGATTGTAAGAATCTATATTGATATCAATAAAAATACCATAAACGGGATGTTTACATGTAAGATTGTATATCTTTTTTTGGATGGAAATATATACACCTTTACAAATGAAATCCTATTCAGTAAGTTTTTCTATATTTTCTATATCAGTATTAGAAACTGTTAAGGCAACAGTCCCCTCTCCTATAATTTTGCCTTCCTCTATACTGGGAAGGACTTCTATGTCTTTTTTATCATATATAACACTATCTACATCCTGCTAACAACAAAAACAACTCCCTGGGAATCCAAACTAATACTATACTGCAAAAACTTTTCGCCGGCATCTACAATAATATCTGTAATTTGTGAAGTTTTATCTTTCAACTCTGTACAAAATTTGGGACTTAATCTATAGCTTCTATTTGAATCTGGAAGAAAAAAATCAAGATAGTTGTCGAGCAGATCAATTTTATTACCTAAATAAGTCTCTATTGGTTATAATGGTCAGAATCAAAATAAACCTGCTTAGGATCGTATGGAGTTTTGACAAAAAGATTATGTGCAAGGAGAGAAAGAGATGTAGACACGATATTTACAGATTTTTCAGTTATTTTGTCAAGCTCCTCTTGGGTTATCATCACTTTCGGTGAAGAGACCTTATGAGGAGTTGGAAAAATAATAGGAGGAGGAGAGGATGATTCTGCGTCTGAATCATCTTCTTTAACATCTGTTTTAGAGCTTAGAAAGATGTGGGGTCTCTTGCCAGGGATAACTCTAGGAGGAAGGAAAGCAGCTGGCCTTCGGGATCTGGCTTTCTTAGAAACAACTTGCTTCCTTTTCTTCCTTGAGGTAGTTGGCAAGTCTGATCTATCCAGAGGAAGGTCTCTAGAGGTGCTAGCATTATCCACATGCAGACCTGAATAACGGTCCCGAAGTCTTCTGAGAATAACGAAATCCTTGGGCATGATGATAACATGCTTACCATGCACGGCCAAAAGAAAGAAATCCTCAAAAAACTGGGACAGAAAATCTTCTACAACATCCTGTAAGGCCTGCATGGCTGTCACGACAAGCCGAACATCAAGCTCAAGTGACAGGGTAATATTCCTAACAGATCGGCCGAAAGGAGCTCTAGGATCAACACTTCAGTTGATTTTGGAGTTTTTTTTATCTCCCTCAGCCAGACCTACTTTCTGCCACGTCTATGGCCTATAAAGGTAATGGCACGGGCAGTGGATTTTGTCCTAGCCATCATTCAAGCGCACGAATGCAAGAGAAAAAAAGAAGAAGAAAGTTTCACACTCAAAAGCGATATCAGTTATATCATTGCAATATCGGTCTCGAGTGCGAGGAGTGCTGGCATAACTAGGACATACAAAGATCGCGCTTGACATTGATATCGGGAGTCAAAAACGAAAAATTTGCGAGGAAAAATGAAAATTTGGTGGGAGTATTTATAAAAAAGATTTTGCACATGTGAAAAAATAGCAACGGACACTGGCCTCATTTAAGTGGTTCACGTGTATGGCCGTACATGTCATTACGATGCAATAATGAGGCCACGTGGGGTCAGACACTTGCACGAATCAAAATATGACATGTGTCATTTTGCACGTGACAAATGTCAGATCAATCATTCTTTGTACGACAAAATATTCCCGACCAATCATGCAACGGCACGTGTTCTTTTGGACCTCATTCACATGTGTGAAGTTCTTTTATAAATTCTTCATTTTCGGCGTGAATTTTCACAAAAAAATTTTGATTTCTACGCCGGATATCGATTTCAAGCACACACTTGCCACTGCTTCGCATCTGTTTATACATTTGCGCCTGAAACCGATACTGCCTTCTCTAATATCGCTCTTAAGCGCCCCTTACTTGTCGATTTTTCTTGTTCTTCGTACTTGCGCTCGGATCCGATACTTGGTTTTCTGATATCTTTTTCGAGCGCATAGGGCGTTGTAGTTTCGTTTTAACTTGCATTTTGCGCCTGAATCCAATATTCAAAATCTTTCTTTCTGTATTTTTTTTGTTGAAATGTCTAATTTCAATTCTAGTTTGCTATCTTTTTTTCATGAATTTGTATTAGTGATAATATAGAATATTTCAAACCTCTTTTTTCTCCTTTTCTTTTTATTCTTCCTTCTATTACTGAGAGTCCTGGTGTGGAAGCATTTTCTAAGATTTATCTCAGATTTAAGTCTCCGCTCAGTACTCCCTTATTCAAATCTCAGAATAAGGACATGATTCATTATCAGGACCTGGTGACACTCGACAAGCATAGCTATAAAGCTAAGCTTGACAGAATGTTCACCAAGTTACATAATGATTTCAAGTCTGTAGATGATTGTACAATTTACAATAAAAAAATATGGACTTGTAGAGTTTCAAATAAAAAATATAGATTTTGTAGAGTTTCAATCTTTTTTCTTTTTTTAAATATTTCTGACAATTCGGAAGCTGGCCCTTCTACTTCTGAAGCTGCTTTTTCTAGCGGTACAAAATCTGAAAAGTCGAAGACTGTAGATATAGAAACTTTTTTTTATTGATACGAGCGTTAGTTTATACGATTGTACAAATTTTGATCCTACACAAAATAGGACATCATTTATAGGCCCTAGAACTACCAATACCCTTTCTCCTTATGATAAATCTCTTATCACATTGCCTACTTATAATTGCTTCTACCGTTTTTGTCATAATGTTGTAGAGAATCTTGTTGGAAGATTCAGCTTGGCCATTCGCCCTTGGATGAGGCCGGTGGGGCCTCATGCGCTCTGAGTTGCATGTGAAAGATCACCGTATTTTGCATCATGAATGCAGTGGCAGTCGTAGACCCCTTGCTAATCCTAGACTAACGATCATGGAGGCATTGGTAGGACCATAGCATGCCTTAGAGGTGCCACCTTTCATGGAGATTCCATACAAATCTCACCCACCATCCATGTTAGTCGGGGCAAAACATACTCATCCATTGATGAACATATCTCTAGAGCATGGGATGACCTTGAAGGTCAATAATGAGGAGAATAAGTAGATATGAAATAATCTGATTCAGGTAATCTAGGCCAGGCAAGGACACGCGTTTTCTTTTACAAATGAATAGAACATGGGTGCATGTTCGTGAATGTGGAAGAAAAACAAGAGAAACAAAATGAGAGGGAGTAATTTATCACATATTCTTCAACACGATCTTCGGAGAACCGACTTTCTTCCTCCGACTAATTCCCAATCATATTGTTGAAACTTGAATCACGTCTTTTGGCGACTTGTGGGTTTTGTGTTACGAACCCATGTTGGAAATTATAAGCAAAAGTACACCATTCTTCTACCAATGCAGCAGTAGCAGCAGCAGGTGCACAGCTTTTTGCCATCACATCTGTGAGACTTCGTCTTTCTTTATTGACGTTTGACTACGGTTTCCTTCCTTGATCATTTTTGTTTTTTGTTTTTGGTTCTGTTATGCATGATCGTTTTGATTTTTTCACATGTGGCGGAATGAGAAGGTGATTTCTGAGAGTTTCCACTTTCGCTAATAGAAAATTATGAATGCCATTTATGCCAGAATACTTGAGTGTATCACGGAGCTTTTAAAATGCATTTGCTTCCTAGAATATCTCTGTGCACTGTCCCACCAATGGTGCGTTCCGTGTATTTAAAGCACCCATGATCCCGCGATCAGGTCTTTACCGTGCTGTAAAAAGAGGTGGATCAAGGACGTTTAAGAATAAAATATACTCATCGCTCTATCATTACTATATCACTCACAAATAATGTATCGACATGTCGCTAATGATCAAGTTGCGCTTGCTTCTTCAGCAATTGCTCTTATGGGGTTTGACCTCTGAAAGAGTTGGAATCCCCAGAGAGATACAGTGCTTTTCCAAAGCTTCAAGGTCACTCCAACTCTATGCTACAGTTGCGTGTCTATTTCAGAGTGCGACTTGCGACTGCGCAGAGAGTAATTGGTGGCGGAAGAAGAGCAGCTTGATATGCAGTAGCTGCAGCAGTAGGCAAGCAGTGATTAGAGGCAATAGTACCTCGGCGAAAGCGTAAAGATGGCACGGGATTGTGGCAGCAGCTGCCATGCCATACATAGATATTAGGAAGTGGGCCATTTCCTTTATTCAAAGCCAAATTATGGAAGAAAGACAGGTAGGCTTCCTTTGTTCACGTCCTTTTGGATTTTTATATGGCACGAAAAGGAAGGGAGGGAGATGTTTGTCAAAAGTAGAGAAAGAGACATGAGGCAGAGATGCATGATCAGCACAGCACTTCCATATGGCGTGCCTTGTCGTGCCAGCCATAACTCACCACACACCCACACCCACAGCACGTAGTAGGAGCTGTTGCTGCTTAGCAAAGCATATCTGCTACTACCATAGCAGATGCAGCTGCTTAGCAAGCATTGCTGCTGCTGCTTTTCCTTGTGCCGCTTAGCAACCATAGATGTTGCTGCTGCAACCGCAACCTTTTTTCTTCAGGCACAACTAAGTGATCGTACTTCTCTTATCACGAATAAAATATTTCCCATCAATTGTTGTTCTTCAGCACAATTAAGGGATTGTCCTACTCTATCATGAATAAAATATTTCTAAGACTCAAATTAAATTCCCATTTCTAATAGAAAGCACTAGCCAAGGGAGGGGAGGGAGCTTATAGGCACTCAAGAACTTTGAACCCACCCACATGGCGTTGACCCATGGAACTAATAGGCATGTTTTCACATATTGAATTGGCGGCACCTCAAAGGGCGTTGGAACTTGAGCGGTTTTTTAAGACACGCTTAAATCTAACGTTCATCTGACATGAACTCACTGAAACGCCAACTTAAAAAAAGCAACAAGCCTACCATTCAAACTTAGGAAAACAAGAATCTCAACCAACTCGAAAGCAAACTCAAAATCCATCCCCAAAAGGTAACCAAAGACAAAGACAAGACACTCATGAAATCCCAAGGCATATTGGTCCCCAAACTGACCAAATGGCATAGCGGTGGGCCCCACGTTGGTGACGTGGACCCTTAAGCGCCAGCGGCGCAAAAAGTTTATAGTAATGCTCCTTTCACTTGGACCAGTCCCGAAGGCGAAACCAAAATGATAGCCATCCCCAAAGATCAAGTTTATTAAATTTGGAAGAGGTTGCATTCATACATAGACTGACAGGGCCACCAACACATGTTAGACATTGTGAGTGGCTCGCACTAGTAGACGGAGCTGAGACCTTTGGCGACTGAATTCCTAGCGTTGTTATTCTTCTTCCACTTGATGAATGTTAGGAATCTCCATCACTTCCTCCTTGAGTTTTTCCTTCTTCTTGAATGTGCCTTCCATTTGTCTTTTCCTTTGCCTTGAGTGATGAGTGCCTAGTCTTCACCTCCTCCTTTGATCATGAGAAATTATCATTAAGACCATTCTCCACAATTTGGACAAGCTCATTTGATTTGAGAACATCTCATATCAATGACCTCAATACGTGATTTTGGTCACTCTCTCCATTACTTCAAAATCTTTGGATGATTTGGTTTCCCAAAGTAAAAATCCTTGAAGTATTTTTGAACTCATGGATAGATTTCAAGGTACCAAGCCTCCTTGGCCGAGATAGAAACTCCAATTTCCCTTAGCAACTCGTTAGATACATTGATGCAATGTAGGACCATCCTTGATCTGTTTTTAAATCTTGATGAGTCTTGTAGATTTTGAGTCTACTCCTCAATTCCACTCACCATGTCAATAATATCTTGCAAAACCAAAATAAATTCCATCTTAAATTCAATCTTTCACTTGCCTCCAATAGGTAAGCTCCTACTGATGTCGGTGAGGAAGCTTTTGTACTAAAAGTACACATGGGTGAAATGACTCTATAAAATTGATTTTATGACCTTCAAGCAACTAGATTTGAACAAGATTAAAAACTCTAGAAAATATACAAAGACCTAGATCATCAATCTTCACCAAAATCTAGTCACCTTAGAAAATAGACCTTGACTAGATCACAAAGATTAAGGCTCACTAAAATTAAATCAAAACATATAAAAATCAGATTAAAAAAATACTTATTGGACTCTTTTAGTTCCAAAGGCTTTAATCCTAAGAGTTGGATCCAATTTGAAAAGTCTTGATGCCAATTTATGCCCTAGTTTTCCTCCAATCTTGACTTATAGCTTGAGATAATCTCACAATTTTGGTCATTTGTCATGCAAACGATGAGAAAAGATGCTACTGAACTTAAATCCACCATGTGGTGACCTATACATGGACATAAATATTAGATTTGACTTCTCAAATGAATGATCAAAACCCTAGGAGCTGCTTGCACTAGAATCTTCTCTTCTAGGTCTTCCTAGCAATAGGGCATGTAGACACAATAAATCGTCACATAGATTTTTATGTAGATCCAAATTTTATGGACTCTTCATGTCCCTTGCACCTCACACATAGTAAATTGAACCTACATGGTCCTATAAACTCTAAAAAAGTCCTCTCATTAACAACTACCTCTCATCATAATCTGACTTGCTATTTTACCTATACCAATTTTGGTCCAATCATAGCATACTTTCTACAATACCTCCACATGACCTAGAAATGTGATTTGCTGACTTAACACGTAGAGTCTTTATAAGGGAAGCTCCCTAAGATCCTATTTATAAGATAAAACACAATGGAAAACACACTATGGAGCAACCACCCAACCAAGTAGAAGCAACCAATCAACTCTAGAAGCTTCACCCCCAAGCCAAGGAATAAGAAGCATGAAGGTAGAGTGAAACCCTGGCAATGAATCAATGACCACAATGAGGAAAAAAAATTTGCCACCCTTATTTTTTCATCCCATCACAACCCTTGCATCGGATAAACTTGAAGACCAACTTCAAGTGGCCAGAGTGTACTATAGAGCGACAATGTTAGGCCACTTTGGCCAAGCAAGTTTCAGACACGGATAGCCCAATTTTGGTTGGTGGGTGTCCATAAGGTCTTTTTTCCACCCAAAGACAAGCACAGCCTGGAGCGAGTCGATTATAATAGGATCTTAAAGCAAGGTCACAATATATCAGACAGTCAAATTGGCCCTTCTGTCAATTTTAACTTATCTATCAGCGAGAAATAATTTAGACTTAGTGAAAACATTGTGACCAATTCTGACTGATAAACTCAGTTTAATCAAGTCACTAATCTAAACTGATTTCATAGATAGCGAAAAAATGACCAGAATTTTGTTTTTTTTTTTGAAAACTCAATTTTTGTTTTATTTTACGTAATTCAAAATTTTTGACGATAATACTGTTAGTACAAAAGACAATCAAAATAAAAAAAAATCAAAATCGATTGTAAATCTCTCATGCATGTCAGAATCACTCTGAGAATCAGCATGCAACTAATCCATGCAAGCACAGTACTACAATTCCATTTATAAGGATGTTCTTAAGTTTACCTAAGTGATAGAACCTTTGGAATGAGTCCAAATCATGCTTAGATACAAGAGAGAAAAAGTAGGAGCTATTTTTGGTAGTTTTTATATTGTTGAGAGATCTCCAAGATTCCAACCCTAACTTGGTAGGGATGAAAGATCCACCAAAATTAGCATTAGGGATAGGTTTAGGGATACTCATACCTGTCCAAAACCGTGATCGATCATGTATATATAGATGATGATCTCTCACCAAAATCAATCAAGCAATTTCATGATTTTTCTCTCATATTGGTGCAATCGCTCTCTATGTTCATAATTCTTTGAGTTCTTATGATTCCTAATCATTATAGGATTGAATGTGGGTCTGGTGTACAGTGCTCAGACTGTGGGAGGCCGTACTTTCACACATGTGAAGGCTTCTTCAAGGATTTGAGCCATTTAGTGAGGTTCAAGCATAGATTATTGATGGATTTTGATGGTGCAACTTGTGCTAACTTTATGGAATCATAATCTATTGTTTCCCTCATCATTTCAAGTATTTTAGGATTCTTATTTGCTGTAATTTTTACAGCCTTGACCTATAAACTTAGTTTTGCACAAAACTTTCTATATGCATCCAAGTTGAATGCTTTAGTAAAAATATTTGCGGTCATATCTTGCATTCGACAGTATTGCAATCTGACCTCTTTGTCGAGAACTTTGCTTTTGACATAGTGATACTTTAGTTCAATGTGCTTACTCCTAGAATGAAATCTAGGGTTGGCTGATAAGGCAATGGCACTTTGATTATTACAAAATAAAAATGTCGGAGCATATTGATTTAGACTGATATCTGAAAGTAAGTTTCTCAATCAAATCGCTTCCTTTGTAGCTTGTGAGACTACGATATACTCTGATTCTTATTTTTCCAAGGTGGATAGCAAGGGTGCAAGTGGGTGTACTATCCCGATTTCAATGTTCTAAGTTCCATTACTCTTGGGATTCTTTGTGGTTTTATAGAGAATTGTCCTTGAAGGCCAATTTGTGATGCTTTTTTGGAGCTTTTTCTTGTGTAGATCAAACCTTTGGTAGATCTGAATTTTTCAGCAGGTGTACTTTCATCTTAGGGTTCATTAATGATGAAATTGATGATGCATGTCAGTTCTTTCCAATGATTTATGATTCTAGGCTATGATTTGGTCATCCTTGCTTGGTTGTTCATGCTTTTTGGTACAAAATAGATAGTAAGAACCAAAATCCAGCAAGATCAGACCAATTAGATGATTATATTTCTATAAATGGGTTTGCATGTGTTAAAGAAAAAGTTGTATGTCATGAATTTCCACTTTATTGTGATGAAAAAACTGAAAAATAGTTAAAAATCATCATTTTTGCTTGTTTTTTCATAAAGTTGGATAGTAGGTGGCTGTAAAACACCATGTAGAGCTTGTAAACAGGTGGACCAAAGTCTTTTGAAGCTTTCCCTAAAGCTAGAACCAAGAATTCCAGCAATTGAACTTGTAGACACTCCTCCTCACTATCTAGCTTGGTTCAATCATTGCCTTACTAATTGTGAGAGATTTCAACTAGTTTAGTCTAGTTTAGTCATATTTTGGTAAATTGTCAATAAGAGGCCAAAACTCATTTTAGACTTAGAGATAAACTTTTTGAAGTTATATTAGTTTAAAATACTTTCAATAAACACTTTTTGAAAGTGTGGGAAAATTGGTAGTCGATTTTGAGAGAGATTCAAATTTGAACTTTGGGTACATTGAATCTAGACCCAAAAATAGTAGGGTTTACATTTTGGAGGGAAAGCCAAGTGGCCAAATAGGTCTTGGACACTCTATAAAAGGATGTAACTCGTGGAGAGACATATCTTCTTCTCTATCTCATTTCATCATTATACATGGTCCTCTTTGGGTTCTACTACTCATTGGTGCACTCTCATGATGTTATCTTGCAATCTTGTGTGTAGAATGCTCATATTTTGTTATTTTTGGTTTCACACATGTGAAATACAGTAGGACACTGTAATTGTACGGACAGCAAACATATTTTAATGTTTTGGTTCATGTTTGATCAGTATCTCTTAGAGTTTACATCTCATTTTGTATGTAGATGCTGATTTTTCTACATTGGTAGGATTGTTGGTTTGCTCCTTTTTGTAACCAAAGATCAGGGACATGGATTGGATCTTGAATGATTTTAAATCCTTCACATGGTATCAGAGCTCTTGTGCTTCAGTTTATGAAAGAATCAGCCATCTTTAGCAAGGATTTGGAGGAGTTACCAATGCTAGAGCATATTAGATTGATTTCTACTCAAAAATCAACATTTTTGCATGTGTAGAATTGATCTTTTGTAGGTCAAAACTCAATATAGGGTTATATACTTGATCAATACCAATTTCACACTTGGCTTACTGGATTTAGATGATTTTTGGTGCACTAGGAAGGTCTCATTGGAGTCTACAAGAAGATATATCAAGTTTCTAGAAATTGCATGTAGAATATGAGATATTCAATTTTTTGTGATTTTGTCAAAACTCTAATTTTGATTGGATCTCTAGTTTGTGAGGTTACTGAACTTCATTTTAGTGTGTTTTAATCTTAGGAAGTGGCAAGAATCATTATATTGAGGATAGATCATAGGTTGATCAAGATTTCACTATTCTATGTGTTGATTTTCTAGTTAGAAGTGCTAGAAGAGATTTTAGAGGTTCCATATCTTTGTGATTTCTTCTTAAGTTCATTTGTTGACATTCAAGAGAGTGCTTTGTGCATTGAAACAGGTTGAAAGAGAAGATTAGGTCACTTCAACATGGCTACAAGTGGTGGATCTATGTTGGAGAGCAATGATAGGCTTACCTCAATCAACTATTCTACTTGGAGGTGAGGATGGAGTCCTTATTGGAGGTGAATGAGTTGATGGAGATTTTTGTAGGTTTGGAGGAGAGACCAGCAACTCAACAAGATCAAGTGAGGTATGACAAGAGAGCAAAGAAAGCTCTACACATGATCAAGATGAATGTTACCAATGAACTTCTCAAGGAAGTTGGTAAGTGCACATCATCTTTGGAGGCTTGGGAAGCTTTGAAGAATCTTTATGAATCCAAGTCTACATCAAGAGTGCTTACTCGTAGGAGGCAAATCTTTCAAAGTTTGCAAAATAAGGAAGAGAGTACTCATGCTTTTGTTTTGAGGGTTAAAGCATTCAATGATGAGTTAGCATGTATTGATGAAAGCATTAAGGAGGTAGAACTTGTTCAAGTTATGCTTAATGTCTTGTTGGATGATCATGCTAATCTTGTTCAAAGTTTTGCTATTCAAAAGACTTTGTCAAGTATTGTGGATTTGCAAGAGATCTTGGTGAATGAGGAGTATAGGCTTCAATCAAGAGGAGGTGGATCTACATTGTGGAATCAAAGGGCATTTTGAAAATGAATGCTTGAAGAAGAAAAGAGATGAAGGTAGTAAGCAAATAAACTTTACTACTAATGATGAGGATCTAGGTGGTGGTGATTCTCTTTGGATGTGTTCTTCAAGGCGAATATCAAGTGAAGGTGACAAATATTCATGGTGGATTGATAGTGGAGCTAGTTCACACATGACTACTTACAAGGAGTTCTTTACTTCTTTGATCACTTGTGAAGGAGACAATAAAGCAATTCACATGGCCAATGGTGGTGAGTGTGTGATTGAAGGTATTGGTTCAATTCCTATTTGTCTCTCTACCAATAGGAAAGCAAGACTTGATGGTGTTCTTTACATTCCTTCACTTTCAAAGAATTTGCTAAGTGTTGTTCAAATGATAGAGAAAGGATACATGGTAAAGTTTGGTGGTGATGTTTGTTTCATTACAAAGGAAGAAATCTTGGTTGCTAGGGGCAATAGACAAGGTAGACTTTTTAAGCTTGATGCTTTTGTTATGGCTAACAACAAGGATGGAATGCAAAAGGAGATTGGTCTCAACTTTCCAAAGTTACCTTTTAGCATCAATAAGATTGGTGGATTCTATGCAAAGTCTAAAAAGCTTCCTTATGCTAGATCTAGGTCAAGATCTAATATGCTTCTTGGGGATGTTCATCTTTGTGCTAACTTGGCTAGTATTGAGGATAATGATGGTGTTTCAAAGGTTCTTCATGGCAAGTGCAAGCATGCAAAAGGTAAGGAAAGAGCTAACTTCATCAATGGAGGTGAAGGTTCTTCCTTGGAAAAGATTGTTGCTAATGATTTCTTTGATCATATGGAAAAAGATGTTGCTAGGTGCATGCATGAAGGAGGTGGTTCTTCTACATTCTTTTGTGATGAGTCCAAGAAATTCATTTTTCCAGCAAGTGGAGTCACATTTCTTCATAAAGTGAGTAGATCAAATGGTTCTATCAAGAGACCTGGTGAGGGAGATAGTCACAAGTCAAGAAGAAGAGAAGTATGTGAAGAGTTCAAAGTAGGATGTACTTTGAATGATGTCATTGTGAATGATAGTGAGGAAGAATCATTATCATATGATTCATTACCTAAAACATTGAGTAGAAATTCTTGTTTGAAAAGAGAGAGTACTTCAATCATCCTTATGTTGAAGGTACTAATCATTTTTTTATGGCTTCTAATCTCTTTGAGGTTTCTACTTCTTATGATGCAATCATTAAGAGGGAGTCTTATGAAGGAAAGAGCAATGGAAGATTGGTTATTGGGAAGATCCAAGGCATGGATCTCACATCTCTTCATCAACTCAAAGGATTCTATGATTGTGAATTGATCACTCATGATCAAGATGGCAAAAGGTTGGTTGGAGAATACTACATGGAGCAAATTGAGAGGCAATTTCTTCAAGGCAAGGAAGATCTCATTGGTGAGCTTATTGAGGTCTGTTATGGACTCAAGAGGGCTGGATTTATTAGGTTTGATACTCATCTTTACCTACTCTACTTCATGTTGGATGAAAAGTTTGGAATCTATCTTTTGATTTAGGATGGTGACATTGGTGACATTGTTTTCACTAACCTTTGTGGAAATTCGAGATAAAGCATTGATGAGATCTTGTTGGATCTAGATCATATGTTTGAGAGGGATTATTTCCAAAGGTTTAGGTCTGAAGATATTCATATCTTGGATAACTTTGATGATCAAGAGAAAGGTAAGCAAGTGGAAGCGACTCACTTTGTTTTACTCACATGTTTTGGAGAATCTTCTTGTGTAGATGATGCTATGCAAGTGGATATTGGTTCCCCTGGTTTTCATACTGGAAAAGCAAGTAATGGATCTGAAAAACAAAGTTTTTTCAATGACTTTGATGGTCAAGAGGAAGATCAAGAGGTTGGTCTCAAAGGGCTTGAACAACACAAAAGGAAAGGTGGCAATTTGGAGCTAGTCAAGAGCATCAAAGGAGAGGTAATTGGCAAAGATGTTATAGATCTGTTTTTGCAGCTTATTGAAGACTCAAGTAAGGTCAAAGGAACAGCAAGTAAGTGTTGTTCAAGTTTACTTTACTTGTTCTATCTCATGTTTGAGCTATTTCATGTTGATGTGTGCAAATTGTCAAGATATGGACAAACTAGCTACATTGTCTTGCAATATCTTATTGTTGGAGTTGTACTAGCATTCTTGGCTGGTTTTGCTGATGGAAATGAAGCTAATGTAGGTCCATTATGTCACTCATCCATGGCTAAGTTCTCAAGTGTTGAGCTACTTGGTGCCAATACTTGGAGATTGTCAATTTTTGGTGAATTCATGGTCATTTTCTTGTGTCAAGTAGATCTTGAAGATGGACTACTACAACCTATTTGGTTTATGGAGTCATGTGGTGTTGGATTTGCATCATTGATGTACTCATCTACTCATGGATTTCCAAGGTTTGATGGTTTCTTGTGACAAGATGGAGATGGAGGCTCATTCATGGAGTTTTATGGTCGAGACATATCAAAAAAGGACAAAGTTAAAGGAGACAAACAAGAAAACGGTCATCACTCACATTTATTGTTTGGTTGCTGTAATTTTCCAGAGGGTTCAAAGTTTGAAACATGGAGGAATCATTTCATTCATATTCTATTTGGTTCTTCATGTTCTAGTTATATCTTGATGTGTAAAATTGATGTAAGAAATAGTGAAGCATCCAATTTGGACACTATTCTCTATATCAATTATGAAAGATACTTTAGAACCTTAGAAAGGAGATCTATACTTAGGATGGAGATCATTATAAAGTTGGATCAAAGTTCTATTGTCAAAACTATGCCAAAACTAGTTGAAGAGTGAGTGTGAGAGATTTCAACTAGTTTAGTCTAGTTAGTCATATTTTGGTAAATTGTCAATAAGAGGCCAAAACTCATTTTAGACTTAGAGATAAACTTTTTGAAGTTATATTAGTTTGAAATACATTCAATAAACACTTTTTGAAAGTGTGGGAAAGTTGGTAGTCGAGTTTGAGAGAGATTCAAATTTGAACTTTGGGTACATTGAATCTAGACCCAAAAATAGTAGGGTTTACATTTTGGAGGGAAAGCCAAGTGGCCAAATAGGGCTTGGACGCTCTATTATTGTTTGGATCATGCTCCAAAGCAATCTCCTTGGCTTGCACCATTTCTCTTCCAAAGTGATGGCATATCTCAATGTGCTTAGATCTTGCTTGGAAGATTGGGTTAGATGCAAGGTGTTGGGTTGATATATTGTCATTGTAGATGATTGGTGCCTCCTCTGAATCCATGATCTTTAGCTCCACCAATAATCTCTTGATCCAAAGTACCTCCTTTGTAGTGGTTGTCAAAGCTTTGTACTCGGCCTCAGTTGAAGATAGAGATATAGTTTCTTGCTTTTTGGAAAGCCATGAAACCACACCTTCTCCTATGAAAGTTGAATAGGCACTTGTTGATTTCCTATCCCTCTTGTCCCCTGAAAAATCTGAATCACTCAATGCATGAAGGTTAATCACATCTCCTCTATATAAAATCCCAAAATCCAATGTACCCGAGATGTATCTTAGAATCCTCTTAGCCTTTTTCCAATGGATATTCAATGGTTTTTGCATGGATTGGCTTAACCTACATACAC
The DNA here is from genome assembly GCA_029204225.1 of Diphasiastrum complanatum. Classification (NCBI taxonomy): domain Eukaryota; kingdom Viridiplantae; phylum Streptophyta; class Lycopodiopsida; order Lycopodiales; family Lycopodiaceae; genus Diphasiastrum; species Diphasiastrum complanatum. Next base: position 48,915,122 of record CM055100.1, on the reverse strand, counting down.
TAAATCTAAGATTTGGTCTAGCTATAGTGATCCACATCAAGGAGTCTATAAGTTGCCTAAACAAAGTGATGCCCATGAAGGATCTTTCATCATCTTCATTTGACACTTTTACATCTTGGTGTGTCAACACTTTTGCACTCTTCCATCTTAAACTTCTTCAAAAGACTTTGAGCATAGTTTACTTGACTTATAAGATAAAATCAGATCCTCTAAATACTTCTATGCCTAAGATGAAGTGAAGACACCCTAGATCTACCATCTTGAGCTCTAAGGATAGATCTATCTTGATTTTTTTGATACCATCAACACTATTTCCACTAATGATGATATCTGCTACATAAATTAGTAAAAGTACAATACCAACATCATCAAACTTAATGTAAAGAGTGGGATCATATTCACTTTGAATAAAAGAAAGTGAAATAAGATGTAATCTTGAATTCCAAGATCTCGAGGCTTGCTTCAAGCCATAGATGCTTCTTTGGAGATGGCATACTTTGTTCTCCATTCCATGATTGATCAACCCTTGTAGCTGCTCCGTATAGATATCCTCTTCCAAAAAACCATTCAAGAAGGCATTAGAGACATCCATTTGACATAAGATCCATCCAAAATGTGATGCAAGTGCAATGATTAGCCTTATTGTGGCCATCTTGGCCATGGGTGCAAAAGCTTCCTCATAGTCTATCCCTCTCTCTCGAGCATAACCTTTTGCAACTAATCTTGCTTTATGTTTGTTAACACTCCAATTTACATTCAACTTAAGCTTGAAGACCCACTTGCATCCTATTATATTCCTTTGAGGTCTATCAATAAGCAACCAAGTTTCATTCTCAATCAAGGCATTATACTCATCCAACATAGCCTCATTCTTTGGAGTCCAATGCTTCTTTAACACTAGATGGTTCTTCAAAACTACATAAAGCATAAGAAGTGGATGAGATACCCTTAGCTTTCTGTCCTTTTCCTTGATGGCTCTACTTTTGCCCTTGAAGATCTCCTTGGTGTGATAGGTGGGCTTTGTGCTTTCTCCTCCATGAGCTCCTCCATGAGCTCAAGATCTTGCTCCTTGGCCATCTTCTTCTTGATTGTTGGAGCACTTGAGTCTTCTTCAAGCATATGCATATGATGTTCATCAAATATAACATCCCTTGAAACAACAAATTTGTTCAAGGATGGGAGATAGATTTTGTATCTCTTGCTTGAGCTTGCATATCCAAGCATGATCCCTCTTGTGGAAGCTGGATCCTCCTTACACCCTATTCATCAAGTAGTTTGCACATACAAGAGATTCACCCCAAAAGGATTTGGGCAAACAAGCATCCAATATTAAAGCCTTAGAACATTCACATAATGTTCTATTCCTTCTTTCAACAACTCCATTTTGTTGAGGAGTGTAAGAACAAGAAGTCTCTTTCTTGATACCTTCCTCCTCACAAAAGGCCTTGAAGTCATTGGAGATGAATTCTCCACCATTGTCACTTCTAAGAATCTTGATGCTAGGATTATGATGCTTTTCCACAAACAACTTGAAATCTAGAAAAGTATCAAATACTTGAGACTTGAAGGAAAGTAAGAACACCCAACAATATCTTGAGTAGTCATCAATGAAGGTTCAAAACATGGATTACCCTTTAGATTTGTTGCTAGCAATATGCACATCCAAGTGCATGAGTTCAAGAGGATGAGATGGCTTTGTAATGGAGTTAGGAAACACCTTCTTATGTGCCTTGGATAAAGCACAAGCTTCACAACCTTGTCTTCCTTCCCAACAGACCTTGGTAGGCCTAAAGCATACTCCTCCTTGATCATAGCCTCCATGGAACCCGAGTTGACATGTCCAAGTCTTTTGTGCCATAAAGTGAAGGTAGATATCTTGCTCTTCTCACCATGACAACATTAGTATCCACAAATGCATCCAACTTATAAAGTCTGCCAAGTCTAGCACCCTTAGCCACTATCTTACCCTTCTTCTTGATGAAACATTCATTTGAAGCAAAGTCAACATTGAAACCATTGTTTACTATTTGGCCAACACTTAGTAGATTCTTTGTTATTGTAGGAATGTACAAAACACCTTCTATGTTGATCTTTTTGGAAGATCCCAAGCAAAGGGGAATGCTACCAACTCCTTCAATCTTACAAGCTTCATCATTTGCTGTATAGATAGATTTTATAGGTCCATCATAAGATAAGAGAGAAGAGAAAAACTCCCTTTTGCTAGTCATGTGTGAACTAGCACCCGAGTCAGTCCACCAAGGATCTTCTCCTTTGAAACTTGTTGAAGAAAATATGGACATCATGAGAGAGTCCTCATGTGAACTCTCCTCCTCCTCCTTCTCTTTGCTCATATTGGCTTGGCTTTGATCTTGCTTCCTCTTGAAGCATTCTGAGGCATAATGCCCCATATTGCTACAATAGTATCACTTCACCTTGGATTTGTCCTTCTTGACTTTGGTGGTTGATGGAGATGCCTTTGAGGGTCCTTCTTGATCCTCAAGCTTTGTTGAATGTTGACCCTTTGCCTTTGGACTTCCCTTTGCCTTTGGTGAAGATAGCTTGGTCATCTCCACATTGGATGAAAAGTCTATCCATCCTCTCTTGCATTTGGATCCTTCTTGGTTCCTTGGCCATGAGTGTGCCTTGGAGCTCTTCAACTATGGGTAGCTTATCCATAATTGCATATCCCTGAACCAAATTGTCAAATTCAAAGCTTAGTCCATTCAATATGAGTTGAACAAGCTCTTCATCCTTGATAGGATCACCTATGAAGGCTAGCTCTTTGTCCAATTCCTTCACTCTTAAGACAAAAGTATGTGCACTCTCTCCTTTCTTTTGATAGCTTCTATATATTTGATTCTTCAAAGCAAACATCCTAGTTTGGTTCTTGGATTCATAGACCTTTTGCAAAGCCTCCCAAGCATCTTGAGCCGAAGTGCAATCTCCTACCTCTCTTAAGAGTTTATTTGAAACATTCATTTTTATACAATGTGGTGCAATATTGCACCTCTTGTTGTATTTGGCTATTTCTTGAGGATGAATAGGTTCATCCTCCTTACCATTTACAATTTCCATTAGATCTTGCATGATCATGATAGATTCCATTCTAACTTTCCATATGGAATAGTTAGTTTTGTTGAGCCTCTCATTATGTTGTAAAGCTATCTTCATAAGCTTTACTTCCGGCGCCACTGGCGCCAGCATTGTCCCCGGCGCCAGTAGCGCCCCTGTTGCTCCTGGTGCCGGCGCCACTATGACCAAAATCCAGCCGGCGCCAAGTTCCTATGGCTAAAAATCTTTGATCGGTTCTAGCGAAGAGCTCAGATCGATGTGCAATCACCTCACACGATCTAGGCATGGTTAAAGGAAGCCTGGGGATCAATAAAATCTAGAGAGAGAAAATGAATTTCTAGAAAGAGAAAATCCTAGAGAGAGAAAAAATGTGCTTTACCAGCCTGGGTAGAGTGCTTGGTATGAGGGGGGTGCCGAATCCCATCAATACTATAGGGGAGTGCGGATTGCGACTCAGGGTGAGCTCCAACCAAGTCTCAGTCTCCCTTGCTGGAATGTTATCATGGCTCTCGCCTTGGCATGCTAGCTCCCCGGAGACTAGGGTCGGTCACACACTTGAAATGTAACCTTCTCAGATTTATCAATAAAGTGGGATTTTTCTCAAACTGACTCTGATTACCTTCTGGGTTTCAGTGTTCGGTAAAAGCACTAGTTGTAAGGCCGCTTCAAAATTTTTAAGTTGGCACATAGCTGAGGGTCGTATCCCGGGACGCCAACAGTATGTTGTCGGGACCATTCGATCTATGGTGCCAGCGGTATGCTATCGGGACCATTTGGTCCAGGAACTGGTTGTCTCCATATCTGTCGCGGCTTGTGGTTCTGAGTGTTCCTTGCATGAACGTGAATGGGTTAAGCTCTTGGGGAACGGGCTCTAACCTGTCGGCTGAGTTGGATGGCTTGCTTGGGTGGAAGTTACCTGTTTATGGCTGTCCAGTCTGGCGTGGCACCAGGTTGGCTTCCAGCGCTTGTGATGAAGCTTTCAGTTGGTTAAGTTTGCTGTAAGTCAGACCGCTTGCTTGGAATGGATGTTACTCGTTTGTGATGAAGCTTCGAGTTGGTTAAGTTTGATGTATGTCGGGCGGCTTGCTTGGAGGGAAGTCACCCGCATCGGGACCCCCGATCTGGCATGGCACCAGGTTGGATCTCAATGTTGATTTTCGGAACTTCAAGTTAGTTAAGTCTGATCGTTGTTGGCGAGTTGGCTGCTTGTATGTCAAGTGGGTTTGGATGGCAAGAGTTGAAGGCTGTGAAGCTAAGTCGTGGTTCCCGGCTCCCTTTGGGATGCCTGCGCTACATGTCGTATCAGAGCCGACTGGCCGGTCAGCTGTGCGGATCTCACGGAAATGGCCACTGTTTGGGGTTCATCAAGACAACCGTTGTGCAAGGTGCTGTCCACAGTGTAAGCATGGGGCATCCACGGGCGGGGTGGTCGGTAGAACGGGGGACTTGATGAGTCAAGGTGCTGCCCTTGAGGTGTAAGCACGGTCAGTTCTCGCGGTTCGGACCTGGCGCCGTCTGCACGTAGGATAGATGAGACAAAGTGTTGCCTAGGTAGGTGAAAGCACGGTCTGTGCCTTGTGGGGTGCGGGGTGACATATTCGAACTGTACGGGTTAACCATTGATACAGAGATGCTGTTCGAATTCGGGTGTAAAGCACGGGTGGTTAGCTGCCGGTGCGGGATAGCTGCCGATCGTTTAGCTATAAGGGCTATCGACCAAAAAGTGGTGGGGCGTGACTGAGGCAATGTGCTGCTTAATGGTGAAAGCACGGATAGTTGGAGGGGTGTTCTATGTGGGCTGATTCGGTGATCGATTTGTATGGGCGCGGCCAGGCAAAGGTCCGTTGGCAGGACCATCTCAAAGGAGGACCTTGTCTTTGTTACTTGTTAGTAAACCTGCCTGAGTGTCTTACTTGTATGTATTCGTGGTGAGTCTTAGTACTCGTGCTTTGCCTGGTTTGCATGATTGCTTGTGATACAAGGAGCTGATGACTCGAGAAGGAACCTTTCTTTTGAAGGCTGATACCATCAAACAAAGAGGACTACAGAATCTGTGGGGCGGATTTGCAGTTCAAGTACTCGCACATGAACGGCAACGAAACGACTCAATGTTTGCACAGGATGGATAGCTAGCCTGTTTCTTGGGTTAGTTTCATTTGCGACAACGCCCACAGACGCAAGCAGGAAGTCAAAAGTTGGAAAGGGCAATTTCAGGGGAGATCTTCTATGGAGCAGTTGGTCTTCATTTTGGGACGGCCACCTTCGAAACCGAAACTCACTGAGCATGGGTGATATCCAGTATCAGTTGGGTTTTTCCTCAAAGGGGAAAGGCTAGGATCCTCTTCCGTGATTGGCAACAAGTTGGATCGAGTCATAATCCTAACAAATGGGAAGCAAAGTGTTGGAAAGACTTTTTGTCCGAAGAACTCTACTCCAAGTCCGATCAACTGATTTTATAAGTGGAGGGGAACTATCACACACCTCTCTCTTGGGAAAAATTTTGAATGAAAGTTAATCAAAATGGGAAAAAATTCAAGATGACCTAGCCATACTCACACGAGAAGACTGACAAACTTTGGACCTAATAAGTTGACAAGCTTTTGTTGTGGAAAGGAAATCTTGTTATAGGTTTTCTTTGGACCAGCAATGATGAGGAAACATATGAGTACGCTGGCTTGTGTTACGTGTAAGGCAGGTGATCAATGAAGGAACTGTGAAAGTTGAGTCTTGCATGAGAGACTTGGTATTTCGAACGGACGCTAAGGGATAGTTCGCGTTGAGATCGGACTAGTGCAAACTCTGGGTGCATGTGTCTGATTCAAAGAGAGCTACTTGAAGCCAAGCTCGATGTACACTTCTTGTTTTGACTATGAGGCAACTGACCAGTGATGGAATTGTGAAAGTCAAGTTTTGCACGATGGACATGGTGCTTCAAACAAACGCGAAGAGATAGTTCGTATGCGGATCAAACTGGTGTGACCCTTTGGCTTTCCACGAGGTCAATGGTTACATTTGGGCTGATTCAAAGAGCTACTTCAAGTTGAGTGAGAGGTGCATCGCGGAGTACTCAATCTTTGCCTACCTTAAAGAGCCAAGATGGAAAAGTATCAAGATCAGGCTGGGACAAGGAGAGAAATCAAGGTGCAGAAGCAACAAGGCATGAAGTGGACCATAAAGTGGGCAATCAAACGATAAATCCTTTGGCTCAGGGAGCCTTGATACCTGTGCGGAATTGATCAAATCTGGAGCTCAGGAAGCTCAACACAAAGTGCATCAAGGACAAATCAGGAGCTCAAAGGAGTTCCAAAGTCGAAAGTCAGAAGCGACAGGGGTGAACATTTCAAAGAAAGGCCTCTGTCACCAGTTAATAAGGTTCTTGGGTTTTACGAAAGCGATATTTAATCTACGCTTTTCCCAGACAAAGAGATATTTTCAAGTTATGTAATTTTTCAGTAAAAAGAGCTGAGGCTCCGACTTGTGGTGTGTCAGCTTCAATGTTAATAAAAAGTGGCCAGTAAACTGAGTACTGTGCCAAGTAGCTTAAATGTATAGTTATTTTAATTGGGAGACACCTTTACTTTAATCTGACATCTGATGAGGACATCATATTTTATAAAGGTGGGGTGGATGTTGTAAAGCTAAACTCGCATTTTTTGCTTTCTCCTTGATGACAGTTATGCTCATTTCTACAGAGTGAATCAGGTCCATTTATGCAGATAGACTATTTACAACCAAATGTCACTGCTTATCAGCAAGCAATTTCTGAGAAGAACTGGATGAATGCCAGCAAACTCTAGTAGTACTGATGGTTTCAAAGTTAGTTACTATAAGATCAAATGTGATTTTGATCACTATTTTTTTGTTTGAAATTGATAGGCGTAGTCATGCATGAAGAAAGAGAAAGATAGTTTATTCCGCTGCGCATGACACGTTTTCGTTCTTGTCGTTCAAATTATTTTTATTCGATTCTTTTAGACCTATCTTTTACACACCTCTTTCCAACATTTGTTCCAATTTGAAAAATGGTAATTGCGTAGCTAAAGAATTTAAACACGGGAGATTTTGTTTAAATTGGAACATCAAAGAGAAGAAGATTTTTAGGATCAACCTCAAAATCCAAGATCTCCAAGATGTACCTTAAAGACAAAGGCCAAGTCATCACACTGCATGCAATTTTTCCATTCAAGTGTGCATCTTGCAAGGGTGAAGAGAATCGGAAATTCGAGTACATGCTAGCAAGGGCGCAACCAACAGTATCTTGAAATCGTTGTTTCTACAAACGATCTCGCTCAACCAGAATGGATTCATCTACTAGTTCTTCTCTGATTGACAAACTCGATGGGAGTAACTACCATATCTGGAAGTTCCAAATGAAGGCCATACTACTAGTTAAGGAATTGTGGGACATCGTTGATGGCACAAAAGTTAAACCTGAAGGTGATGCAGTCACTATCACCAAATGGAGACTGCAAAATGGCAACTTTTTCTCATGATCACTCTTAAGACAATCAAATCAGTCACATACATGCTATTCAAACTGCTAAGGATGCATGGGACATCCTAGCAACCTTCTACGATATCAGAGACGTCTCCTCCAAACTCCATTTGAGGAAGAAATTTTTCACCCTGAGAATGTCTGAAGCAGTAAGTGTTTCGAGCCATATCAACACTTTCCAAAATCTTATGCAGCAGTTGACCACAACTGGCTCAGTCATAGAAGATACCGATGTTGTCATGACTCTATTATCGAGTCTTCTTGAGGGGTGAGAATTGGGTCCTAGCAATTTCAATAAAAGAGAAGATCACCCTTTCAAGAGCGATTTCATTACTTCAACAAGAACATGCCAGAAAATCGGCAACCTCCTCAGCCACAGGGTTGGATCCTCAAGCTCTATATTCCAAAAATCAGAAGTTCAGATTCAAAAAGAAGAGCAATATACAGTCAGGATCGAATTTTGACTTAGGCTCAAATTTTGGCTCTGGGTTGAATTCTGGCTCAGGGTCAAATTCGAACTCTTCATCTTTCCAACCAATGCAAAAATTATTCTGCAGATACTATAAGAGAATTGGACATGAAATCAAGGACTGCAGATCTTTGAAATTCAACAATGAGAAGAAGAAGCAGTCCCAACAACAAGCACATAGTGCTTCAGCCAGTTTTTCGATCGAACAACAAGAGGAAGATGAAGCAGCATTTATGACCAAGGTCGAAGAACAACATGATATCAATTTTTGGTACCTCAATTTTGGAGCAACTCAACACATGACTCACCATCAAGACTGGTTCAAAGATTATAAATCTTTCACCCACTCTCGAGTTGTGCAACTTGGAGACAACCCATCACATTCGATTTAGAATGAAGGAATAGTTAGAATCAAATTTTAGTGTGAAGTCAAGCTGCTGTCCAACGTTCTCCACGTTCCAAATCTGACCAAGAATATACTCTCAGTTATCAGAATCACTGATTCAGGTTAGAGGGTCGAATTCGATACAATTGGTTGCACCATCCTTGACAAATCTCAGAAAGTTTTCGCTTTTGGGAGAAGAAGTGGTAATCGCTACAAACTCAGCCACTGTTATTCTTCCAACAATCAAGCTCTTCACACCTCAACTTTTAAATCAACTGATATGCTTTGGCATTTCAGATTAGGCCATTTGAAGTTCAATATTATTCCACAAATGATAACTCAGAAACTAGTACAAGATCTACTTTCTGTCAGCAAGCCAACTTCTCCATGTGAAAGCTGTATAATCAGCAAGCATGCTAGAAGTCCTTTCATTTTTTACTCAGTTCATACTTCCAAAGGCCTGCTAGATCTTGTATATAGCGACATCTGTGGCCCAATGCAGACTGCTTCCAAAGGGGGAGCTCTATACCTCCTAACCTCCATCGATGACTTCTCTCAAAGGAGTACAACCTATTTTCTGAAGAACAAATCAGAGGCATTCAAGTTTGTCATGCAATTCAAGACATCTACAAAAAATCAGACCCAGAGAAAGCAGGACATGAGCAGAAAGGACATTGTCACAGGTCTCAAGATTTCATGGCCCGAAACTGAGTTCTACGAAGCTTGTTAGAAAGTCAAGCAACATTGGAATCCATTCACGCATGAGGAAAGAAGAGCCAAGGAAGTTCTTGAGCTCGTCCACTCTGATGTTTGTGGACCGATGAAAACAGATTCGCTCTCAGGTTCGAGATACTTTCTGACGTTCATAGATGATTACAACCGGATGACCATGATCTACTACTTGAAGAAGAAATCCGAAGTGTTTGATTCCTTCAAGAAGTTCGTGGCATTTGCATAGCGACACACCTCAAAAAAGATCCAAATCCTTAGATTTGACAACGGAGGTGAATACAAAAGCACATAATTCTCAAGATTCTGCGAAGAACAGGGGATAGAACACCAGTTCACTCCTGCATACCCACCAGAATACAACGATGTGGCAGAAAGAAGAAACAGAATGCTAGTCAAAGGAGCCAGATGCATGATGGTACAGGCTCAATTGCTAGGTCAATTTTGGGCTGAGGCAATAGCTGCAACTGTACACCTGTAGAACATATATACAATGACAGCGCTGGAAAACAAAACACCATACAAAATGTGGACATGCAGAAAGTCTGATCTGTCATATGTACGGGTGTTTGGATGTGCAACATAGAAGCACATTCCCAAAGAAAAAAGAAGCAAGCTCAATGACAAATCTGAACAAACAATCATGGTCGGCTACTCGAACAGAACACGTGTACAGGCTCTACAACAGAGATGTGAAGTTTGATGAGTCCACATTCCCTCGACTTAAAGACGAAAGAGGCCATGAGATCTTCACACTGTTGCCTATTCAAGAGGGAGATCGAGGACAGACATCAAATAAGAATGCAGAGCCGCAGACTCCAGAGAAGTAGGAGAGCCAGCAACATACTAAGAGGCTATCCAGAGTTCAGAGGGAGAATTCTGGAAGCAAGCAATGTCAGAGGAGATGGAGTCGATGAGGCGAAATGAGGCATGGACATTAGAGCCACTGCCAGAAAACATAAAGACAGTCGACTGCAAGTGGGTGTATAAGAAAAAGATGAAATCAGATGGCACCATTGGCTGCTACAAGGCCATGCTTGTCGCAAAGGGCTACACACAGAGATATGGTATCTATTATTTCGACACATATTCGCCCATGGTCAAGATGACAAGCATAAGACTACTCCTTGCATACGCCACACAGTACAATCTAGAAACTCACTAGATTGACGTGAAGACAACCTTTCTCCATGGAGATCTAGAGGAGAAAATCTTCATAAAACAACCTAAAGGCTATGAAGACCCCGACAACAGATTATATGTTTGTCGATTGCAGAGATGCATCTACGGTCTAAAACATGCATCACGAGCCTGGTATAAGAAGCTTGATGGTCTTCTGAAGTCTCTAGACTTCAATCCTACTCAACCAGACTACAATGTCTACATTAAAAGAGTAGAAAAAGATTTTGTGATACTGACCATTTTCGTGGATGATTCGCTGATGATAGGAAATTTCTTGATGCTGATCAAAGACACGAAAAGTCATATTTCTGAAAGCTATGAAATCACAGATTTCAGAGAAGCAACAAAATGCCTAGGGCTGGAGATCAGAAGAGATCGAATAAAGGGCGAAATACACTTGAGTCAGTCAGAGTATGGCAGAAAAGTGCTAAAGTAGTACCACATGATGGACTGCAAAGAAAAGGCCATACCAATAATAGCTGGAGCCAAGCTCACGAAGCAGGATTGCCCAAAAACAGAACAAAAAGAACAGAGGATGGCAGGTATACTCTACCAGAACTTAATCAGTAGTCTGATGTACTTGACAATTTGTACCAAACCCGATCTGGCTTTCTCTGTTTACGCCTTGAGCCAATTCTCTTCCAATTCTGGCATGGCACATTGGCAAATGGCAAAACAAATCCTACAGTATTCGAAAGGTATCTAGAATGTGGGATTAACCTACAGAGCTGAAAATGAAAAAAAAAAAAAAGATTCGAGCTGTACCACTACAATGATGCCAGCTGGGCAAACTGCAAAGATGACAACAAGTCCATTACTGGAGGATGTATAATAGCGTGCGGAACTGCAATCAGCTGGATATGTAAAAAGCAAACCTTGGTGGCTCAATCCTCTTGCGAAGCCGAATATGTCGCAGCTTGAAAGGTCGCGAATGAGGTAGTGTGGCTATAGATGATGTTGGAAGCAATTGGGATTCCACAAGGAGGGCCAAGCAGGATAATGATGGACTCTCAAAGTGCCATCTATCTGTCCCAGGATCCTGTCTTCCATTCAAAGACAAAGCACATAGCTCTGAAGTACCATCACATTCGAGATTTGATCTCGAAAGTAGAGCTCTAGGTCTAGTATATAAAATCAGAAAATATGATTGCAGATTTGCTCACGAAACCGTTCGACAAGCCACTCTTTGCCAAGCAAAGAAAGGCAATTGGATTAAACATACAAAGCTGCAAGGTTCAAGAGGGAGTGTCAGAAATGGTGAACTCCTGCAACTTTGTCGTAGCACGAACAAGAAACGAAGGTCGAATGAGAAGAATTTGCGATAGTCAACATGGCTTTGACTCGAAGCACGAACAATTCGCGAATCATTCGTGAATCGCAAACACCTCCAGAAATGAAAAACTACGAAACAAACGAAGAAGAATCTTTCGTGCTGCCAGTTGGCAGCTCAACGGGCTTCACGCCCAGCTGAAACAAATGGCAACGACGGAGACTAAGTAACTAGTTGATTAGCGTTAACTAGTCTTGTGATTCTAAGTTTAGCTATCTTGTAAACTCCACACAGTGGAGGTATAAACGATCCTCTCTGGATCATAACTAAGAATTAGAACTGAAAAAAGAGATCTATGAGAGACAGAGAGAGAGAGAGAGGTAGTGAGTAGAGCAGAAAGAAAATACTAGATAATATAGCTATGCATGAAAGTCTGCCAACAAGCAGAACACAACGAAAGAGCAGAATGTCATTCCGCCAACGAGCGAGACACTGACGATCTCGCTCTAAAAACTAAACTATAATACAGTCGTTCTATTTTTGTGCATCTCCCTGTCTCGTGCTATCAATTTGTCATGATTGCTAAAATAGAATGTGTCCTGTGATGTGTAGTCGCATGTCTGGGATCCTATAAACAACTTCCGCGACATGATTTTGAAATTTTATCATGAAAAAACTGACCAAAACAAATGAGCAATCAAACTAAATTTAATCTAAACATTGCAATCAAAAATTTACTAGGGAGATATAAATTCCTAACAATCTAGACCAGTGAGAACTTCAATTGAGTGAGATAAAACTCTACTTTATGTAAAAGTGAATGGTAAGCCTCATGACAATTTTCCTGATAGACTATCATGGAGGCCAAAATGCCTAGTAGAACTATTGGCATTACATTGATGAACTACGTGTGTGATTATGGAAAACATCTTAACTTTCATAACAAAAGATCTTTTGCAATATTTTTCATGTTATAGATTTTAAACACAACGTTCATAGTTCCTTAATAAGCAAACACAACAATTTTTTTGAGATAGACAAAAATTTATGAATATCTTCCTCTTATCGATGAAAATAGGTGACATTGTCCAAATTGTTAAACTAACTCATGAAAATATTTACAAATATCTTCTCTTAATTTAGAAAATTTCAAGTTCATTTGTTGAGAATGTCATAGTATCTCATCCAAAAAATATAGAATACAACAATGTTTTTAATTTTTTAATGCTTTAGTTGCTTTGCTTGGGTGTATTTTTTACAAAATGAGATAAATTTGCACTTTAACAAGTATGTATACCTTGGTGTATACAAAAGACTTTGTCAAGTAGAGAATATAGAAACTCTTATACTTTTTCAACCATGTGCATTCTAAAATATTATAGACACTAATATAATGTTTAGTTTTTTATGCCATCTATTCTATAGTAAACCACACAAGAACAAACGAATTAAAATGTAACATGTTGGTAAATCAAAAAAGTGAAACATGTACATGATCTAGTAATTTGTCCCTTTTTAGAATTCTAGTCACATGATTACCACAAAATCTCTAAAAATCTTTTTGGAGTAAAATACATCAAGATAACTATTGTAGAGAAATGATAAATTTGTGGATTGACTAACTCAACAAGAAAATATTGCATTATATTAAAATTATTATCTGTATGTTTGGTTTCATACATGATTATGAATACCCACTATAAACTCACTATGAATACCCATTATGGACTGATTATGAATACCCACTATGAACTCACTATGAATACCCACTATGGACTGACTCTTTCTTAAACAAACACATGTGATGTCTAATTTCAGGTAATATATGTGTTTTTCAATACATATGCATCAACATTCAACCATATATCTCATAAGATATGAAGATAGAGAAATTACTAGATTACAAAATAAAACACATGCCATGCCAACTTACAATGGGAACATAACCAACATGATGAAACTATGCAAAAAAGATTCTTTTTTTAATAGCCAAAAGGCCTAAATAATTTGTAATGTCTTTGACGTAGAGTGGCATACCATTATCAATAAGATTTATGATTTAGTAAGATGGTTGCTTTGCATTATTGATGCCAAGCTGTATTCATACCTAAAAGCATTATATGTAAACAATGTAAATGCAAAGTGAATTTCACACTACAATTTTGTATTTTGAACCAGCATATGCATTGCAAACATATCAACAATATAACATGTCTACATGCAAAATTTTCTATTTACTTTGATGTAGGAGAAGTACACAACCATAAGAGGAATAGCCACCATGGACTAGAGTGCTTTCAAATTAGTCTGTAGTAAGTAGCTTTGACCAATTGATGATCACCATACATATCCAAACTTGCTTTACAAATATTGAAGTTTTTATGTAGGTCCATAATGGGTACTCAAAAGAGTGTGCATAGTAATTTCTAAGCATACTAGCTAGGGCAAGGCTTCAGCCTCCTGTTGTTGATGATGGTGCAAAGGATGATGTAATAATACTAAATAAAGATTAGAACAATACAGATAGCATAGAACAGAAATAGATTGCACATGTATAGAATTCATAGAAAAATATACATTGATATATCAATGCTGTTCTATTTTATGAATTTGGGAGCACAAAATACATGTATTGATGCCCAACTTGGGCTTTCATTTATTGAATGAAAGAGTCTATACACAGATTTTTACTAAACTTTATTTGAAGCTATTGTTCTTCCACAATGGTGATTGTTGTAGGTAGATCTTTGCAACATGTTATCAGCTCCTATCTTTTTCGCATCTGTGACATGACAAATATTAGTGAATGTGCAATTGTAAATGATGTCATTTTCAATTATTGTGTACTATTTTGAAATGGCAATAAACATAAAGTACTTACGAGTATTCTGTTGATGATAAATCTGAAAAATGTTGGTAGATTGGTTTGTAATAGCATGACTCTGTTCTGATAAAATCAAGCTTCCAATGCTCTTCCACCTCAACCGTAGTCAAATATTCCTCATTTTAGATAATGCTTATCTCCATATGGTTTGTGTGACCATTTAGTTCAAAGTCTTGATCCAGTAATAGCCATGTACCTTCAATTTTCTTGTATCTCTGATAGCTAAATGTGAGACTGAGCATTTGCTTTTCGATATGATAATGAAGGATCATTAAAGACTTTTTAATCCTGCATTCTATGTCATTATTTGTTTTACTATCCCAGCCTTGATCCATGAGATCTGACAATGTCTCATCTGATAAATCCTTGCAAACAAATAAAGTTGGTGTTCTACGAACACTAGCACTAGAGAAAAAATCAACAAATATATGTAATGAGATAAACCAACTTAGGTGAACAATTTTCGAACTAGTGTTTATCTTCATAGCATTTCTAATATCAATGAGTAGCTTGCATCTCAAGGACTTAGAAACAATATTGTCAGGAGTAGGCCACTCATCACTTTGAAAACTAGGCAATGGAATTGCTTCGAGCTTGCCAAAACCTCCATCTGTTTGTGGCGTATATAAAGATTCATAAAAATAGATATCACAATCTGCAAGTTCCTTTGGACTTCTTCCTTTGTATTGCAGCTTTCCAACATTAGAGTGAATTACGTCCAATATTCTTGCAAGTGATTGTGCTGGCTCCCATTCAGTTATGCATGATGGATATAAATTTGAAAGAAAAAAACAACGTTGAAGCATTTAAATCATAACCTGAAGAGCATCAATAAAGAAAACCACCTATGATTGTTGTAGAGTGCATATGTTTTGATATACTTACAATTACATTTTCAATGATCATGAGGATTGATATCATGTACTTTGATTTCTGAATGCATATATACATGTTGTACTAAACTTCTGATATTGGTTGACCTCCCGAGGTAGTCTTAAACTCTAGAATTTTTGCTTCATGAATTTTTCGTATATTTTGTTGGCTTCTAGTTATCAACTTCATCTTTCTCATTGTAAAGAATCACAGACTCAACTGTAGATTTGGGTCTCCTTGCCATTGTTATTTTCAAAGCTTGGGCGCCAAAAATCTCTCTGATATGATACTTAATTTCAATTTTTTGTATCACATTTAATCTAATGTGAATGCCGCCATAGTCACAATTACTATGTATACCATATTTCAAGTAGCTGTACATACTGTATTTCTATAATTGTAACTAGTATGGTTAGCATATTTCATTATACTAACCAACATAGTTAAGTAAATTTAACTTGAGGTATTGACGTCGGGCAGGGCAAGAAGAAAAACCAATGGTATAACTCCATGCTGCCCGGACACAAATTTCAAAGTTTTCTATATTGTATTTTTATTTCTCAATTAATTTGAACTACGTTAGGTAGATTTCAAATCTGTGGATTTTGATTGGGCCTGGTGACGATCGAAACTAGAGAAAAAAAATAAAAGTATCTTTACAAAGGGTTTTTTTAATTTTGGAACTCCTCTAAGAGTCTCTATTTTGCAAATTGGTATAGACTTTCAATAGCTTATAATATACCTGCATACTGCATACTGTTAGCTGATGCCATGCCCCGAGGTGTTGATGCAGAAGCTCTCCACTCAAAAGGGCTTCCAACAAAGATGAAGTTGAGAGCCGAGTCTGAGAGCACGAGAATTATTAGTACTAGACTGAGATGCACAAATTGTGAGCCCCATGGTAATAGATGGAAAACCATGTGGGAGCTAGTGACTTTAGACTTTATCAACTTAAGTTATGGTTTTTAATAAAGAGGCCTCCTATTATCATGTAAGAGGTGAACCCAAATCTTTAAAGAATGAGGTTCACTCAGTTGTAAGAGGTGAAATCCAAATTATATTAGAGTTGTATTCACCAGCTCGTGGGTATACATAGAGGCCTCCTCCACGAGTTTCCAAGCATGTGATATTGTATTGAAATGTTATTGAATTGAATTTTGAATATCTCTCCATTGCATTTCCGACCCAAACCAACCAGCCAAAAAACCCAAAAAACACACCAATCTGCATTTTGGAGGGAAAAGGAGTCTAATATGCTCTATTTTCATGCATTAAGTTAGGGTACTGATGTATGAATGTGTTTTGTTGTTGATTCTTCCTCTTCAAAGTTTGATTTTGTGATTAGAATCAGGTAGATGTGCAGGGCCTTGTGGTAGATCATAATCATTTTGATCTAATGCTGCTTGGTGCTTGACTCCCTGAGGAGTTTTTGTTACAAGTATTTAGTGGCAGTTGTAACAGGCACTTCATAGGATTCACATTATTTCTATGTAGATGTTGTGTTGTTGACTCTGGTGATTTCAGTAGGATTAAGTTTCAATCTCATTCCCTATTCTGCTTTGTTTAGACTAGTAATAATCTACAATCTATAAGCATCAAAGAAAGAACCAAAATAGACTGTAGAACATAGGCATTCGAATTCTGGAAGATCCAGATTGAAGTTGAGCATCCATTATTAGTAGGATCGGGATCAGGTCGTTGATGTACTAATTGGTGGGGTACATCACCATTGCATCACCATTATACTGCAAATCATAGAAGTCAAGAAGCAAAGTAGGCCCTGTCGGCTGTAGGTTGACTGAAATCTGCTAGATTGTCGGTAGGAAGAGAGTAGGAAGATTCTGAACAAATAGAGAGAAAAATAACAAACATTGGCACTACTGCTCCTGATAATCTTCTTCGATCTTGCTTAAGAATTCGTTTCAGCCAGTTTATTTTTCAATTCTTAGAGCTTCTGTTTGCTGGCATGCATTTTTGCATTTATTTATTTTTTCACCAGCATGCATTGCATCTGAAATCATCATTTGATCCACACCCAACCACAAAAGGTTCTAGAAACCCACCACCCCATCGCTCTTGCATTTTTTTTAGGGGAGGAAGAATTGTTGGTTGAACTGTCATTTGCGTCTGCCACTTTAAATTTTAAAAAATTCCCATCCGACGACGACAAGTTGAAAATTGTGTCCGACGACTTTGCATCCGACGACCAGTCAGCATTTGACGATTGCATCCGACGACCAGTCTATCATGTTGCATCCGTTAGTGTTGCATTTGACAACGTTGCATCCGACATTGCATTTGACAATTTCCATTCTTTAGTATTGCATCCGACAATTACAACCGATAGTTTTGCATCTGACAGTGCATCTGAATTAATTTCCATCCGATGACCAGTTCGTACAAGGTCCATTCGATGGAGTTGCATCTGACACTGTCTTTACACTTTTCCATCTGACATTGTCAGTCTAGTTGCATTTGACGAGATTTTGCTTAGATCCGATAGACCATATTTTAAGAAATTCCTATTAAAAATCTAATTATATTCTAAGGTACTGTCAATTATACATTTCAAAAAAAAGAAAACAAAAAATGAGTTGCATCAAATCAGAGTTGATTCCAATCAACTCTCATCGCCAACTTACCAGAAGGAGTTATGTATGAGTCCACACCGACCAATCATCCAAATGATGAGAACAAACCATATCATCTTAGATATCAAGTAAATCAAGATGTTGGACCATCCAGATGCACACCTAATCCTGATGTTCAACCTATTCAACATGCTCACCATACCGTATGATCTGATAAATGAACACCCCGATTGGAATTACCAAAGTTCGACGTAATGTGGACCCTCATAGATTTTTACAAGTCTTTGAGAATGCATACGAAGTATTTAAAGAATATACTAACAATGCAAAAGTCCAACTTGTTTCAATGACCATGGTAGATAAAGCACAAGATGGTTTTTTAATCTCGATCGTGATGATAGACAAGATTGGTCAGAGCTAAAAGAGTCTTTTATCAATCGCTTCCAACATTTTAGACTCATAGAAAGCCCATTTGTACGCCTTAGTAATATAAAAATAAAAAAAGATGAACACGTACGTGACTATATCGAGCGCTTCAAGCATCTCAGAAGTCAAGTCCAGAAACATCCAACTTATAAAATATTAAACATATGGTCCTTCTGGTAAGTTGGCAATGAGTTTAAACATATGGTCAATATAGATTGTTTTTAGGAGGAGTGTTGAAATTGAAAAATAATTCATCATGACATTAGGCTTGCTACAAACATTGTATCATGCAAGTATGTTGTTTCATAAATGTAAATGCCAATTTTGGCCTAGATAGAACTTGAGCTATATGGATATGTCATATCTAGTTTGATGATTACAACTTGCATATAGATTGTAGACTTAGAAATAGCAAAAATAAGCCTTTAGAAACTCGTGGCATTTCACATGCATTAATTGTAAGTGATCCATAGTGACATGCAAAGCATGCACAAAGTGAAATGGACACATGCATGATGATTTGTACAAATCTAGTTAGAACTAGGACACTTAAAAGTAGGTAGAGATACATGCATGAGATGTGACAAATGTCACATAGACTCTAGTTTTCACTTTAGATATCATTAAAAGGTGGATGGATGTGGTTCTACCTCGAGCTACCTCAAACTCCATAAATATGTGTAGTCATTCTCATATTTTTTTATGAAGAACCAAAGCTTTGTAGCTATCTCATGCCAAAGGACTTAAGACATCTATTTACACTGCAAATGATCATGAGTGCTCTACAGAAGGAATTGGCAACATTGCATTGAAATTTGCTTCTTCAACAGTTCTTGCAATTTCTAATGTTCTTGTCATTCCTAAACTTACAAAGAACTTGATTGGTGTGCGAAAGTTGCTTGATAGTGGTTGTGATGTAAAGTTCAATTCCAATACTTGCTTTATCAAGAAAAATGATGAGGTACTAGCTAATGGATCAAGATATGATGGAATTTTCAAGTTGAATTCTTATGAGAATGCAAACTTTTGTGAAGTTGCTCTTTTATCTAGGGAGGACTTATGGCATAGAAGGTTGGGACGTCTTAACTCTAAGTCTATGTCTTCTATGGTCAAGAAAGAGAAGGCTATTGGCCTTCCAAAATCACTTTCCAAGGATTTCAAGCCTTATCACATAGAAAGCCATATCAAAAGTCTTTTATAAAGACTACTCATCCTTTGGAGCTTATACACTCATATGTTCATTTTTCTTCTTCTAAAAGTATTGGTGGTGCAACATGTTTTGTCACCTTTATTGATGACTTTACAAGATATACTTGGTTGTATCTACTTTCTTCAAAAGCTATGGTATTTGATCACTTCCTAATCTTTAAAGCTTATGTTGAGAAGCCATTTTCTTTCAAAGTTAAATCTTTAAGATGTGATGGAGGAGGTGAATACATCTCCAACAAGTTTTATAAATATTGTGAAGGTGAAGGTATACAGAGAGAGTTTTCTTGTGCTTATTCTACATCTCAAAATGGAGTTACTGAGAGGAAAAACCGATCTTTATGTAAATGTGCTAAAGCGATCCGAGTGTTGGGGGTATTCCCAACAAAGTGTAAATAAATAAAATCCTCCAATAAAATGTGTTGCAAGGGCATGGCATCCTGCGTGTATAAGCCCATGGTTCAATGAGCACACAATTGAAGTTGTAAATAAAATAAATTTGACTTGGGCCTTGTAATTAGAATAAAACTAAAGGCCCAATGTCATTTTTAAACTTAAAGATCACTTTTTAGAGTTGGGTCCAAATTGGGACTCACATGACTCTTGTGATTTCTAATGTACTTTGTGGACCCTTGGATCAGATTGGGTCCAAGATGAATGGTTAGGATCATTGTGAATATTAGCCAATAAGATTGAGGGGCAAGGGCCTTCCCCATTTTATAAAAAGACACCATTTGTACACTATTTCCAATGAGAAGGAGGAAACTCTACTTTTTTTGGAAGAGAAGCATCCTCATTTGCTATTCACTACTTGCTATTGCTCTTGGTTGTGTTTTCTATTGCTTTCTATTTCCATGTTTATTGTTTGCCATAGTGAATGTTTTTCCATTAGCAAGCATAAGGAGCATTTGAGCTAACCTCCACCCTCACTCTCTTTCTCTCTCTTTCTCTTCTCTTCTCAATCTCTTCTTCTCCATTCCTTCCC
Organism: Diphasiastrum complanatum; assembly: GCA_029204225.1. NCBI lineage: Eukaryota > Viridiplantae > Streptophyta > Lycopodiopsida > Lycopodiales > Lycopodiaceae > Diphasiastrum > Diphasiastrum complanatum. Next base: position 48,894,555 of record CM055100.1, on the reverse strand, counting down.
TTCAACCAAACTATGATGAATGTTAGTGTAGAGGAGTAGAGTTAAAGAGGAGTAGTATAGTGGTGAGTAGAGTTAAGGGAGAAAGTAGGAAATTAACTAAAAGTAGCATCTATGCATAGTTAGACACCTATCCAGTGATCTAAACTTTGTTGACAGGCGGAAGGGCTATACTGCGACAGATCTTCAACCCCACAGTGGCGCCGTTGCTAGGGATAGGTTTCCACTAACTAGTTTAGTTGCATTTTAGCTATTTTCTTGCCTTTTAGAATAGTTTAGGTAGATTTTTCGGATTTTAGAGTTAGTTTTCTGTATTTTTTTGTGTTTGGACTGTTCACAGCTAGCGGAGGAGGTGTGAGAGGGTAGAGGAGGCCTGAACAACCTCTAAGGGCTTGAAACCCAGACCAATCATCCAAAAAACTCAAAAAACACACCAATCTACATTTTGGAGGGAAAAAGAGCCAAAACAAACTCATCAGATTTTTATATCTCCAGAATCAATGGGAAGTAACCCTTGCATGACTGGCAGCAGCTTGAGGGTACTGTCCCTGCATAGAAGCCTACGAGAGTTAGTTCCAAGCAGATTGTAAAAATCAGAGAAAAAACACAAAAAAATTCAAAAAAAACCCTTGAAAAAATCCAAAAAAAATTCAAATCTTCATAAGAACTCTCGCAGAGCCCTCTGAAGTTCCATCTCAGTGAGATTAGGACATAGAGAAGCTTGCGAGAGTTAGTTTGATGATTAAGTGTCTGTGCGAGAGTTCCCAATGAAAAAAAGACGGGAAAGTACTAGTGAACCCTCGCAGACAATGAAATTTTCAGTTCCAGTGGTCAAGAACTCTTGCAGAGGATTCTAAAGTTCCATCTCAGTGAGACCAGGACACAGAAGAGCTTGCCAGAGTTAGTTTGATTCCAGTGAACAGAAAATTGGATTTAAGTGCTAAAAAATCACTAAAAAGTGAAGATCTAGCAAATCCTTTCAGTAAGAAGTCTCGCAAACCCTCTCAATCGATTCAGAATATCAAATTACATCAGTGATGAAGACTGCGAGAGTTAGTATGAAGATCTGGTGAAGATCAAGCACAAAAGGTAATTTTGGACCCTCGTAGATAGTGAATTTTTCACTTCTTGCGAGAGTTAACTCTCGCAGAGAATTCTATAGTGAGATCTGACCCAGATCCAGCTACTGTGAAACTTGCGAGAGTTACTTCCCAGAGATCTGAAAGATATCAAGTTTTTTACCTGCAAAAATAGCTAAAAAATCCTTGCACAGCCAACCCTCATGCAAGATAACCCTTGCAGACCAGATCAGTGGAAAGATCTGCATCAGATCCAGCTACTATCAAAATCTCAGGTCAATCAGTACAAGGAGTAAAAAGTTATCAAGGAAAAACCAACGTAAAAGGCCTAAAATTCATTCCGGCCTATCAGATCGATCAGATCCTTGAAGATCCAGACTGCATCCTACTGTATAAACAAGATCCAATCACTTTGGACCCTACCATCAGATGAATCTGAGATTGGGACGATCAATAGCACGAAGGATAGCAAATCAGGCACCGCACCTTCCCAGATTAGCAGTTGTGCAACAAGAGGCAGAACCGGAACCAGCACCAATGAATCCAATGGGCCAACCCGTACCTGTAGCACCCTTGCATGCAGTTTGGAGAGCACCATGGATGGAGATACCAAAATACGACGGATCATCAGTGTGAGAAATTGGCAAAAATCTAGCTTGGTATTTTTTATGATAGAAGTTTGTAAGTGAATCTCACATGTGTGGAGGATGTTCCCACGTGTGGAGAATCGTAAAGTAAATCAAAATGTTTGATATAAGAGTCTCATAGAATTTCATAGTCAAGCATTTAGGTGTAGGATGTTGATAGGGTCAAATTTGGCATAGATGGCAAATTATCCATTTCCACTTGTAATGCCAATATTGAGCCAAAATAGAGCCAAACTTGTGCCAATTAGAGTGTAGACAAGTGTCATGCTTTTGTTTGATGAAGCTTAAGAGGTCCAATAGGATTTAGAGGTGGAACCTTGTGAGGTCCAATAGAAAATTGAGGTGTGCTTGAATATAGTCCAATAGAATTTAGAGGTGCATGGATCAATGGTCCAATAGGATTAAGAGGTGGCAAAGTGTGATCCAATCATAGTTAAGCATAGTGGTAGCTCATGAATCTATTAGTATCATTGTACTCCTCCTTTTGGATCTAATTGATTTTGAGATTGAGTGGATTTTGAGTGTCATTGAATTTCTAGCTTTCTCTCTCTACCCGAGAGCTCATGATGGTTATTCTCTCTCTACCTGAGGAGAGCAGCTTGTTCTTACTTAGAATACTTTTGGAACACTTCCTACACGTGTGAGTGAGAGTTGGAAGTGATTGAATGCATGTAGTAGTGTGTTTTTGCCATAGAATCAAAGATAGATCTTGAATCTCAATCTAGTCTTGATCTTGGTGCATCTACACACCTTAGGAGATCACAAGTACATGTAGTGGACAATCCACACGTGTGAAATTCAACATGGTATCAGAGCCTACCTAAGGTTACCATGCATTTTGATCCATTTGAGTGAAAACTATTCATCAATCTTGAGCTAGAAATTGTCAAGGCCCATTTTCCTAGCTATCTTGTTCAATTTTGGATCAAAAGAGATCAAAAGGACATTGATTGGGTCTGACCTGGTACTGTACGAAATCAGGTGCTCAGACACGTGTGAGGAACATCCAATTTCAGTTTGGGAGTTCTCTTTCATGTTTGATCCAAAAATCTTGCTAGAAAGCTTGTTTTGAAGCTATTTTTGTCTAGTTTCTGATGCAATCAGTTTCATTCCATTTGGTTGAGCCAATCAAAAGTTATAAGCTTTTGAAGAGGGTTAGGTAGGGCACCTAGACCTGGGTGGACACATTTGGTTTGGTCAAAAGATTGCTTGTTTGATCCAAAATCACAGTTGAATGCTTACCAATCTCATCTATATGTGATCTAGGCACTGTTTTGAGATCTTAGCCATTTTGTTTCATGCAATATCATTGTATTTGAGTCAAATTTGGTTTCTTAGTGTATTTCACACGTGCTAAGAGTGTTTGATCCTAACTTTGCCCATACTCCATCATTTAATGTGAAGTAAATCTAGTTTTGGAGAGATTGAGATAGCTAGTGAGAATCATCTCACAGTTTGTTGCAAGATCTTGCATAGGAGATGGTAGCACACCATTATTGGATCCTATAGTGAGAGAGAAGCAACATTTTTTGTTCATCACTTTTATGTATCTCCACTTTACATGACTTCAATGGGTTCATCCTTGTTGGAACCAAGTGAAAGATTGACCACTTCAAATTATTCAATTTGGAAAATGAGGATGGAGTCCATCTTGATCCTTCAAGACGTGATGGACATAGTTCTTGGCCTTGAAGAAGAACCACAAGTTGTTCAAGAGGTTCAAAAATACAAAAAGAGAGCTAGGATGGCTCTCCACTACATTAAGATGAATGTCTGTAATGAGATATTGAGGGAGATAGGTACTTGTACAACAGCCAAAGAAGCTTGGGATTGTCTCAAGACTATCTATGAGGCTAAGAATACCTCTAGGCTTCTCACTCTTAGGAATCAAATCTTTCAAAGTAGCCAAAAGAGTGATGAGAGTGCATCTAGTTATGTTTTGAGAGTAAAAGATATTCATAGAGAGCTTGCTTGTATTGGTGATTCCATCAATCAAAATGAGCTAGTTCAAGTCATTCTCAATGGCTTGAGAAGTGAATTTGATAATCTTGTCCAATCCTATGCCATTAAGGAGGAGCTACCAAGTTTGGAGGCTCTCCAAAGTGTGCTAATTTCAGAAGAATCAAGACAAGAGTATAAGCTCTTGAGGATGGACAAGCTTTCTCTCACTCATAATGATGGCAAAGCTCTTTTTGCCAAGGATAAGCACAAAGAGAGGAGCAAGAACCAACATCAACAATCCTCAAGCAAGGACAAAGTTAAATCCAAAGACAAAGATGAGGAGGAAGATGATTCTTCTAATGCTTCATCATCCAAGCTCAAGAAGAAGAAGAAGATCAAGTGCTTTTATTGTGGCAAGAAAGGTCATTATGCCACCAATTGCTTCAAAAAGAAGAATCAACTCAAGCCAATATTACCAATGAGAAGGAAGACACTATTGCAAGTGATGGAGAGGGATCTCTTATGGTCTCTAGTTTCTCATCTACTCCTTTCAAGAAGGACGGCCTATGGTATATTGATAGTGGAGCCTCTTCACATATGTGTAGCTCCAAGAACTCTTTCTCTTCTATTGCACCTTATGATGGAGTGAAGAAATCAATATACACTGCAAATGATTTTGAATGTCCTATTGAAGGCATAGGGAACATTCCCTTGAAGCTTGCATCCTCTAAAGTTCTTTCTCTCTCTAGAGTTCTTTATGTACCTAAGCTTACCAAGAATCTTATTAGTGTTGGCCAATTGCTTGATAATGGCCTTGATGTAAAATTCAATGTTGATACTTGCACTATCAAGAAGAATGATGAGATACTTGCATTAGGATCTAGATTTGGTGGCATCTATAAACTAGATCCAAATGAGTATGTGAATGCTTGTAATGTTGCTCTTGTGAACAAGCTCTCTATGGAGGAATTATGGCATAGGAGGTTGGGACATCCCAACTACAAATCCATGCTCTCTATGATCAAAGAATCCAAAGCTATTGGCTTGCCAAAGTCATTCTCCAAGAAGATCAAGCCTTGTGAGGCTTGTGCTATTGCTAAATCTCACAAAAAGCCATTTACAAGATCTTCTATCAAAAGCAAGCATCCTTTGGAGTTAATCCACTCGGATGTGCATTTCTCATCAACTACAAGCAAGGGAGGAGCCACTTGTTTTGTTACTTTCATTGATGATTACACAAGATTCACTTGGATATATCTTCTTGCTTCAAAATCTATGGTGTTTGATCATTTCCTTATTTTCAAAGCTTATGTAGAGAAGCAATTCTCATTCAAGATTGAAGCTCTTAGAAGTGATGGAGGTGGTGAATATATCTCCAATAAATTTCAAGACTTTTGTGAGCTTGAAGGCATTAAAAGAGAGTTTTCTTGTGCCTACTCTCCATCTCAAAATGGAGTGGCCGAGAGAAAGAATAGATCTCTATGTGAATGTGCAAAATCTATGAGAATTGAGGCATCTTTGCCCAAAGATTTTTGGGGATAAGCCATTAATTGTGCAAATTATCTTTGCAATAGGCTCCCACATATAGCTCTTGGAGGAAAGTCACCATATGAAATCTTATTTTTGAAGAAGCCTAAGGTTGATCACCTTAGAGTTTTTGGATGCTTATGCTTTGTCCATATTCCCTTGAAAACAAGGAAGAAGGAAGATCCTAGTGCATGCAAAGGGATCATGGTTGGATACTCATCCACCAAGAAGGCCTATAGAGTCTTTATACTCTCTACTTCTCAAGTTATTGAAAGTAGAGATGTTGTCTTTCATGAAGATCAACACTCATCATTTGAAGAGGCCGAGATCAAGAAATATATGGATGCATCATCAATTATTGATTTTGAAGACAATCATGATGTGATGGGGTCGAGATTTGAAGAAGACTCTCCTCGGATTTTTTCACCAAGAAGATCCATGAGAGATAGATCCGAGCCTAAGAGGCTCTCATATGTTGACAAAGGCATTGGCAAGAGATCTCTACCAAAGAGATCTTATCATGGATATGGTGAGGGTGTTGCTATGATGGATCCCTTGGCTGATCTTCACTTCTTATGCATACCAAAGGATCCACTCAAAAAGATTTACAAACTTCTCAAGTGATCTAGTACCTTTCCAAGCTATTTTTTGAGGAGGAGTGTGAGAAATTGGCAAGAATCTAGCTTGGTATTTTTTATGATAGAAGTTTGTAAGTGAATCTCACATGTGTGGAGGATGTTCCCACGTGTGGAGAATTGTAAAGTAAATCAAAATGTTTGATATAGGGGTCTCATAGAATTTCATAGTCAAGCATTTAGGTGTAGGATGTTGATAGGGTCAAATTTGGCATAGATGGCAAATTATCCATTTCCACTTGTAATGCCAATATTGAGCCAAAATAGAGCCAAACTTGTGCCAATTAGAGTGTAGACAAGTGTCATGATTTTGTTTGATGAAGCTTAAGAGGTCCAATAGGATTTAGAGGTGGAACCTTGTGAGGTCCAATAGAAAATTGAGGTGTGCTTGAATATAGTCCAATAGAATTTAGAGGTGCATGGATCAATGGTCCAATAGGATTAAGAGGTGGCAAAGTGTGATCCAATCATAGTTAAGCATAGTGGTAGCTCATGAATCTATTAGTATCATTGTACTCCTCCTTTTGGATCTAATTGATTTTGAGATTGAGTGGATTTTGAGTGTCATTGAATTTCTAGATTTCTCTCTCTACCTGAGAGCTCATGATGGTTTTTCTCTCTCTACCCAAGGAGAGCAGCTTGTTCTTACTTAGAATACTTTTGGAACACTTCCTACACGTGTGAGTGAGAGTTGGAAGTGATTGAATGCATGTAGTAGTGTGTTTTTGCCATAAAATCAAAGATAGATCTTGAATCTCAATCTAGTCTTGATCTTGGTGCATCTACACACCTTAGGAGATCACAAGTACATGTAGTGGACAATCCACACGTGTGAAATTCAACAATCAGATCCCATCCGATTTCTCCAGATCTACGAGCAAGCTTGTGAAATCTACGGCGAATGGACACCTGCAGAGAAGATGATGCTATTTCCTATGTCCTTGCTTGCAGTGGCTTGGGATTGGTTTTTCAACCTGTTAGAGGAAGAGAAATCCACCTGGGAAGCGGTTAAAGAGGCTCTCATTATGCGCTTTAAACCAAGAAAGTTCCTGGAAGACCCGTTTCTCCTACTAAGCAAAGTCAAGATGGGAAAACGAGAAAGGGTCCAAGACTATATTGATCAGGTCAAACATCTACAATCCGAGTGCAGTGCAGCCCTGACTCTCGATCATGCGGTGATCATGTGGTTCCTAGCCGGATTACCACGAAGCATCAGAAGAGAACTGAAACAACGGGAGCAGTACGCTACTCTACAAGAAGCTATGGAAGATGCCATCAGGGAAGAGGATGAGGGATTTGACGATGAATATCCTTCCACCCACACTCCTACTCCCTTGATCGCATCATCATCATCAAACACATCCGCTCTATCCACAAAACTGTTATTGGACCAAATGACAAAATTACACAAACAGCAGATGGAGCAACTTACGGCACAGTTTGACCAGAAATTGAAGGCCTTACAAGGAATTGTAGCAGTAACTCCACATCAACAGGAACCAAACCAGCTGCAGTATCCTCAACGAGAAAATGTATGGGGTTCAGTATGCATGCAAAACCATACAGCGAACGAGTGTCCAGTACTAAAGCAAAATCTGAGACTGACACATAGATTCTGCCATCTGTGCAATGCAACATCGCACGATATGGCATTTTGTCCGTTTAACCCCAGGGTTGTTCAACAGAAGAGAAGTCTTTATCAGACTTCTTATCCTTATCATCAAGGGGCACCTAACGCGGCACCAAGGTACGGCGCACCCAATTAACCACAATGCATGGCCTTACCTGCTCCACCAGGGGCAACCAATCAACAAGTGGCCCATGTAAACCTGACAGCAGCGGAACAAGAAATGCAAATGCCACCTCAACCTGAGCAGCAGCAGTGATATGGACCAGATGAACCATTTATGGATCCTACCATAAATGAATATGTTTCGGCCTATGCAGCTCAAACTCAACGCCAAGGTGGAAGAAATTACGGCTGCTACGGATGCTACGAGGGACACAGAATTGCAGAATGTTCCTACAAGGGACAACATACAACCTCCTGCCGGGATTGCAGTTATGGACACTATTTCAAGAATTGTTCATTTAAACCTGGAACCAGTGCACCTCTTAACCTCATTGCCATACAACAATAAGTAGTTCCAGCGGGGATGCCATCGAAAGGTCGACATGACCATGCTCCTGTGTTAGCTGTTACACGAGCACAGAAGAGAAAGGAAGTGGCTCCCTCACCACCACCATCGGTCACTGACGACCAACCCTCAACTTCAGCGCCATATCCATATGTGAGGGAAGAGAGAAGACAGTACCAGAAAATAAGACACTGGGTACAAAAAGCACAAGAGGAGGAAAAAAAGCAAGAATGAAACAATCCCATAGAACCTCCAGTCGGCGTCGAATGGGAACCGCAAACGGGCTCACCACTACGCACTGATCAGAATGATCGGTTGCACCAACATGAACCACCTTTTCACATGGTGGAGCCTGAGAAACCATGCACTGAAAGGGTCACACTCTTGCTGTCAAGCCACGTTAGTTTACCACTCGGAGAACTACTGCGGATTGCACCACAAGCAAAAAGCCTTTTAGCGGAATGGGCCAACACGGATGAGGAGCCAGTAGCGCCTGAGCCCATCTATTGTGCGGGCTATGATGAAACAAGTAACATCTTCCACATCGGAGTAGCATGGGAAAGTGAAGAACACAACATCACTTTGCCAATCAAACACAAGAGATACAAAGACGAGGCGACAGTGGTAGATGGAGGATCAAGTGTCCATCTGATCTCCACTACTTTGTACGAAAAATGGGAATTACAAGGATTGAAACCAGCCAGATTCGCCATCAAGCTAGCAGATCAATCCTGTGTGAAACCAAAGGTGTAGTTGCTGATATTCTCGTAAAGATAGCAGGCATGCAATATGTGATTACTTTTGTGGTCATGGATATACCTGAATCTCCATCTGCATACCGTGTTTTACTGGGAAGACCATGGTTGAGAGTTGCGCAAGTACTATACAACTAGGGTACAGGGAAACTCGCCTTTGAGAACAGAGAACAGGCTGTAAGGTAGATCCAACCACATGGGCGGTGAAACCTATTGCACCCAAAGCTGATGACGGATCATCCATGACAGATCATACGATTGACCGCCCAAGGCCAACCAAGGGAGGTCACTATCATTCAGAGACGGATGTCATGAGGTGGACAGATGCATTAGCAACTATTGACTGCCAAACATGTCAATATGAATCAGATCCAGAACTGAATACATCTTCACTTAAAGGTTATACTATGGACACACCAATCACATTTGGGGTGAATATGATAAACGTAGCATGGCTGTCAACGAAGCCGATTGAGAACCCAGTGGACGATGATCTAGTCCCCTAGCAACATGCTGTAACTTATAATAAGGAGATTGAGCTAACTGATGAACAAGTCCTATACCACATGGACCCAGATCGTTACGGAACCAAGAAGGTACCAACTCAACCACCACAAAGGTCTGCTATAGCAAAAGTCTCAAAGATCGACCCACCCAAGACACCTGCGAATAAGAAGAATCAGTTAAAGCAACGCTACAACCAGGTGATCCGCTGGAGTGACCTACCTGAAGAGGCAATAGCTACAGTAGACATTGATATTCGCAACCATGAGGCGAATATAACAGCAGTCCCGAAGAAAGACAACAAGGATGAACCCACCAAAATGACAAAAAAGGACAAAAAGAAGGTGTTGGATTCCTTGAAGTCAATCAAGTTGGACTCAGATACAGACTACCTCACCAAATGGGTCAAAGCCAAGGCAGTAAGAGTAGCTGATGCTAGGACCACTGCCAAGTTCCGTTATGAAAATGTCATTGTGCGCTTCGGGTGTCCGGTGGAATTAGTCAGTGATCGCGGAAGCCATTTCATCAACGAGACCATCAAGGTCCTGTTGGAAAAATTCTTCGTGATCCATAGAACCAGTACGTCTTATTATCCTCGTGGTAATGGGCAAGCATAATCATCCAATAAGATCATGTGTAGCATGCTCACAAAAATAGTTGAAGCTAGCAGATCAGATTGGGAACACAAGCTGCATGCTGCACTGTGGGCATTCAGGACAATATATAAAGGGAACACTGATCAAACACCCTTCCAATTGGTATATGGTCAGGATGCTATGATGCCAGTAGAGTTTTTAGTTTCTTCATTAAGGATTGCCACCGCGCAACGTCTTAATGAGTCCAAATCTCTACAGCTATGCCACGAAGCTCTACATAAACTCTGTGAAACACGCTTACTAGTTGTGCATGCACTGACAGCTAAAAAGGAAAGACGCAAAGCTTGGCATGATCGCAGATTACAAAAGAAGGATCTTCGTTCAGGAGATCTGGTCTTAATGTATAAAACCAAGGCGATCAAGGGGAAGTTAAAATTCACGGGCGAAGGTCCTTATAGGATCAAGGAAATTCTTAATCATGGGGCCGTGAACTTAGAATAGCTTGATGGGAAGCCCTTCGACACACCCATCAACGGTAGCCGGTTGCACAAGTACTGGCCACCACAGTAAGATAGATCTAGATTGGGGGTGGCACGTTACAAAAAGCTAAGTTGCTCAAGCTAAATCCATCAAGATTCAGCCAAATTTGGCAAGATCAGAGAAATCCATCAGAATCCAAGGAGGATCCAGATCCTGATAGGGTCAAAAAGGAAGCAGATCATCAGATTGACTGAGGGATCTACTACCAAGAATCCATCAGAACTTCTTGAGCACTACCAACAGTCAGATCAAGCCTGAATGAAGTTGATTACCAGTTTACAAAAGTTAAAAATCAGAAAATCTCAAGATCTCGTCAAAAAACACTTTGAAGGAGCACTTTTTTCATGATTTTTTGAGATCCCATGGGAGATAGCTCTTGAAAATTGGACAGTCACCAGATCTGACCTAGATGCATCCATGAAAATCTTTGCGAGAGTTCCTGATGGAGGAATCATCATTTTGTAGTGTATACGAGAGTTTTCATAAGCAAAATTTTCAGAACCCTCGCAGAGCATCAAGATCAACTTACCAACTCTCGTAAGGTGTCTAAATCAGAGCAATAAAATTAGCATGCCTACATGGTCTGATCTTGAAAATCTAATCACAGGAACAAGTTGTGCGAGAGATCACTTCTTGCGAGAGTTGAACCCTCACATACAGCCTCAACCCTCGCAGAACCTTCGCATGGCAGTCAAATAAGCTTCTGAACTCTTGCAAACTTCCCTGAGGTCTTAGAATTTTGTGAAGAAGGTGCCTGCCAAAATTTGGGTGGAACTGAACAAGGGAAATTGAATCTCACCTAATACGCACTCTAAATTCCGCTGTATAAGGACTGAATTTGAGTCATTTGTCACCTTTGCTAGCGAAGCTCTGCCGAAATTTCCACTGGAAATACCAAGTTTTCTGTTTTCAACCAAACTTTCTACCGGCTATCATCTGCTCATATTAATCACCGATCTGCGCTCTAGACTACAATCATTGTCATCCAACACTCATTATTCTTAGTTTTCTACTGTTTCCACATCTTTTTTCATTTTCCACCATTTTTTCTACTTTTCCGACTTTTTCGACCACTAATCATCATTGTTAACATGGCCTCCTCATCCTCTGAAGACTCTGGCGCCAAACATGTGATCCAGCGTGACATCCCCGAGGCCACGCAGATTTGGCCTCTACCCTCTGACACTCTGATCCAACCATGGCTGCAGACAGCCGACCCACTCCTTGAAGCAATGGGTTTTTACTCGATGCTCTTCCATTCTGAGATTAACATGGGCCTCGCCCTTCACGCTTACGCCACCTGGGACGACGACAAGGCTTGTTTCCACTTCTTGTACCAAGGTACCACGTACAAGGTCAGGATTAACGTCGACTCGATGATCACCATTGGCATTATGTCCGGTGATCGTCAACCCATCTCCCATCGCCACGCCATGCTCTGATCAAACCATTCGTCACTCAAACCACACCAGAAACCTCCATCCTGACTAACAATGGTTACCTGAAAGAAGCTATCACGGAACGCGTCATTCAGGCAGTTGCGCATCTGTTGAATAACTTTCTGGTTATTTCAACATTTCGCAAGGACAGAATCCAGTCTACGCTGCTGAGTCAGATAGTGGAATCCATTCTGAATTTCCTAACCCCTCCGTTGTGCCATACGACTGGCATAGCTTCCTTATTCGAGAACTAACAAACTCCATCAAACCCAACAACTGTGAGCGAATCCCAGCAGGCCCCCTGTTGTGTAACTTTGTCTACGCACTTCTCGAGGCAAAAGTGCATGGTTTCCAATGCTCATCTCTCTTGTCTACCCTTGTTCCACATACTAACCTTTACCCACCATCTCAAGCATCTACCTCCTCCCAACCTGCAGTCATTAACACAACGGCCAGCAAACGAATGTGTGGCGCTACCTCTACATCCACATCTCCACCTGTTGCCCAAAGACGTGTCTCCACTGTAGCACTAACTACTCCATCAACCACCGCCACTTCTTCTTCCGTGCAATCCCCCACTCTAGTTTATGTTGTCGCTACCTGTCTTCCTATTCCATCCACATCTGTTTCTGTCTCCATCCTCGTTTCTTCTGTTGATACCACTCCTACTTCTCTTCCAGTGTCCACTGATCCATCCATCACCATCGCATCCTCCATTACTCCTGCCACCACCGTTGCTCCTCTCACATTCAACCCTTCTGATTCGCAACTGTCCCCCAACACTCTAGCATGGATGCAAGTTATCAATTTTTCACCCCCACGCCAGACACTTTCTGCTCCATCCTCACCTTCTTCCATACTCCACACCACCCTTCAGTTCCCCACTGTTCCTCCCATCCCCTCGTTCAGACAAACCGTCCTCACCCATGTTTCCACAGTTGTTTCTCACACCCCACCCGCTTCGCCAAAGGTTGCCGAGGGCAGCCAACCGCTGTCTGATGACGCATTTGTACAAACAGTTTTTGTAGCATCACCAGATCGGACTGACCCTACCGTCCTAGATGGCATTAGGAAAAATGAAAATCTGATCGAAGACAATGACGACAGAATTCCACAAGTCATCGGGGCCGATACAACACAAGCCCCTGCCAGTGCCAGTGTACTAGCTGCTCCCACGGATCTAATGACAGCGTACCAGACCCTAGAAAAATACATCCTGGATGCGATAGCAGCCAAAGCTATTCTGGAAAGCAGGGTACTACAGTTGGCAACGAGTAATACACAGTTGCGAGCAGACCTCACCAAGCTGCAGCAAGAGCTGATTCTGGCTCAGCAACATGAACAAGCAGGGCACAAGGAGATTGCCAAGCTGCAGCAGAAGGAGGAGGGCCTAAACAAATATATTCAAAGCCTCTCCAAAGTGCTGATTGAGGCCTCCACAAAGGTGCGGGAGCTTCAAGATGAAGCATCCCAACGGCTTGCCCCCATCCAAGTGTAACTTACACTTTTGAAAGCAGAGAACACGCGCTTGGGGACGGAGGTTAAAGCCTTACAAGACGAGAAGCTCGTCTAGTTAGCTCAATCTGCACCGGACACAAGGCCGCTTTTCCAATCAGAGATGAATCTTCTACGACGTCAGGTGCAGATTTATAGCCAAACCCTCAACGGCTACCAGGCGAAATTCAATAAGTATCGGGCAAGCACAACTCAAGAGCTCACCCAAGCCAAGCAAGCCCTCAAGGCATGCCAGAAATACATGGAAATGAAGGCCCAGCCCACCCCCATGGCAATTCCACCGCCACCTAATTTTGACGCTGCACAGGCTAGTACCAGCCAAGATCAGAGCCAGCAGGCAGCAGGGGGATTTCAACCAGATCAAGGGTCCGAAGGCCAAGACCAAGGGCAGACAGTTGCGGCCGCTGAGGTGCGAGACTAGAGCCAAGGTGCAACCACCAGCCAGGGCCAAGCAACATCATCCAGAGGGTCACGAATGATATCTGCCAGCCGGGCCTTTCGAAGACTGAAATCCATGGAGGAAAACATCAATGAATTTTTATCCAAATATTCCCACGAGTCATCAAGAGGCGGCTGACAGATATCATTCTCATCTCAGACCATCAAGAGAAAAGAACTGCAAGCCTTACCGGCCCTCCAACCACAACCGGAGTGGCGACAGCAGTTATTTGAGAGAGACCATGCGGCCATCAAGGCTTACATGATGAGTCTGCAACAGTTACGGGTGAACGCGCATTTCCTGCCATGTCCAAGAAGATCCAAATGGGCGGAATGCGGCACTCCTCTGGACCAGATCACACTCAACAATTTCAACTGGCCAATCATCAAAACAGATGTAGACGCCAGAAAGGCTCTGTCTGCATTCGCCAGTCACTACATCAATTGCCCCGATCCCACAGTCTGCGCGACAACCATTTACGCCCGGGACTTGGAATATTTAATGGGAATTGAAAAACAAAATGGGATGATTTCCTTCCCTCCATATTTTTTTGATCCAAATAAGGCGCTCGCTTCCGACAAAGTCGAAGACCAGCTGCCAGTCGCTCGCTTCCGACAAAGTCGAAGACCAGCTGCTAGTCGCTCGCGTATATTACCGAGCTGCATTCGTTGAAGATACCTGGACAAAACGATTCCAAGCATGGGTGGATCAGGAATGGCTGACATGAGTCCACAAGTCCTTCCACATGCCAAAGGACTCGAAGAAACTAGACCGTCTCAACTTCATGGAAGACGTTACGAGATATCTCATCTACCGGAGGCGGTCCAAGAGAACGCTCTACTAAACCGGCAAAGTGCCGAGGGACCGGCACTACTTCAGACCATGGGTCCTGTTGGGGGTATTTCCAACAAAGTGTAAATAAATAAAATCCTCCAATAAAATGTGTTGCGAGGGCATGGCATCCTGCGTGTATAAGCCCATGGCCCAATGAGCACGCAATTGAAGTTGTAAATAAAATAAACTTGACTTGGGCCTTGTAATTAAAATAAAACTAAAGGCCCAATGTCATTTTTGAACTTAGAGATCACTTTTTAGAGTTGGGTCCAAATTCGGACTCACATGAATCTTGTGATTTCTAATGTACTTTTTGTGGACCCTTGTATCAAGTTGGGTCCAAGATGAATGGTTAGGATCATTGTGAATATTAGCCAATAAGATTGAGGGGCAAGGGCCTTCCCCATTTTATAAAAAGACACCATTTGTACACTATTTCCATGCTTAATGAGAAGGAGGAAACTCTACCATTTTTGGAAGAGAAGCATCCTCATTTGCTATTCACTACTTGCTATTGCTCTTGGTTGTGTTTTCTATTGCTTTCTATTTCCATGTTTATTGTTTGCCATAGTGAATGTTTTTCCATTAGCAAGCATAAGGAGCATTTGAGCTAACCTCCACCCTCACTCTCTTTCTCTCTCTTTCTCTTCTCTTCTCAATCTCTTCTTCTCCGTTCCTTCCCTTCAGCCAAACTATGATGATTGTTAGTGTAGAGGAGTAGAGTTAAAGAGGAGTAATATAGTGGTGAGTAGAGTTAAGGGAGAAAGTAGGAAATTAACTAAAAGTAGCATCTATGCATAGTTAGGCACCTATCCAGTGATCTAACCTTTGTTGACAGGCGGAAGGGCTATACTACGACAGATCTTCGACCCCACACCGAGTTGAAGCTTCTTTGCCTATTGAATATTGGGGTGAAGCAATAAATTGTGCAAACTATTTGTGCAATAGATTACCTCACAATGCACTTGCTAGAATATCACCTTATGAAGTCTTGTTTAAGAAGAAACCTAAGGTAGATCACCTTAGAGTTTTTGGATGTGTTTGCTTTGTTCATGTACCCTTGGAAACAAGGAATAGAGATGATCCTAATTCTATTATTGGGATCATGGTTGGATATGCATCCAACAAGAAGGCTTACAGAATCTATGTTCCCTCTACCTCAACTACAATTGAGAGTAGGAATGTTATATTCCATGAGGATCAAAAATACATTCTTGAGGAGGCCAAGTTCAAAGATTCTCAAAAAGATACTCCAATCATCACCCTTGAAGACATGGAGAGATGGGCCCGAGAATTGAGGAGGAGTCACATCGAATCTTTTCAACAAGGAGATCTCAAAGAGAAAGATCCGAGCCTAGGAAGCTTACATATCAAGATAGAGGCAAGCAAGTGGAACTCGACTCCACTAATTGTGCTTATTTTATTTCACATGAGGAGCCAAAGGATGTATATGATGCACTCAATTCAAAGGAATGGTTTCTTGCCATGAAGGAGGAATATGATGCTTGGATGGCCAACAAGACATGGGAGCTTGTGAATCTTCCATCCAACAAGCACACCATTGGTTGCAAGTGGGTTTTTTGAGTCAAGTATAATCAAGATGGCACAATCAACAAGTACAAGGCTAGGCTTTGTGCAAAGGGTTTTGCTCAAGTTTATGGACTTGATTATAAGGAGACTTTTGCTCCACTTGCAAAGATGGTATCAATTAGAATCATAATTTCTATTGCTTGTTTTTTCAATTGGAAAGTTCTTCAACTAGATGTCTCTAATGCATTTTTAAATGAATATCTAGAATAAGAGATTTATATGGATCAGCTTGCTATTCAAAAGTCTATATGGACTAAAGCAAGCTCCAAGGTCATGTTATTCTCGACTTAACACGGATTCCTTGCTTATTTCCTCTGGTTTGGTGGTGCCATACTGTCTGTCCCATCTTCGCCACCAACTTTCTTCCTCTCTTTCAGTTTCTCAGCTTTCTCCTTCTTCCTCTTCTCGCCCCCCGTGTTCCATGTGCAAGCTGTGATCGCCTTTATGTGCAAGCTACCGGTCTTTCTCGCCATCATAACGCTTGCTCTGCTTTTCATCAACAGCTCACATTAACCAATGTTGACCTTGCACCTCATCCTGCTCCCACTTCGCCACCTGACTCGGCTTGGACCTGGATTCACTCCCTTGACATTTTGACTACTTTTCACTTGGGTTTTCCTCGTCCTCGTCTTTATGCACACATTCCCTTTGCCTTGCGCTTAGACGTCCAAAGAGCTTTGTCCTTACCTTTGTCTCTTCTGGCTTCCAACCCTTCTGATATTGCAGCTTGGCATGCCTTTTTTTTTTTCATTTCTGGTGCTTGCCTCTGCCTCCTCGGGGTGGTGATGCTGGTCATAGGGAAACTCGCAACAAGATTCCTTGCTTTATGTCAGGAGATTGGGAAAATCTGCAAGAAGAGCATTTCCTTCGTTGTCATGCGCTTGCTGCTCAGTGGGATTCGACTTCGGATGGTGTTTCTATACCCCTTGTTCATCGTCGGTTGCATCACTGTGTTTTACTTGGGCAAGTGGGTGAGTATTCTCGTGCAGCTCGTGCTCTAGCTCCTACAAGTCTAGCTACTCCTTCTGCTGCCACCCTTCAAGCTTTGGAGCTTCTTCATCCACCGGCAAATGACTGCCTTCCCTCTTTTGTTGAGGACTTTGAACCTGATTCCGTTTTGCAACTCTCAGAATCTCATTTTCTTAATGCTTTTCTACGCAGCCCTCATCTGTCAACTGGGGGTCCTTCTGGTATGGTTTTTGAGCATCTTCATGATTGTTTGTCTCTTGATGACTCTGCTAGTGGGTTTGGTTTGCTCTTTCAAGTTTGCTCTTCCATAGCATGTGGCCGTATTTCTCTTTCTATTGCTCGTATTCTTGGTGCTGCTCGTTTGATAGCCCTGGATAAGCCTGGCGGTGGAGTGTGTCCCATTGCTGTTGGTGAGGTTTATACAGATTGGTTTCTAGGGCTCTTGGTTTTCAGCTTCATGACAATTTTCATGACCACCTGTTTCCTCATCAGTTTGGTTGTGCTACTCCTGGTGGTTGCAAGACAGTCGTACATGCTTTGTGTGCTACCTTGGATCTTCATCCAGATTGGGTTGTCCTTCAAGTGGATGTTAGAAATGATTTCAATTCTGTTTCTCGAGGGGCCATTTCCAAGAACTTCATGCGGCTCACGGTCCTCTCGCTCAGCTCATCCCGTTTGTTCACTTTTTTTATTCCATGGATGCGCCTCTATATTTCAGTCATGCTTCTCGCTTAGGTGATGTTTCGGTTATCTCGTCTGCTGATGGTATCAGACAAGGTGATCTCTTGGGTGGTGTTCTTTTTGCTTTGGTGCACTTTCGGGCATTGCGTGCTTCTTCTGCTGCTTTTCCTTCTTGTTTGTTTCCCTCTATTGCTGATGACACGCATATTGTGGGACCTACTAAGGACGTCTTTATGGCTTTCCTACATTTCTCTCAACAACTTTTGGCTTTGGGCCTCACTGTCAATCCCTCTAAATGTGTTGCTTGGTGTCCTCAGGGCCTCCTTCCTGAGCTCCCTTTATCTACAGGTTTCAATACTCCTAAAGGACAAGCCAAAAAGGCTAAGTCTATCTTGAATTAATCCATAGTGATTTATGTGGTCCTATGAGTATGCCCTCTTTGGGTCAAGTTATTTTTAAGCTTGAAACCCATCATTTTGAAGTACTATACATAGGTGGCATAGTGGTATCGCTACCTTATGTCATAGAAGTGACCATATATAAATGATCTATAATTTGTTTCATTCAAAGAGATATTTTTTTGGTCTTTGTAAAATTGTGAGTGTTGTAATGGCTAATGTGTAATGTCTTTTGTATTTTGAAAGACATTGTCATACCATATTAGCTTTTTGCTTTAGAATTGCTTAGCTCAATAAATGACACATGTTACATACCATGATATGAGTTAGGATTTAGATGTTTGTAACTTTGTTCTCCAAAATTATTTTCAAATATAAGATAATTGATTATTATCATAGTTCAATCTATGTTACATGTACGATTATCTAGCATCAAATTACTTAAGTATGTGCATATATGATGCAATGCACAAGAACATGTGTACGGAGCAAGACTACATTATATCTTCAAACAAAATATATGTAACAAATCAAATAGTACTTTGATTTGTTTTGCTTTTGAAACTAGACATTGCTTGTTGGATCAAGAATATTAAAAGCTAAAGTCACATCTAATTGGACATGTGATTTGCTCTTGGTTTGTCCTTAGTGAATGTGCTTGAAGATGGGTAAGATTAATAGATGATGTTGAGTTAGAGGGTGATTGCTGATTAAAATATTAGTCCACATGACAACATAGCCCATGTTGTCAAGATCTTTACAACATGTGAACTATTGATGATTTGTCCACCATACCAAAATAAATTTCCCTACATAAAGTTACAATTATAGAAAAGGTTAATGAGCTTTTATAGTTTACCTACTCCTCGCTTCTAGTTGAATAAGAAAAAGCCACAAAGAAGAACACAACACATAACAAGTTTGAACCAACATTAAGTAGCATCCCATGGCCCATACCTTGTGCCTTTTTCAAATTGAGTTTTATTTTTCTTTTGCAAATGCATTTAGTAGGCTTTATTATTCAAGCTATCATCATGTACAATGTACATCCACATGCAAGCGTGTCAAGATTGGAAGACCATGCACCTAAGTTTTGCATCTTTTGCAACAGCTAGGAATTGAACTTGAGTCTTTGTGGATGCATTAACCACTTAATCTTTTTGGGGGGTGGGCTGACCTCTTTGAACTCGAGTCTTTGTGGATGCATTAACTACTTAAGTGGTTAATCTTTTTCGGGAGTGGGGTGAACGCTGGACACTAAACATCCACTATGGAGCATGGACTTGCAAAAACAAATGTTAGGACATGCTCAAGGAGATGACCAAGCTACTTTGCTAAGAAAGATTGGATGGCATCCCCAATTATACGACAAGGTGTATTTTGTTTATGTTGTTATAATGGATTGAGAATGTGGGCTCAAGCCAATTTCTTGTTGACATGTGACATCGAATACTTTTTATTTTTTATTTTCCTCAAATGTACTTGCAATGTTTGCAATGTTGTGTTAGGGCAGATTATTTCAATTATATATATATATATATGGTAGACAAAAATACTTCCAACTAATAATTTTTTTTAAGAAAAAAAATATTTTTATTTCCTATGTACATTGCCTAGACAACTATGACTATGGACAAGTGTACATTTATGTATATATCTATATTGGTGACTATGACTATGGACAAGTGTACATTTTGTGAATATATTTATAATGGTTGTGATAAACATTTTGGATTATGGCACACCAAGGAGGCCATGTCATAATAGTCTATATTATCTCAATTTTCACTCAAAGGTTAGTTTCGACAATAAGTTATGGGCAAATGGCCCGATTTTCACTAAGCATAGACCCCTTGGATTTTATTTGTCGAAGCCAAATAAATCCTCAATCACGCATAAGGGGAGTTGAATTTGAGTGGGCAAGCTCGCAAGTGAAGTTCTTATCCATTGAAATTTTTTTATTTGTTTTTTAGTTTAAGCATGTTGTCTTGATCCACTTTGGATTGAGGGTGTAGGGTTGCTCCTCCTCCCTCATAAATATGATACCCTTAAAAAGCCCTAGGGGATGAAAGTTCATGTGCTAAAAGCTTCAAACATTTCTTGCAATTATCAATATAGCTACGGAATTCTCACTTGAAGCCAGATAATTCTCACACTTTTGCATATTGTGGAAATTACCTATACACCCTCTCTCACCGCTACTGTGATTGGATCTAATTTGAGCCTGAGGTGAGGTAGTTTTTGTGAAACCCTAAAATCCCTCCAATTTCCTACATTTTCTAGAAGTTGTCGATTTTTAAAAATTCTTGCCTTCTAAATATTGCATACCAAATTGCTTGCTAGCAAAATACTTGAAATTTACATTAATAAATTATTTTTCTGACTCAATGAAGCGATGTAACCTAAGCTCTACAAGAATGTGCCTAAATTACTGCACACAAATTTCTTGCATATGAAAATAACAAAGGAACAATTTTCTACGTTCAAAAAGAGTCGTCATTTAATGTAATGGTCAATTTCTTGCAAGTTTTTTACGAAATCGATTTTCGAAAAAAGATGCTGATTCCATTCCTATACTTTGTTAGCTTTCCGAACACTGGTCGTCAGGTGTGGAGTGAAGGAGATGTTTAGTAATGGATGGAGGCTAAGGAGCAAAAGCTTGTAGAACTTTGGGCCTAGGACTAAAAGGCTCTCCTTACTACTTAGTTTTGGAGGGTCAAGGGGTTGATGGTGGGTGGGTGGAGTAGTAGTTACAACTGCACGGCCAAAGGTGAGGCAAAGGTGGTCAGTGGTAGCAGCGGCAGCGGCTGGGCCTTCCGTGGTGGGTGGCAGAAAATCGACCTAAAGCAAGCGGGACCCGCGCATCCCGGACTGGAGGCATGCACCGCCAAGTGTCCGGCCTTCCCCAATTAACAAAAAAAAAAAACTCTCATATTTCTCTCCCACTTTACTAACTACATGGCCCCTGCGGCCTAGACGGTGGAGGCGTATAGGCCGCGCGGCCTCACTCCTCCCCCACGTTGCAGCACGTTCCTGCCTCCGCCCCTACGCCAGGACTCCTAGCTTTCGATGGTCAGATTCTCGTAACGATACGCGGATCTTGCCACGTGTGAATATCCTGACTGTTAGGATCTTGCCACGTGGTAGTTCTGACTCGTGGCAGACATCGAAGTGAGGATGGATTGAGGGATTCCGGGCATTCACCGCTCTGTCTCGTAGCTTAATTGGCAGTCGAAGACTTGTAACTCGCTATCGTTGAAAATTATCTTGGCCAATCGTGATTCTCCACGTGTTGATGTGGTCCGTTGATATCGCTCCAGGTGGCATCATGACACGTGTCTGGCATCCAAGTGCGCGGGTTTAGCGCGTCGCCGCCGTCGCCCCTTCTCGCTCACAACGCACGTTTTGTTCTGTCACGATTGTGTTTTGCTTCTGTCACGACGATGGCAGGGGACAAGCTCTCTCTCTGGGGTTTAAGGGCACAATAGATTCTACGCTCCATCCATCGATCTTTCGACACGTGTAAATGTGCCACGTGGAAACGGCCGATTTTCAGAACGTGGCAAGTTCTGTAGACTTGCGATGGAATCCGACGGTGACAATCAGAGACACCGGCTTCTCTCTCTCCTTCCTGTCGCTTTCTCTCCTTCCTGCTCGCTCGCGATGGCGCTGCTCTCTCTTACTCTTCTTCCTGCTCGCCCGCCACGGCGCAGCACGCTACGTTCGTGCCCCATGGCTAGATCTATGCCACGTAGCATACCACCAGACGGAGTAGTCTGGACGGCTAGTGTAAAACACGCGGCAAGATCTGAACGCTATAAAAGGATCCAACGGTGGCGGTCACGAGGTCGCTCCTGCTCTCTTCCTTGCTTAGGAGACACCAGCACAAGCAAAGGTGGCGGAGGGGGGTCGCCTCTCAAAAAAAATTAAAATTAAAAATTAAAAGGAAGGAAGGGGGGGTGGGTTAGGGGGGGTATTCGGAAATCCAGCACAGAGAGAGCAGGCGAGCCAGCGAGGATTGTTGGCATCGGGGCTTGAACTCCTCCCGGTCTGCCGGTGCCTCCCACTGGCTTCATCATGCGCTCCACTGCTCCCCCCCTCCAACCCACCGGTGCTCTCCATTCTTCTTCTTCTTCTTCTTCTTCTCCTCCTCTGCTGCCTTTGCATTCTCGCATTATATCTCCTCTGCTGCTTCTGCCGCTGTTGCTGCTGCTAGCTATGCCCGCCCATGCGTCATTATTTGCTCTGACCTAAGAAGCCCCATCTCCTTCTGCTGCTGCCTGCACGCACGATCACCTTTTCAGCTAGCGCTCGCCCATCCACCCCATATCCCCTTTCCTTTTCATAATTCTTCTCTTCATTGCCTCCTCTTTGCTTTCTGATTTCCCTTCTGGTGTCCAATTCACCTACACTCACTGCTCTCCTGTTATTGCTGCTCATCATCCCGGATTTTTGCCTGCCTTCATTCTTTCTCTCTGTAAATTCGTCTTTCTTTTCGGTTCCTGCCTCTGCTCTCTCTTCTTTTCCCAGCCCATCACTTGTTGCATGCACCTGGAGAACCCAGAGAATCCACAGAAGCCACAGAAGCCAACGAATCCGCAGAAGCCAAAGAATCTATAGAAGTCATAGAAGTCACAGTTTTGCACCGTTGAGCATGAAAGTGTAGAAGTTGTTCATAGTTGAGAGCATTATCATTTCTGTGGTTCCTCTACTCTGTTTCCAATAAAGCTCGGGGCCGCATTGCAGCACCTAGTGTGCTTCTCCATCCAAGTTGGTGTTGCAATTCACTGGTAAGAGGCTTCTGTGATTTCGGCTAGCCCTCATGTTTGTTCTTGTCATGTCTGGCTAAGGCTCTAATTGCTCCTCCTTCGACTCTCTTTCTGTTTCTTAATGCGTCATTAACTTGTAGGCATTGACGATTCTACTTTCTGTGCGACATATTCGAAGTAGCATTGGAGAGCTTCTCTCTTCTCTGAAAGCAATGGTCAATTCCCTTTTCAGTATCAAGTCATTCATATTTAGGAACTGTGGAGGCGGTATTTACGACTGTTTCTTGAGTGCTATGTAGCTTTTTTCAAAGCTGCCATGAGACATGCTCCATTTCCAATGCTAATTGCCGTGCTTAAGTTCTCCCCATCAGCTTGATAATCATAATAATATTTGCTTCTGTTAAAGTCTTAAAATAAACAGGCCGTTCAAATGATTTCTTTATTGCTGCAATGTGTGGTGTATCTGCCATTCCTTCTAAGCCGATAAACCCCGCCATGTGATGCAAGGTGTTCTTATAGCGGTTTCATACAAGAGGTTCTTGGAATGCATCACAATAGATAGTATCTTATTTTATATGGACTTTGCTTTGGGACTGATATAGAGGATCGTGAATTCTTTTTCTTTTTCTTCAGGTTTGTCAATCAAGTCATTAAGAAGTTGGGAAGATTTTTCTCTTGTTGAGGCATGGAGGATCCGCTTGCATTCATAAGCACAGGTTATGGCACTCCATACCACGATACCAAGTCTAGATGGTGGAAACCTGAGGAATTAGAAAGCGCTGTGGGCTTTGGGCCTGATGCATTCCATGTAGACGACTTGCTAGAATTTTCCAATGAAGTGATAGGTGGGCCTATTGGTGGCCTGCAAGTTTCTGGCCATTCCATTGAATCATCAGTGACATTCGCAGACGCAATGAGCCATCAGTCAGCAACCAAGGGAAAACAGCAGCCTTCTAGACTCAACGACGAAGAGCAGCATGCCAAGGATCTCGGTCTGGATGTAAGTTTATCTTTTCTTTATAGAAATAAAGAAATGATGCTATATGGTAGAAGCTTACTTATTTTTCCTATAAACATGGACATCAATTTCTCTAACTATTTGCGAAACTTTTGATAATTTGTGTTAGTATTTGCAAACCAATGGTGTCTGTACAAATGTACGAAAGCATAAGTGGACATGTTACCTGCGCCTACTCTTTTTTGTCGTAGCATTTAGTCCATGCTATGCATATTGAAGT
Source organism: Diphasiastrum complanatum (assembly GCA_029204225.1). NCBI lineage: Eukaryota > Viridiplantae > Streptophyta > Lycopodiopsida > Lycopodiales > Lycopodiaceae > Diphasiastrum > Diphasiastrum complanatum. The sequence continues at coordinate 48,870,324 of CM055100.1, read as the reverse complement.
TGATGGTCTAAGAGTTTGTGGGTGTACTCCATAGGGTTGAATGTTCCACATCTCTAGAGATAGCAATGATACATTTTGAGTATATGCGCTATTTGAATGGCTCCTTCAAACTTCCGTCGTGATATTGGGTACCAACATAAGAATACATTTTTGAGCATTTGTGTTATTTGAATGACTTCTTCAAACTCTTACCTACCACTCAGCAGTTTTTGGCTGTGACTCGTTGCGATTTTCCAGTATAACGAGATAGCAGAGCTGGACTGGCTCTCCAAATTTGTGGAGGAATCCTACTCCACTGGGGAACATATGAAGGACTATGTCAGCAAAGAGCTGCTAAGTGTTGCAGCTTCTGACAAGCGCCCCGAAATGAGCACCACTCAAGACCCATTTGCGAGGACAAGCCCTCTGGCCATATCTGAGAGCAGCGCAACTTCGGCAAGGAGTACGCCTTTAAGTTGGGAAATGTCTGTGCCAGGCCGTGCACGGAGTAAGCGGTGTAGATCGGGAAGCAGGGTGTGGTCTTCAAGCATTCTCACTTCAGACTCGCAAGGCAATATGGAAGCACATTCTTCTGTGCATGACATGCCCCTCTTTGCAGAGTCTTTCCTATCTTTTGATTATTCAGCTCTTTCTGCAGATAGTGAGTTCATATTAACAGAAGAAGATTCTGCTGAAATTCCTCCTGCAAACAAGTACTTAAAACCTTGCAAAGGTAGAAAACTGGGGCAGAACGGTGCAGCGCCACGGAGGTGCACCCACTGTTTATCGCAGCACACTCCTCAATGGAGAGCAGGTCCCGCAGGTCCCAAGACCCTTTGCAATGCGTGCGGTGTGAGATACAAATCCGGAAGGCTTCTCCCTGAATATCGACCTGCTGGCAGCCCTACTTTCATGGCTCACATCCATTCTAATTCTCATAGAAAAGTGGTTGAAATGAGGCGACAGAAGGAACAGAAGGAGATCAAGTTGCCGCATCAAGACGAATTCGAATTCGATTCAAGGACTGATGACCTCTTTCAGACTTGACATTGAAATGGTGATCTTACCAACATAGATATAGAAAGCTGCCTTGGAAGAAAAGGAGAATCCTTTGCAGTCCAAATCAGTGGGGAGAAGTTTTACAATTGTGCGAAGACAATTTTGAAAATCACAGCTTCCGTTTTACCAGGATAGAACAGACTTTTCATGTTGTTGCATTGTTGAGTTGTAAATGAAGATTGCAATGCACTCGCCGGCCGATCAAGTAGTAGGTACTAGAAGCGAAGATTTTTTATTCATTTGTCTGTGATCTGCAGGACTATGGTTACTTCTTACGACCAGTCTCAGATTGTGTTGTAGCTTGTTATCCCTGGGAAAATAGCTGATATGCTGCCAATACTTGTGTTAGACTGCAGTTCTTGAAGTATTTTGGCTATTTAGCATTTGTAAGTGAAGAAGTCCTTAGAAGGTTGTACTTGAACTAAAATTCTTTTATCCATTCTTTCATCCTCTTTTTCATTTTGAAACTGGTCCATGGATCATAAGCAATCATGATCAGGCCACTGCACATTGCTGGAGGTATTATCAATCCATCACAATTTCATCTTGGTTTGATGAAGGCACTCATTCAGATTCTTGTATTATGTTCCACTCTGTCAATTAGTATTTCCTTTTAAAGTTGCTTGGTCTACATAGATTTCTAACTTTAGTATATCTTTCCAGAAGCAGTCCTGATATCTTTTCTGTGAAAAATTTGCTAAGATTATATGTAGTAGTTAGCATGTTTACAAAGAGTTCTAGTGGTTATTCTTCTATTTTTGCCAGTTGAATGATCCAAGGGTTGGCTCACTTGGTTAGCTTGGCATCCAAAGTTTCTGTGGTCCTAGGTTCAAAACCCCCTTGGAAACCAAGATGTATTTCTGCCTGTTGTTGAAGTTTTGTCTTGAGAGCTTCATCTTAAAAGTTTGCTAAGAGTATTATATGTAGAAGTTAGCATGTTTGCATAGATTTTTTGTGGACATTCTTCTACTGCTAGCAGCAGTTAAAGAAGTCTTGAGAGCTTCGTTGGCATCTATAGCTCATGCAATATCTAAAGGTTTAGTTACATCCTTGCTTCAGATATTCTGAGGATCAAGTTCAACATGTATGTACTGCCATTCTTTGGAGTTTATTTTCAATCATTTGCAAGTGGCTCTTGATTGTTTTTTCATGCTTGGGATTGTCCGAGATGTTACATGAAAAAAAGTTTAGCATGTGCAGCTTTAGTTTGAATTGAGTACTTGCACATTTCTGTGCCACGAAATGGTGTCCAGAGATTTAAATTCAGATCTCGGTGTTGGAAAGCATATGCATGCTCAAGCTCAGTTTTTAACCACAGGGGTTAGAAATTGTTGTATAGGCTCCCTTGTAGTTTTGCTGCAAGTAATATTACACTATTAAGTGGATCTGTGTTTAAGCTTTTGTGTGACTTGCGTGTGTTAAGCTAGGTTTGAACATTTTATTATTCATACATAACTCAAGGGACATGTGAAGTTTGAACTTGAGTCAATCGTCTCTATATTGTTAGTTTGATCATTTATAAAAGTCTTATCAAGAATTGAGAATTTCTGCCTTAGTTTGAAAGCAAGGATATCATCATCGAGATTGGCATAAGAATTTGGGCTCAAATTTTTTCGTCACATCTTTTACCATATGACAATATTATAGAGACAATGCACGAGAACTTTTTTTATGAGTAGATAGATCTATAGATTTTCCTCTAATTAGTCAGAATTTGCCTTGCCACAAGTAGACAAATCATCACCTTGGTGACACTTTCCTTTAGTCTAAGCTTGAAACCTTTTTGAAAGACTCATCAATTTGGAATATAGAGAAGTCTCTATTGCCAATATAGGAGTTTTGCCTACAAAATCATGACTCAAGCCTTGGCTCCAAAAAGTAGATGGTCCTACCATCCTAATAGAAGTTGCACTCCTTGTGATAATGTTGAAGTAACCTTTCAACATATCTTTATCTATTGTCAATCTTTACTTGAGTGTCAACTTTAGACATCACCATTGTATTCCACTTTATTCACATGATGAAGCCATTCTTTTTTGTAGCTACCTTTCTACTCCTATCAATAGTTTTCTTTGTTGGCATTTGTGCAAGCTGAATTTGTGGGCTACTACCATTGCACACAACCATAGGCTTTTTGAGGACAAAGCTTATGCCATATCACCATTGAATCTATCACTCGTGCTTTTAGATTTCTTTTACTATTTTCAGCACAACAATAATATGTGGCGTTCCTTGTATGAAGTGTACTTTGATAGACTTACTTTTAAGCTCCTTGCAATGTGTGCCACTTCAGCCCACGAATTTAGAATCCCGAGGTTTTGCTTAATCGTTGTTTAGTAGGGTCCTTCTAGCTCGTGAACTTCTAGTGCATCCCTTTACTAAAGGCTTTTGTATACCTATTGTTTATAATCCAGAAATGTCATTACTCACTCCAATAAAAACATTGGAAGAAGGTTAGTAATGCATCATTGGAAGAATATTAATGATGCATCCTAGCAGTAATTGTCGGCCTCTCTACTAATTGAGAGAACTTTTTTTAACATCAAATCTTTGTTAGGTGTTTGAGCTAAAGTGAACCCTTTTGTCAAGACTAACAAAGTCAAGTTGGGTATTGCAATGGAGTTGGGTAAGAATGTTTATGCGATCTTTGTGGCACATGCTGTTGTTATGTGCCAATCATACCATTCTAACACTATATACATTCATAAACATCAAATTGACATGGTAAAAGCAAGAAATCAAAAAACTAGTCGAGAATTAAAATACTAGACAAAATGTGAAAGACTTCACCAAATTAGGCAAAGAAAGGTAGATATCTTGATTGAATGGGTATTGGCACATGAGGCACCAAAAGCAAAAGCCGTAGCTCTCATTGAAGAGAAGCTCCCAAATCTCATAAGAGTCGATTCAAATTATATGAATGTAGAATAGCTTTGAAATTTAGCATGACTCTAGCTATTTATAGTGGGCCTTTGTGCCTCTAATATGGGTTTAGAACCTTCTTCATCTAAATTGGGCCTTAAAACCATTATTACAAATCTCGCCATTAACAAAGATGGTGTGGGTGTCTAAGCCCTTTTATTGACTATCTTATTGAACTAGTCGTATTCTAATTTATCACCATGGCTATATTTAGCAACATTTTATTTTCACATGGGCTAATTACAAGAGGTCAGACAAATAGATACAAGCATGAATTAAGACAAATCCGTGTCATGATAATCCACCCTTGAATAGTTTCAACAAGTCACGCACTAACGTCATATCACCTAAGCATATCCATGCTTTTCAAAAATTCTCCAGCCAAGACACTATTATGATCTTGTACATTTTTTTTTTGATCTTGTATATAAGACACTATTATGACATTTCAAAAACTTAAATGGATGCAAATGACTTGTTTTAGCTCTAGCAAAGGACACAAATATATGATCAGAAGATATATATATATATATATATATATATATATATATATATATATATATATATATATATATATATATATATATATATATATATATATATATATATATATATATATATATATATATACATACATACATACATACATACATACTAGCATAGTGTGCCCGCCGATGGCAGTCAGTTGATGGTCTGTGTGTGTATGAGTGTATGTTTATGTGTATGTGTATGTGTATGTGTATATATGTGTATGTGTATGTATATGTATATGTATATATCTATGTGTGTGTATATGTATATGTATATGTGTATGTGTATATGTATGTATCTGAGTGTGTATGTGCGTATGTGTAAATATATATTTGTGTATGTAAATATATATGTGTATGTATATGTATGTGTCGGTATATCTATATGTATATGTATATGTGTATGTGTATGTGTATGTGTGTATATGTGTGTATGTGTAATGTATGTGTGTGCATGTGTATGTGTATGACTGTATGTGTTACGTCCATGTCCAGTATGTGCCCAGACCTATAATTGGACATAGGAGCAGTTGCATGGTGTTTGACTTCTATAATGCAAGAATAGCACGTCAATTGCTATTCCAGGTTGCATTGGGATCCTAAGAGGCATATTCTCTCCTCTTGGGAGAGAATATATAGTGGAAACTCGCCCATCTACCTATTGGATTTTCTGATCCTTGTAGCCATGAGCCCCTCCTCTCTTGCATTCGGTCACCATGGCATGGGAGTGACGTGGTTAGGGTATTGACTAGCCATTTCCTGTTGGTTGGGTGATGCATGTCAGTTGAAAGTCAAAAGGGTGCTTAGATAGTGATTTTTAGCCAAAAAATGGAGTTTTTGGAGTAGAAATGGGCTATAAGCACCATAATTGACTAAATTCGGAACATGTAGTTGCATGTAATGGATTTACAAGGATTTGGGTCTGATTGCAGTTAATTGTGGATTTGATCCACAAATTTTAGTCAAAACATGATTTTTTTTTAAGGTTTTTGGACTAATTTTGGGGTTGTTCATAAAATTCATTGCCAATATTCTACATGCACATTTTCAGAGGTGTAATGAAGTTGTCCTAAGGCTTTCATGATGTTCGGTTAGGATTGGACACCATTAAGGGTCTCAAAAAGTCAAAAAATAGTGTACTCTTGGGGACTTTTGATCATGAATGCCTATCAAATGATGGTCTAAACCTATTGGATCTTGTTATAAACATAAAGATATGATGATTTGCCTCTGTTTTGAGCCATCATGCATCCAATTTGGTTGTGTGAGGCTTAGGCACCATTATGTTGAAGTTTTGCTTGTTGAAGAAGTCCAAAAATGCATTTTTTGCATGATCTGATCCTATGATTGCTTGTTGGACCTGTTGGAAGACTCTATGCCTCTCTAATGAACCTTAGAAAAGTGCTTGTAACCTCTGATTGGATGCTTATTGGGCTGTAGATGGATTTTGATGAATCAACCTTGAGAAAGTGTGTCGTCCTACCTATTTTTTGGTCAGTTACAGCTCGCACGTGTGAAGCCTACGTGGTAGGGTGATGTAGAAAGTGTCTTGCAGACCTACTCTCCCTCCATAATGTGCTTTACAGCGACCAATTTGGTGTCATGTAGAGAAAGTTATGGCTACCGGAAGTTTGGCAATTTTTGAATAAAATTTACAAATTTTTTGTAATATTCTGATGCATGCATGCATGTAACTCAGTCTAGTGCTTTTTTGTTGATGAATCCTCCTTCCAACAAGCATGTGATTGGTTGCAAGTGGGTATTTCGGATCAAGTTCAATCATGATGGCACCATCAACAAACATAAAGCAAGATTATGTGCCAAAGGATTTGCTCAAATCCATGGTCTTGATTATGAGGAGACCTTTGCACCCGTTGCAAAGATGGTGACAATAAGAATTCTTATTTCTCTTGCTTTTTTTTTCAAGTGGAAGGTGTTCCAATTAGATGTATCCAATGCTTTTCTAAATGGTTATCTTGAGGAGGAGATCTATATGGAACAACCTCAAGGATTCATCAAGGATGAGTTCAAAGTGTGCTTGCTCTTCAAAAGTCTTTATGGACTCAAGCAAGCACCAAGATCATGGTATTCAAGACTTAACTCTTTCCTTATCTCACTAGGATTTACTCTTAGTGACTATGATCCTTCCATGTATCTAAAGTTTGTTGATAGCAATATTGTCATTCTTCTAATTTATGTTGATGACATTATTCTTTGTGGAAGTTGTATCAAGCTAGCTGATGAAACCAAGCTAGCACTTGGATGTGAGCTTAAAATGCAAGATCTAGGAGAGATACATTACATCCTAGGCCTAGAAATTGATTTTTATGAAAATCATGTCTTTATATGCCAATCTAGATATGCTCACTCTATGCTGAAAAAATTCCATATGGAAAATTCTAAGAGCATAGATACTCCAATGGAGCAAATTGTAAAAGATCCTAATAAAGGTGATGAAAGATCCTTTGAGGACATCACACTTTTTAGGAGTCTTGTAGGCTCCTTGATTTGGCTTACCATTACTAGGCCCGATCTTAGTTTTTGTGTGCACAAATTGAGTCAATTTATGCAAGAACCTAAGATCCATCATTGGAAGATGGCCAAGAGGATTTTAAGATATGTATCTTCATCTTGTGATTATGGTCTACTCTATAAAAGTGAAGATCTATCCATTATTGGCTACTCGGATTTGGACTTTTCAAGTGACAAAATGGATCAAAAGTCTATTAGTGCATACACTATCTTTCTTGGAGGCAATCTAATATCTTGGCTTTCCAAAAAGCAAGATACTATATCTCTCTCTTCATGTGAGGCCGAGTACAAAGCACTCACTACAACTACCAAAGAAGTGCTTTGGATCAAGAGGTTATTAATGGAACTAAAGTGCATCAAGGAGGATGATCTACCAATGATCAAGTGTGATAACATCTCGGCCCAAGCTCTTGCCAATAATCCCATATTTCATGCAAGAAGCAAGCACATAGAAGTGGCACACCATTTTGTGAGAGAAAAGCTTATTGGAGGAGAAATCTATTTGGAGCATGTCAACTCGTCCTCTTGTATTACCGATCTACTCACCAAGCCTTTGAGCAAAAGTGCTTTCATCAAGCATAGATCTAATCTTGGAGTTATATCAAGATCAATGCTCAAATCTTCATAGATAATTTTTTAGGAGGAGTGTGAAGAATTGAAAAAGATTATCTATGTTAGATATAGGGGTCTTATGTTTTTTACATCAAGCATCTAGGTGTAGGATGTTGATAGGAATAAATTTGGCATAGATGGCAAATTATGCATTTCCACTTCTAATGCCACTATTGAGCCAAAATAGAGTAAGAGGCTAAACACTTGCTAATTAGAGTGTAGACAAGTGTAAAGTTTTTGTTTGATGAATTCCAAGAGGTCCAATAGGATATAGAGGTGGAACCTTGTGAGGTCCAATAGGAAATTGAGGTGTGCTTGAATATAGTCCAATAGAATTAAGAGGTGCATAGATCAATGATCCAATAGGATCAAGAGGTGACAAAATGTGGTCCAATCATAGTTAAGCATAGTGGTAGCTCGTGGACCTACTAGTATCATTGTACTCCTCATTTTGAAATCAATTGATTTGGTGATTTCATGGATTTTGTGAGTTTTTGGATTTCTAGCTTTCTCTCTCTACCTGAGAGCTCTTGATGCATTTTCTCTCTCTACCCGAGGAGAGCAGCTTGTTTTTACTTAGATTATTTTTTGAATATTTCCCACACGTGTGAGTGAGAGTTGGAAGTGATTGAATGCATGTAGTAGTGTGTTTTTGCCATAGGATTCAAGATTGATCTTGAATCTCAATCTAGTCTTGATCTTGGTGCATCTACACACCTTAGGAGATCACAAGTACATGTAATGGACAGTCCACACGTGTGAAAATCAACAAGTAGTAGTGGCTGAGTTTGTAAAGGTAGCCGCTTCTTGTTCCGTAGGCTAGAACCTTTCGTGATTTGTCAAGAATTGTGCAGCCATCCATATCGAATTTGACCCTCTGACCTGAATCGGTGATTCTGCTAACTGAGAGCAGATTCTTGGTCAGATTTGAAACGTGGAGAACGTTGGACAACGACTTGACCTCACCTCTCTTGAATTCAACTCTGCCTATTCCTTCACCTTTGATTGAATGTGATGAATTGTCTCCAAGTTGCACAACTCGAGAGTGGGTGAATGACTTGCAGTCTTTGAACCAGTCATGATGGTGAGTCATGTGTTGAGTTGCTCCAGAGTCTAGATACCAAGAATCGATATCCTGTTGTTCTTCGACTTTGGTCATGAAAGCTGCTTCATCTTCCTCTTCTTGTTGCTGATTTGAGTGACTGGTTGTAGCACTATGTGCTTGTTGTTGGAACTGCTTCTTCTTTTCGTTGTTGTACTTCAAAGTTCGGCAGTCCTTGATTTCGTGGCCGGACCTCTTACAGTATCAGCAGAATAGTTTCTGCACATGTTGGAATGATAAAGAGCTTGAATTCGATCCTGGACCGGAATTTGGTCCAGACTGCATGTTGCTCTTCTTGTCAGCATAGCCTGACTTTGTAGATCTCTTGGATCTAAACTTCTGATTTTTTGAATACAGAGCTTGAGGATTTGATCCTGAGCCTGAGGAGGATGCCGATCTTCTGATCTCCTCTTGTAGAAGCAGCGAAATTACTCTTGATAAAGTGAGGTGCTCCTGGGTAGAAATTGCCATTATCCAATTTTCGTACGCTTCAAATAGACTCGATAATAGAGTCATGAGTGATTTCCCACAGTTCTTTGGCTAGAAGTATAACCTTCATCTTGAATTTCTAGAGATGGTAGTTATCTCCATCGAGTTTGTCAATGAGAAATGAACTAGATGATGGATCCATTCTGGTTGGACTAGATCGTTGGTAGAAACAACGATTGTCTGAATACTGTTGGCTGTGCATTTGCTAGAAAGATGTCTTGATAGAAACAAGACTGATAATCCGCAGTAAAAATGCAGATTACTGAAATGCCTACTCTGATACCATGTCATAAAACGGTGGTCATGAGCACAGCAGAAGCTCGGTTGCTCGAAGTGTAGGTGTGTAGGAACGAAAACGCAACAGTTAGCAACAGAAATATTCAACTAGAAGAATTCATACAGTTTGTGCAAGTGAAGGACGCAGTAGTGAGACAAAATTGCACTCTGATAAATATCAACAGTGAGTACAATGGCTTGAAGTAATAACTTTAGCTTGCTGAGCGTGATAACGCTGGCTACAAATAATTCTGATTGAAAGAGAAAATTCAATTGTTCTTCTTCTTAATGCTTACATAGCTTGATTCAGCTAATATAGAGATTTACAAGAGAGAAAATATCTTACAAGCCTTTAAGGCTATTTACGCAAGTCTTTGCATATGTACAAAAGTTGGTAACCTCTTCACCGCCTTTTGGATATTTGATTGTCCAGCTGTTTTTAGGGTTGCTGATACGTTTGGCGACGTCGGTTTGCCAATGCAGAAAAATGCGAAAAAGCCGAAGGTGCCTTAATTTAAGGTAGTGAAAAAAGACGAAGGTGCCTAAAAAATGGTTTTAAGGCATTTTGGGTTTAGTGTCGCATTTTTTGCAAAGAGGCAAAAAAGGCGAAGGTGCCCAAAAAATGGTTTTAAGGCATTCTGGGTTTAGTGCCTCATTTTTCGCAAAGAGGCGAAAAAGACGAAGGTGGTCCAGAAATGGTTTTCAAGTCATTCTGGCTAGTGGGTTGCTTTTTTCGTGAAGGCACAAAAAAAGGGCAAGGAATGTAAAAAGCAAAGTGCCTTAAATCGTTTTAAGGCATAAATGCGAAAAAAAACTTTAAAGCGAAAAAAATGTGAAGGTCGTTGTTGGCCTTCTGTTTTCAAGATGCTCATTACTTAACGATTTTCAAGGTTGAGCATAAGAAATCTAACACTATACACCTCACCACCCTTACTTCACCAAGATTCCCCCTTACACCTCTCACACTTGTTTATGGCACCTCATCCACTTCCCCAAGCCTCCCCAGTCCCTATAAGAAGAGGAACTCGCCCCCCTCCTTGCCCATGCATTCCCTTTTCATTCTAGCTTTCCTTTTGCTTTTGTTTCTTTGTGTGTAGGTGCTTGGAGAAGGAAGCTTGGAGCTATGGCATAAGGAGGTTATGCCCAACTTGGATTGAAAAGCTTTTGGAATCATCAACACACACACACACTCACTTACTCTCACTCTCACTCTCACTCTCTCTCTCTCTCTCTCTCTCTCTCTCTCTCTCTCTCTCTCTCTCTCTCTCTCTCTCTCTCTCTCTCTCTCTCTCTCACACACACACACACACACACACACACACATTTTATCCACTTCTAAAACCATGACCAAAACATTTGCATGTTCATTTTGTATTTATGCATGCTTGTAATTTGGGTGTTCTAAGCTTATGCATGAGTATGGAATGACATCTAATCTATGGTATGCTTATGCATTTGATATGCATGTGTATGAATGGTTGTCTAGTACCATTTGCATGTCATGAAAATCTATGTCTAAAGTCTATGCATGATCTTCCATTGATGCTTAACCATTTGCATGTCATGGAAATCTATGTCAAATGTGTATGCATGCTCTTTTATTGATGTTAAACAATTGCATGTCTAATGTCCAATGACCATGCATGTTCCTATTTTGATGTCCATACTTTTGCATGCATATGAAAACAAGTCCAATTCCCATGCTTGATGATTTTTGCCAAAATGTAATCCCTTTTTAAGATTATGAGATTCTTTAGAATCTAAACTTTTCGCAATCAAAATGATGTAAAGACTTCAAGAAACTATTAAACCATTCTATCCTTTGTATATGTAATTGGTCGAGGACCAATTGGTTTTGCATAATATGAAGAGATTTCTTTGGGGGGGGGGGGGGTTTGTCCCATCTTGACCCCTCATCATGTCTTACGATTGAATGCTTTATGGTTGAATGAAGTTACTTCTTTGATAAGCTTTGTATTTCCTTTTGATATGTTTATAAATATTTTCTTGACTTGTTTTTAAAGACTAATTCTTAATTGGAACTTTAGAATTTTAGGAGACCTTCCCTTCTAGTTCATAGTTTGGTATCAGAGCCAAGGATTACTATTCTCTTTTATTTCTATGTGAACTTGTTGTGAAGGCCTTGTATGTTCATGCATGCATGTTTATTTTCGAATTGACTTTCCTTCCGCTCGAATCTCCTTCTTTTTGCAAGATCTCTTTAATACAAGAGCTAATAGACTCCATTTGGGGGATCCTCGAGAATTAGATCTCCAAATTTCTTTTTATTTTAGAGACAATAATCTATAAATTCAAGCTTCTATCTTTCTTTTTGGAGATTGGCATCTTTCGGAATCACAAGTCTATTTATGTGTTTGGCCTTGAGTTTGTGTTTTTCAGGTAAATTCCAAAACTCCAATAAAGATGGATAGCTCCTCACGAGGCTCCTCAAGTTCCTCTCCATCCTTGTCGTCATCACCTCATGTTTCCTCCTAGTCAATTCCTCTTCTAAATCTAGGAAAAGGAGGTTTGCTAAGATTGACAACAAACTTTTCAAGTTTTTTAAGTTCGATGGAGATGCTAGTTATGTGGAGAGTTTGTTTGCTTGGATTCGAAATCTTGATACCTTCTTTGAGAAAAATAGAATCTACTTGGCACAGTTTTAAAAAAACAAATTAAAGCCATTTTTTTCCAAAGGGATACAAGAAAGATACTCTAGCTTCTTGGGATATTTTTAGAAAAAAACAGAATGAGAAAATAGTTGAGTATGTTAGGAGATTTTGGGAGTTATTTTTAAAAGTTCAAACCTTGCATTCCATTTCCAAAAAAGAACAATAGAGGAAATTTTATTCGGGTTTGCATAGAAATATACAATATGGCTTAGATCTAGTAGAAGTTGATATTTTAGAACAAGTCCTATACTGTGCTACCAGGATTGAGCTGCAGCAAAATCATCAAAATGAAGGTGGGAACAAAAGGAAGGAACCTCCCACAACTCAAAACCCAAAAGAAAAGATTCAACGCCTTTCCAAGGAACAAATGCAGGTATATCGCAAGGAAGGAAGATGCTTCAAGTGTGGGAAAAGGGGACACCTTTTCTTCAAATGCCCTCTCAAAGATGCCAAAGCTTCAAGTGCGGACAAAGGAAAGCGGGTGGTTGTACAAAGCATTGAAGATACCCAAACCCATGACCTTCTCAAATCATGGGGACAAGTCCATAACAAACTTTGTCTAATTCTATTTGATGCAGGCTCCTCTCATAATGTCATCTCTTTTAAGTTTGCACAAGAAATAGGAGTTGGTTCTTTTACCGAATCTATGCTTAAGGCTAAAGGTGCTTTTGTTGATGGTGATGCAAACATCTACCATGTAATTGGTAAACTTAAGCTCCAAATCTCCGACTACTATGAATCTATAGAATTCATAGTAGGACCTTTGCAAGGAGTAGATGTAATCTTAGGCATGTCTTCACACAAAATGCACAATCATGTTGTGGACTACAATTATGGAAGCAAAAGGTAAAGCCATTAGTGTGCATGCAGGACATAGTGGCCAAACAATTTCTTTGGTAAGTTATATTCAAGTAGCAAAAGTACTAAAGAAAGCAGTATTTTCTTACTTGTTGTTTGTTCAAATTATGGATAAAGATGTTGATGTGAATGCAAATTCCTTGGACAAAAGTAGAACATTCTTTGATGATATCTTAGTCTTAGTGCAAATGAAGAAGAACATAAAAGACATCTAGATATCGTCTTTAGAACTCTACAAGAAAACTCACTTCTCATTAAGGGGAAGAAAAGTGAATTCTTCCTAGAAAAGATACACTTCTTAGAACATATGATTTCTAAGGAGGGAATCCAAATGGACCTTTCAAAGATAGAAGTCGTTCAAGATTGGCCTAAATTAAGAAATAATCATGAAGTTCGGTCTTTCCTAGGCTTATGTTCCTATTATCGAAAGTTCATTCGCCATTTTGCTCATATAGCCTCACCACTCCATGAACTCACAAAAAAGAGGGTAAAATTCCATTGGTACAAGAAAGAGCAAAATGCATTTGATACTTTAAAGCATGCCCTTACCACCGGAGTCCTTATCATTCCCGACCTTCTTAAGCCTTTCTTTGTGGAAGTAGATGCAAGTCTTGATTGTATTGGAGCAGTCTTAAACCAAGAAGATCATGTCGTAGCCTATGAGAGTAGAAGACTTCAAGGGCCAGAAGTACAGTATGACATATATGAAAAAGAACTTTTAGCTACTATACTTGTCCTTAAGTTATGGAAGCACTACCTTTTAGAAAATAATTTCTTGGTTAAAACAGATCATCAAACCCTTATATACTTTCTCACTCAACAACTTATTCGAAAAAAACATCTACAATGGGCCAACTATCTTAGTACCTTCCATTTTCAGTTGATTCATCATCTAGGAAAGGATAATAAGTCGTCGATGCATTATCAAGAATACCCAAAATAAACCATATTTCCATAGCATATCATGAAGACTTCATTCCCATGAAAGGTATGTATGCTAGTGATTTAGACTTCAAACATATCTTTGAAACACTTGAGAAGGATCAAAGCCATAAAGACTGTCTTGAAAGAAGGATATTTATTCAAAGGAGATAAGCTATGTATTCCCATGGCCTTTAGAACCAAGATCCTTCAAGAAATCCATAATCCACCTTATGTGGGACATAGTGGAATAGCTCATACTCTTGAAGCTTTAAAAAGGTTCTTTTATTGGCCTACCATGCATCGAGACACAAGACATTATGTAAATGCATGTTTAGTATGTCAACATGATAAGGACGAGTGACGATTAAAGACTCTAGGACTACTTCATCCATTGCCTATTCCTGAATCTCCCTTGGAACATATTACTATGGACTTTGTCTCTGGGCTACCTAAAACCAAAAATGGAAATGAAATGATTTGGACTGTCATTGATAGATTCGGCAAACAAGCTCATTTTATTCCTTGTAAGAATAAGCTTAAAGGACCTGAACTGCTCATCTATTTATCTGTCATATCTTTAGGCTTCATGGTTTGCCTAAGAGGATAGTATCTGATCGAGATACAAGATTCACCAGCAACTTTTGGAGAGCCCTTTTTGACAACTTAGGAACAACTCTCAAATATTTTTCTTCCTTCCACCCTCAAACCGATGGTCAAAGTGAGATTACCAATTGAACCATCATAGACTTGTTAAGAAATTATGTAGGTGATCAAAAGATTCAATGGAAACACTATCTTCCTATTCTAGAATTCGCTTACAATAACACAGTTCATTCTTCTACTGGTAAGGCACATTTTGAAGTAATGTATGGAAAACCTATCTTGCCTCTATGTTAAAGACTAAAGAAAAGATTTTTGCCTCAGATGAATTTGTGCAGGATTATCAAGATACCTTTTCAAAGGTTCAACAATCCATTGCTAAGGCACAATAAAAGCAACAAAAGAGTGCAAATATGCGTCGGTGGGCAATCAGGTACGAAGAGGGGAACTAGTTCTCCTAAAATTTGAAAAGAAAAGGCTCAGAAAAAAGAAGGATAGTATGAAACTATACCCAAACCTAGCCCAAAAGTATTATGGACTTTTTAAAAGTCAAGAAAGTAATCAATGAGGTTACATGTGAACTTGACTTACCTCTTACTGGGAAAATCCATGACAAATTCCATGTAAGGAAGGCTCAATCGAGTCTATAAAGATTTGGAGAAGAAACCAAAGGACTGATCACCCTTTGTGACTCTCTCCACTATGATTGGGGATGGGCAACCCTTAGAAAAAAAAGGCCTAGGAATTGATGGATATTATGCAAGATAAGATGGACATATACTAACCTTTTACAATAGAATAAATGCACTTGGGTGAAATCCCAATGTTGTAACCAAGCAAACACAACTTGAAAGTGAAAATGGTTGTCTAGTACCATTTGCATGTCATGAAAATCTATGTCTAAAGTCTATGCATGATCTTCCATTGATGCTTAACCATTTGCATGTCATGGAAATCTATGTCAAATGTCTATGCATGCTCTTCCATTGATGTTTAAACAATTGCATGCCTAAGGAACCCATGTCCAATGACCGTGCATGTTCTTATTTTGATGTCCGTACTTTTGCATGCATATGAAAACAAGTTCAAATCCCATGCTTGATGATTTCTTGCCAAAAACTAATCCCTTTTTAAGATTATGAGATTCTTTAGAATCTAAACTTTTTGCAATCAAAATGTTGTAAAGACTTCAAGAAACTATTAAACCATTCTATCCTCTGTATATGTAATTGGTCTTGCATAATATAAAAAAAAAAGTCCTTCCGGGGGGGGGGTCCCCATCTTGACCCCTCATCATGTTGTCTTATGATGGAATGCTTTGTAATTGAATGAGTAACTTCTTTGATAAGCTTTGTATTTCCTATTGATATGTTTATGAATATTTTGTTGACTTGTTTTTTAAGACTGGAACTTTAGAATTTTAAGAGACCTTCTCTTCTAGTTCACACTTTTAATGATTAAGTATGGTTTTGGAATCCTGTAAATTATGATTGACGAATCATAAGACTCTAAATGTTATGATTGAAGAATCATAAACTGATACTTTATGGACATTAGAAGATTATATGGAAATATGATGATTCTTGATCAATTGGTTGAGTCAAAGATTTAGATCTGTTACTCTAAATTTCTTTACTCCAGTGCACATTTGAGATTACAAAATAGAACTCATTTTATATAGTACCGTTTGGTAGTATATGGCAATCTTTGTGAATTTTATCACTCATAATTTATATTTCTAATACTTATGGTAGTACATTTCTCACTTTTTGGAGCTTGATAGGTCCCACAAGTTAATGCAATAAAGGCATCTTTGGTCCCACGAGTTAACAATCATGGACCTACTTTATCTAATTTGAATTTGGATCATAAATGTTTTGCCCTCCAAATGATCAGTTCAGTGCTATCCTTGTTTTCTGTTAGCAGTGATATCGTTGCTTTTTGCTATAATCAGTTCACATTGCTATCTTGCTTTCTGCACTATAGTTGGTTTTAGATCTTAATTGGCTACTTTAACTATTTTTGGTACTTAATTTGGTACTTTAGCTACTGTTGATACTTAACTTGGTACTTTAGCTGCTTTTGGTACGTAGTTAGGTACTTTTGATATTGTGGTAGTAATTAGCTATTTTTGGTACTTAATTGGTACTTTCCTACTTTTGGTACTTTAGCTGATTTTTGTACTTAAGTAGTACTTTAGCTACTTTTGATACTTAATTTGGTAGTTTTGGTAGTAATTAGCTGCTTTTGGTACTTACTTAACTTGGTGCTTTAGTTGCTTTTGGTACTTTAGCTGCTTTTGGTACTTAAGTAGTACTTTGTTACTTTTGATACTTAGTTTGGTACTTCTGCTATTGTGGTAGTAATTAGCTGCTTTTGGTAGTTTAGTAATTTTGGTACTTAACTTGGTACTTTAGTTGCTTTTGGTACTTTTGGTATTATGGTGGTAATCAGCTGCTTTTGGTTCTTAATTTAGTACTTTTGGTACTTTAGCTGCTTTTGGTTCTTTTGGTATTATGGTAGTAATCAGTTGCTTTTGGTTTTTAATTTAGTATTTTGGTACTTTATCTACTTTTGGTACTTAATTTAGTACTTCAGCTGATTTTTGTACATAACTTGGAATTCTAAAAAACTGCTTCTGGTACTTAATTTGGAAGTATAGCTTCTTTTAGTACTTTATTTGGTTATTTGGTACTTTCTATGTGAGGATTTATAGTGAACAGTTTGTGTTAAAATGAACACTCTGTTTTTCAAAAAAAATAAATGAATGAGTACCCGATCCTGCGAAAGTTCTGTTACTCAGCCGAGGAGCTTCATGAAGAATATGGCTTGAGCCTAGAGGGCAAACTTGCAAAAGACCTGTTAGACACTGATCTGCGAAACAGTCAGTGGCTAAAGATCTTCAAGTTGGGATATAAAAAAAATGTTAAGATATATTTTAACCAACTGCATCCACAATTTGTGGATGATTGTCGTATGTTGTTCCACAAGGTGTACCAGGCTCCTCCCTCCTACGCGAAATCACAACCAGATTCGCCAAATGCTATGCCTTTGAGTGTTGTAAGGCCACCAAATTGGACCCTGTCTATCACAAGATAGAATGGGCGAGATTTGGCGAAAATGTGATTGCAATGTGCAGCAACAAGAAGGATGGCCTACAGAAAAAGCTGGAAAATTGGAGTAGGGCTAACAAGCCCCCTCAAAGTGGGCAGCCAAGAGTTGGAGACAAGAGAGAGCACTCCAGTAAGGTCGGAGGTGAGGACAGTGTGTCCCACGCTGGTCTATCCACTCCAGGAAATATGCCTGAGGTGGAGGCGATGAATCAAAGAGAGTCAGAGAAAGATCAGGAAGGATGCTTGCAAGACTGTCAGAATTAAAGGATAGCATTCAGAAGAAGAAGAAAAAATTATTGGTCAGGCAGGGTGAAAACACGGTCGTCCAAGTAACCAAGGACGAGATTCATGAGCTGGAGAAGCGCCTGGTTGAGCTGCGGACACTGACTCTTTCCAATGAAGAGGAGATAAAAGAAGTGGATGATGAGCTCAATTTAACCAGCCGCATGCTAAAAAAGGTGGAAGTGCAAGCAGTCCCTCGAAAGAGAGGTTGTCGAGGAGGAGGTAAATTTTTTGGTAGTCTTCTTTTTTCTGTTTGGTACTTTTCGTTCTTTTGAAGCTTATGAATGCGTTGTGGTCATTATAATGAAACCTTTGGAACTTTTAATAATTTTCATGTTTTGGTACTTCTGGATTCGTTTTTTAATAATGTTTGGCATTTTCTATATAATATTTGATACTTTTAATATCTTGTTTGGTACTTTTGGTACTTCTAGATTCATTTTTTAGTACTGTTTGGCAGTTTTATGCTTTGTTTGGTAGTTTTTAAAAAATGCTTGATAGTTTTGAAGCTAATGTATAGTATATACAGGGTTGGCTATTGTTTGGTAATGTTGTTTATTGTTTGGTGCTATTTTGTAATAATTCGGATTTTCATTATAGAGGGAATACAAAAAGCTGGAGTCAGATTGGAAGGATGCTCAAGGGCACGCTGATTTTCTGAATCTCATGCAAGAGAGGATCGGTTGGGGGCACAGATTTACTTTGTTCCCAAGACCCCACATGGTGGGTGGAGCAGACTATATCCAAGCCAAGGGTTTTGCATTGCATGTGACGAGTTTTTGGACTCCACCTTTCTTCTCGGATCATTCATGTTTGCATGTAGGCATTTTTACCATCCATTATGTTTTGTTGTAACCATAAGCATCAAAAACTTTTGTGTGAAACCAGGGTGCACAGCGAGAAGATCCTCGAGGAGGCCAAGACTTGGGCTCACAAGGGACTTGGAAAGATTAAGTTTCTTTTGGAACTGATTGCTTTGGTATTCTTGGAGTATCCCAACAACGGTATTTGTTACTTTGGAGAATCCTAGAATTATACTTATAACACGTTTCTGAGTCTTTTCATGTTTCAGAGTACCAGCTTTGGTTCTCTATTCTTCAATTTTGGTATGATAGGCAGTCTTTAGTTTTAAACTGGTTGGCCATACTTTAGCAATAATTGGTTTTAGAAGTCTTAACTAATCAGTAGAAACTATTTTACACATCGATCATGTGAGTTCTTGGGTACTATGGCAAAACACGTTGAAAGTACATAATAAGACTTTTGGTTCTTCCTTTGATTTGAGAGTTCAGATCTGACATATTTGAAACTATTTTGCTTCGAATTTGGTAGTATTGTATGTGTGCATGAATCTCATTTTGATACTTTTGGCACTGTTTTTTTCAACATTATTGAGTTGAACCTGTGTGTTTATCAGCACAATTTGTGTGTCTTTTACTTCCATATTTGGGATATATGAAAATTCAATAAAAAGTATTAATTCAGCAATGTTAGTTTTTGTGCAAGTTGTTTGAGAGAGAAAAAAAATATTTTTGGTGGAGTTAAAGATAGTCAACATTCCCAATTCTAGGAAGGGGTGTAGCTCTTGTTTTTTCCCTGTTGAAGGTATGGTACCATAAATGGTTCTTTGTTGGACTTGAAACATCCACAATGAAGGCCATGCTGATGGGAGGGAGCATTGTGTTGATGGGAGGGAGCATTGTGGTGACATTCTGAAATAGGATACAATCATATGTTTCATAAATTTTGACTAACACTCTTCACGCCTTCTTTCTATCACTTTCATTCTTGGTGGGTTCTTGGTATGTATTGATCATGTCTTCGACTTGGCCATAGTATAGGCCTTCAACTACTCTCCCTCCTCTAGCAATTATGTTGTGCCATACATCCTTATGTGCTATCGCTGCCTGGTACATTGTCTTGGTGCATTTAAGAAGGTAGAAATCATCTTCCCTCTCTACTGCTTTGACCGCAAAATTGTCCCTAGTGGACAACAAGTCACACAAACTATCAGGGTTCCTCTCATACATGGGCAGGTTGGTGTCATTATGCATTGGCATGGATCCTAAGCACCGTCGTTATCTCCAGCATCGTCTTCATCACTGCTAGCTGTTTCTGACTCTGACAATGGCAAGATAAACATATATTTCCACTCTTCCACGTGATGTCTATTCCTGCATCTTTTCCATTGCCCTACAGTACATGAATCGTGGAAACATGACAATGTGTGACATCCGTAGTGAGCATGGACTATCTTGGGAATATTTGTCAATACAATGGAACGAGCATGAGCCTGTGATGTGCTAACAATCCCATTATCACGTTGCACCTCATCCTTGTTGACCAGCCAGAAAATCCTTCTTGTACTGCAGTTGTGACCTTCTCCTTTTGGCCTAAATATTTTTTTCAGATATGCGACCACATCTACTGCACATTTCAAGGGCCAGCCGTCTGGTTTCGACTCCTCGTGAGTGAAAGTTCCCTTGATGACCGCGCCCACTCCGTCATGCTCATCTTTTCCATGTCCTGAGGTAAAAAAATTATGCATCATTTGTAGACCCGTCACATTAGGAGATATTAGAACTCAAAATGGGCCCTTTGTCAAGATGATGTTTTTGACTTCGCATGCTTTCAACGGTTATGTGTCCCAATCAATGGTGTCCATCTGTGACGAACTGTAACAATGGTTGACGGACGGAAATTGTTTTTGTCTTTTCCGGCCAAATTTTTGTGATTTTTAAAAATCTTGTCAGGCGAAACAAATGATTGTGTTTGGACCACAGTTATTGGCCGAATACTCCTTTGCTGCCCATATTTGTACAATCGAGGTTGATTTGACGTCAATAGCGTAAATTGTAGTTAATTAATCCTTGTAGTTTAAAAACTTCTTGTCATTCTTAGATATACCTCTCATTCTCTCTGTTCTTAGCTTCCATAGACATATTTTGGATTGTCAATCTTAGGTATACCTATCATTCTATTCATTCTCTCCGTTCTCGGCTTGCATACACATATTTGGACTAATGGCTACACATAATCGGAGACCAAGAAGAACCATTGATGCAATCAATATTTGCAATGAAAAAAATGCAGAAGATCAATGGATACCAAGAACATATCAAAAATATCAATGGATTTGGATGCATCCCTCTGCAAAAGGCTCATTCCGAAAAAAAAAAAAAAGATCGGATAACATATAGAAGCTCTTGGAAATGCAGGATAATGGATTTCAAAGTATCACATGTTGGTCAATCTATCACGAAAGTTTTAGTTCAGCATGCTTATCTTCACAAAGAGCTCAACATTCAAGATTTGAATCCAAATGATAGAAGAAAATGCAATTGTAAGTATTCGGTTAGTATGTACATATTCAAATCAAATCTCTTTAGTATTATCATTTTCTTTAAATTAAATTTTTCTTGTGATATTTTTGTTGGTTTTGTAGATTTGTATCGATTAAATTTCATTGAATAGCAAACATTTCAATCAATTGCAGGAATAATTGATTTCATACATTCGGATATTGGTATTTTAAAATATAAAGGTCGTTCTCCAAAATCACTTTTAGAATCAGGAGTTTTTTTTTATAATCACACCTATATTCCTAATAAAAATGGCTTAGTGAGTAGATTTGAGCCATATCCTCTACTAGATTTTTTGATTGAGAAATGAATTTTCTCCTGATGCAGCAATTTCAGAAAGTTTTCGATCTAGACTTTATATTGATATTCAGAGTATATTAAAATGTAGCACTGGTTCAAAGAATAATAGATTAAGTTGGTATCTACATTTTAGTATTTTTGTTGATTTTTTTAACAAATGCAATGTTCGAAGATCAAAAAACAATGTTTATTTGTAAGTTTCGAGTCTCTCTCATGTAGGGAAATGTTGGCATGTTTTGCCATATGGTAAATAATGAGATTTTAGTGTTTTGATTGAAGGAATAGGATTGAAGGAATAGGTAGTATTCCACTGCATGCATCATCATCAAAATCTTTTTGCTTTCATGATGTACTTTATGTACCTAGATTGACCAAGAATCTCATTAGTGTAGGATAGTTGTTTGATAGTGGATTGGATGTCAAGTTCCAAGTTGACAAGTGTATGATCTCAAGAGAAAATGAAGTTATTGCTAGAGGATCTGGAATTGGTAAGTTGTACAAACTAGATTCTAGGGAGAGTGCTAACATTTCAGATATTGCTTATGAGACCAAGGTTCTACAAGAGGATATGTGGCATAAGAGATTGAGACATCCCAATTTCAAAGCCATGCAATCTATGGTCAAGGAAGAAAAAGTTGTTGGACTACCAAAGACACTGTCAAAGGAGCTTCTACCTTGTGAAGTACATGTGTTGGCAAAATCACACAGAAGGCCTTTTCCTAGATCAAGCATCACAACAAAGCAACCATTTGAACTCTGATGTTCATTTTTCATCAACTAAGAGCAAAGGAGGAGCAAATTGCTTTGTTTCCTTTGTAGCTGATTATACAAGATATTCTTGGATCTGTATGTTGTCTTCTAAAGCCATGGTCTATGATGTTTTTCTTACTTTCAAAGCTTATGTAGAAAAGCAGTTTTCTTGAAGTGATAGTGGAGGAGAATACATCTCCAATAAGTTTAAAGACCTTTGTGAGAGAGAGGGCATTCAAAGAGAGTTTTTTTTTGTTCATATACTCCTCAGCAAAATGGAGTTGTTGTGAGAAAAAATAGAACTTTGTGTGAATGTGCAAAAGCCATTAGGCTAGAAGCTTCTCTGCCTAAAGAGTTTTGGGGAGAGGCAGTTGCATGTGCAAACTATCTTTGTAATAGGCTTCCCACTCTTGCAATAAGAGGAAAAATACCATTTGAGATGTTGTATAAGAAAAAGCCTAAGGTAGATCATCTTAGGATTTTTGGCTATGTATGCTTTGTGCATGTGCCTCTAGAAACTAGGAAGAAGGAAGATCCTAGTGCTGTTAAAGGAATTTCTGTAGGATATGCACTAAAAAAACATACAAAGTACATCTTCCCTCTACTGACAAGAATGTTGTTAGTAGAGATGTGATCTTCCATGAAGATCAGAAATTTAACTTGGATGATGCACAGGTCAAGGAGTCTCATGCAAGATCAATCATCAATCTTGATGATGTTCAAGAAGTGGTGAGGCCAAGGCTTGAGGAGGAGCAAATTCAAGCTACCACACCAAGAAGATCTACAAGAGCAAGATCTGAGCCAAGCAGGCTCACATATGATACTGAAGGAAGGCAAGTGGAAGGTGAAACTTCCTATCATGCACTTTTCATATCAGATGAAGAGCCTAAGGATATCCAAGAAGCACTTCAATTCGAGAAGTGGGTTGAAGAAATGACCCAAGAGTTTAAAGCCTTGATGTCAAATAACACATGGGAGCTTGTGGAGCTACCAAACAACATGCATGTGATTGGATGTAAGTGGGTATTCAGAATCAAGTATAATCATGATGGATCTATCAATAAGTATAAAGCAAGACTCTGTGCCAAAGGCTACTCACAAATCAAAGGTCTTGATTATGAAGATACCTTTGCACCAGTTGCAAAAATGGTAACAATTTCAAATACTCATATCTCTTGCATGTTTTCAAAATTGGAGTATGTTCCAGCTTGATGTTTCTAACGCATTTCTCAATTGTTACCTTGAGGAGGAGATTTACATGGAGCAGCCTCCAAGCTTTGTGAAGGAAGGTGATGAATAAAACGTTTGTCTTTGTTTCAAAAGTCTGCATGGACTAAAACAGGCACCAAGGTCTTGGTATTCAAGGCTCAACTCCTATCTCATATCACTCGGATTTTTTGTAAGTGAATATGACCCTTCTCTGTATTATAAGTTTGTAGATAACTTTGTAATTATTCTTCTCATCTATGTAGATGATATCATTCTTTGTGGAAATAATGAGAAGCTAGTTGAAGAAACTAAGCTTGCACTTGGTAGTGAGTTTAAGATGCATGACTTAGGAGTTCTTCACTATATTCTAGGCCTTGAAATAGATTTTTGAAAAAGTCATGCATTTATAAGACAAAGTAGATATGCACTTTCCATGCTCAAGAAATTCCAAATGGAAAACTGTAAAGACATAGATACACCTATGGAGCACATTGTAAAAGTTTCCATGAAAGATGATGAAAAATCCTTTGTGGACATCACTCTTTATAGGAGTCTTATTGGCTCACTTATATGGTTAACTGTGACTAGGCCTAATCTAAGCTTTTTTGTTCATAAGCTAAGTCAACACATGCATGATCCAAAGTTATATCATTGGAAGTTGGCTAAAAGAGTCTTGAGGTATATATCTTCTACCTTGGATTATGAATTATTCTACAAAGGAGAAGATCTGACTTTGATTGCTTTTTCAGATTCAGATTTTGCAGGAGACAGGTTGGATAGAAAATCCACAAGTGCTTACACTATTTTTCTTGGAGGGAACTTGGTTTCTTGGCTATCAAAGAAGCAGACAACTATTTCCTTATCATCCGGTGAAGCTGAATACAAATCTCTTACAACCACAACAAAGGAGGTTTTATGGATCAAAAGACTACTTTTGGAGCTAAAGTGTTATGCAGATGAAGATCTTTCAATTATCAAGAATGATAACATTTTTGCTCAGGCTCTTGCAAATAATCCAGTCTTCCATGCAAGGAGCAAATATATCGAAGTAGCTCATCATTTTGTAAGAGAAAAAGTCATTGGGAGAGAGATCTCACTGGAGCATGTCAAATCTTTAAATTGTGTTGCAGATCTTCTCACCAAGCCTCTACTCAAGAATGTCTTTATCAAGATGAGGTCTAATCTTGGCCTAATTTCGAAGTCTATGTTGATAGGAGCATAATTTTTAAGGAGGAGTGTGAAGATTATTAAAATATTATTTGCCTATCTCGAGTTCAGGGTTATTTTCGTTGTATTTCATGTTATACATAAAAGGTATGTGAATTGAGCACATAACCTTCTAGTATAGGTTGCATTTGAGTTAGATAGATTCAATTTTGATGACATGCAGAAGTTTAGATAGCATGCAATGTCATACTGTATGCATGCAAGCCACATGCAATCAGGGCATGCAACATGCAAAGTGGTTTCTGTGATCTACACATGTCTAGGCAGTTTTATGAGTTGACATGCCAATACATGCAATATCCATACATGTAGTTACACAGTGTGGATCTCTGTAGGTGAATTAGTTCAGTTAAGTGGACTTTCCATGCAACTCCACTGTAGGAATTCGAGTCTCTCTCATGTAGGAAAATCTTGGCATGTTTTGCCATATGGTGAATAATGAGATTTTGGTGTTTTGGATGCATTCTCTCTCTCTCTCTCTCTCTCTCTCTCTCTCTCTCTCTCTCTCTCTCTCTCTCTCTCTCTCTCTCTCTCTCTCTCTCTCTCTCTCTCTCTCTCTCTCTCTCTCTCTCTCTCTCTCTCTCTCTCTCTCTCTCTCTCTCTCTCTCTCTCTCTCTCTCTCTCTCTCTCTACCCAAGTTTTCTATCATTGATTTTCTCTCTCTACCCGAGAGCAGCCTATTTTTCCCATACTGAGCACTTAGAATTATTTCTGACATTCATTTCTCATAGTGAGAAGTTAGATTTTTTCATCAGATGTATGCCATTGTGCTCTTGCCATTTTCAAGTATACCATTTTCTAATCAATCTTGTGCAATCACAACACCTCAGGAAGATCCTGTAGGGTGTGTGGTGAAGTTCACACGTGCTAAAAACTTCACATTCGAACTTGACCTCCCTCTGAATTTGGTAATTCTCTTTCATCTTCTGCTTGTTTTACTTCTGTCGTCGTTGGTAGCTCATAATAGTTTTTGAGAATTTCTTAGCCGACTAGATCACTGTCTGCTATGTATTTTGACTCATCAAATTTGACATCTCGAACAACTTTTATCTTACTAGTTTTTGGTACGTAGACACGATAATATGACGAATGTAACTCGAATCCTACCAGATAACCTTGTCTTTTCATCGAATTTATTTCTCAACTTATCTGGTATGTGCATATACAATGCGCATCCAAATGTTCGAACATGTGATATATTTGGCTTCGACTTCCACCATATCTCATGAGGAGTTTTATCCGATATTCGAGATTTCTGAATACGATTCTGAAGATAATTTGATGTAGCCACTACTTCTGTCCACAACTATTTTGGTGCCTTCGCATGAGCCATCACACACCTTGCAGCTTCTATAAGTGTACGATTTTTTCATTCAATTATTCCATTGTGCTGAGGTGTGTAAGATGCAATCTTCGTGTGCATAATACCTTGATCAGTATAGTAAGCCTTGAATTCGTTGGAAATGTACTCATCTCCACGATTCGTGTGAATCTGCTTCAACTTATTGTCTGTCTGCTTCTCAGCCCAATTCGTATACTCAACGAATTTCTCAAAAGCTTAAGATTTTGTACGTATAAAGTATACTACAGTGAACTTGCTGAAGTCATCAATAAACATAATGAAGTATTTTGCATCACCCAACGACAATACTCCGAATGGTCCACAAATATCTGAATGCACAATTTCTAGTACCTTAGTTGCTTTATAAACATCCTTACTGAAAGGTGTTTTAGTCATCTTGCCTTTAAGACAAGATTCACATGTAGTTCAAATATCTCTAATTTTGATTTTGACTCCTTGAATTCTCTGACTTTTGTTGGCTTGGTACAAGGCTTCCATGTTCATGTGACATAGCCTCTTGTGCCACAACATACCTGTTGATTCCTGAGTTTGATTGACTTGTTCGATTTTGGTTCGAATGTTCAGGTGATATAGATTTCCTTCTCTGTTGCCTTTAGCAACCAGGTTATTAGAATCTTCTTGGAACAGTTTACAAAAGTTCTTTGTGAAGGTTATTGACATGCTTGTATCGACTATCTTAGCTATGGATAGAAGATCTTTGTCAAGAGTAGGGACGCAGAGAACTTCTTCCAGTTTCTTGTCACCCTGATATGTGTCTAGCCATAGTACACCAGTTCCATCAACCACGTGTTTAGAGACATCTCCAAGTATAAGAAATCTTGAATAGTTCGTCTTCTTGTACTCAGACAAAATTTGTTTCGAGAAAACAAAATGTGAGGTGGCTCCCGAATCAAATACTACTTCTCGAATTAAATTAGATGAATAGCATAGATCAGTATTAACATAAGCTGCTGAATTCCTTGTTGCCCTATCTTTTGCTGCTCTGGAACATTCTGCTTTGTCTTCGACATAGTTTGAATCTGAAGGTTCGCTTCAATTCTGCTCCTTTTTGTTCCTGGGATTTTGACAACAGTCTACTGCTGCATGACCCCGTTTATGACAATGAATGCATACAATCTTTGGATTTAACCAATACTTTTCTTCTATGTGACTTGATCTTCTGCATCTGTTGCAGATCTTCTTATCACAAGAATTTTTCTATTGTTTTCCAGATTGTTGATCATTTGTCTTATTCTCATTCCTTTTAGATGACTCTCTCTTAAACTTAGACTTCTTAGAAGATTTATTCTTCTGAGTAAATAGAGCATTTTCGGAATCACCATTATCATCATAGCATTCTCGAGCTTCTATTTCCTCTCTAACTCCGTCTATTGCCTTTTGAAGTGTCATTGTTGCATCTTTCGCCAATAAGGTTCAAGTTGTGTGGAATGACCTAGGTAGGGCTCGAAGAAAATAAGTAAGCCGTTTTTCCTTTGTAATTGTATTTTCTACACCAAAATTCTATAAGGAAATAAACAGATCTTTAATCTTTTGCACAAATGTGTTCATGTCTTTGTCGTCCCGCTGTAGGTAAGTTATTGGTCTTCCAAGAACATGATTTGATTACGAGATCAAGTCTCATTTTGGTTTGTAATTCTTCCCATAAATCTTTTGTGTTTGAAATTGATGTAATATCTAGCATTTATTGTCATGCACTGAAGATGCAATAATTGCTATAGCTTTGTTATTTTTCAAACTCCATTCTCGAAGTTCTTTGCTAGGAGTAGCTATTGGCTTCTCCTCAATTGGTTCTGCCCATTGCCATAGACCTTTGCCTTTCAACAAGAGTAAAGTCTTAAATTTCCAAATCAAGTAGTTTGAACCTTCTGGATCCAAGATCGTAGTGATCTTTGCTTGAATATTGATGATCGACGACATCTTCTAATTTTCTGAATCACTCCAGATAGCGGCTTTGCTGATGGATGTATAAAGAATGTTGAGAGGGATATGAAAAATAGTTCTGTATCGATTCTAAATTGTTCTGATATTACTATATTAGTTTAAAACCTTGTATGCTCTGATACCATTGTAGGAAAATGATAATAATTCTTCCTCAGAGAAACATGATGAAAGTTTAAATAAATCAAACTAATATCAGTGTCTTCAATCGGGCTTGTATATGATCTATGTATTGATAGAACAACATTTGCTCTGATTGAATATGCATGCAGAAATTATATGCGGATTAAGAGACAACTTAAGACAATTTTTAGACAATTAGAAACTATTGATCAAAAATGAATTTATAATTCTGAATTTGTATCAGTATACATCTCTTGTTGTCTTATCTCATTGTTGTGTCTCTGATTGAATGAGTTAGTTACAATGAGTAGTGCACATGTATTTATGGTGCTACAAAACAGGTCTTTTGGCTTTTTATTTACAAGTCTTTTGGCCTTTCAATTCTATAACAATAGATCTAACCATTTATGACGGTTGATATTCAAATAGACACTTTGTTTTCAGGGTCAAATAATTTTTGTTCGTGAATATTTCACAACAATCTGTCTCTTCGTTATAGCTTCGTGTTATTGTTTGTGATAGATGATAGTCTCTGAGCTTGAAGTAGAATCCAGAACATTTCACGAATTGTTTGTGACAATCTGAGGTTTGAACGTGAAACAAGATATTTTGTGACAAGATTTTGTTCGCGAGTTTTTTGAGCTTCAACAAGAAAGCCACGAGCTTCTACAAGAAACTGTTTCGTGAATCTTTTGAGAATCTCTTCAAGAATCCTTCGAGTTCGTTTCAAGATAGACAAGACAAATTTTGTGAATCTTTCGAGTTGGTCACGAATAGAAATGTTTCGAGTTTGTGTTTGTTTTTTTCTCATCCTTTGTCAAGTAAACTGCACATTTGTTAGTAGAATCAAGATCTATCTTATCATTTGTTCTACAATTACAACTCTGTTTGGGTCTGCGTTCAGATTTGTGTCAATACTATAATGCTTTTCTATGTTCTGTCTGGCCATCTGATTGATTTGTCTAGTTGTTTGCTCATCGCTTCCACTACCACCGTGCATTAAAAGCTCTAAAATTATTATGTTCTTGTGTTCGCGTAATAAGTCACCAGTAGTGCACACACCGAGAGAATTGAATGGACTGATTCTCTCATTTCTCCAACAGAGGGTACAGTCTTATGGTGGTAGTAATATTTCATCAAGTTGTGCCTTAGTCGCTCATTATGTTAGCTTTACAGGTCTATGCTTGTAAGTGTTTGATAGGATGTCAGCCTAGCTAGATGGAGGATATAAGTCTCATGGTGGCAGTCGGATTTCCTCAATTTGAGCCATGTCACTCATGTGGTCCACATGTATTTCAAGTTGGACGGGGACGAGTCAGTTGGTCAAGAGAGTGGTAGACTCTCTGTATGAGAATTATGTTCGAAATCAACCAGTGTTAGATTTCTCGGTGTGTGCACAACATCTACCAGTAAAGGTTCCGTAGGTGAACACAAAAATAATGCACTTTGCGGAAGCATTATCAGATCAAGAGGTAGAGCTTATTATCAACACAAAATTATCCGTCATATGAATGTCTAATCTACGAATAATTTATCTGCATGACATGAATCAATGAATCAGAACTGAATGATAATGCATTGGACAAAGTACTAGACGATTCATATTGTTGGAATAGGAAATATATAATCGTAGATAGTACAAGTTTGAATGCAGATACAAGGTGCGTTCTTCTTGAAACAATACTTTGGGCCAAAAAGCAGTGAAATCCTTAGAAATTTCGATTTGGGGCTCTAGATCTATGTATTAAATTTGTCTTGAGTCAAACTATGCAGAGAATTACGCAGGATTGGGGCCTAGCATTTATTTATGAAATGTAGCATTTTTTAGCAGCCTTTATTTGAGAAACAAGGACTTATGGGTAGTACACGAGAAGGGATCGTAATAAGAAATCATTGACAAGATAGGCACTTTTGTATTTCGTGCCTTTCCTTGCTAGGACTTCCACCAGATTTGGTTTCACTAAGCATGTGTTTGATGACACTCTAACTATTTCTTTGCCTCTCTCCCAATAGATTTGCGAAATACAAACCAAGCATAAAGTTAATAATTGATAGTATCACTTTAAAAAGGACTTCCTTTATTGGCTTGAATGAGTTTTGTTAACATTTTGTGGATTGTCATAGGGTTTGGAATGGTAATTGTTACCTTCTAAGAATTGTGATTGGTAAGGTGTGCTATTATCCATTATCTTTTCTTCATTGTGAACAAAACTCACAATGTGATTAATGACCTTGTGAGGCCCAGATACACTAATTGGAGTTAGTACAAGGTTTGGGATAGTCAATGAATGTGTAGAGTATCAATAGCAATTGAATCTATCTATAGGGGACCTTGCATTACTATATGCACAGGGGGGTCTTAGGCCTATATAAGGAGGACAAACTCGCCCTACTCCATCATTGTTTGGTTGATTCATTGCCAGGTCCTCTCTCTATTCTCATGCTTCCTAATCTTGGATTGGGGGTGAAGCTTTTGAAGATTGGTCAGATACTTCTACTTGGTTGGGAGGTTTCTCCACAATGTGTTCTCTATTGTTTTGTCTTGTAAGAAGGATCTTGAGGTGGTTTCCCTTACATTGGTATCAGAGCAAGGCTTACGAAGATCGGAGAACTTGGAAAAGTGTTACTTTTTGTCAAAAATTTGATGTGGATCAATTGAAATTCTCATCTAGAGCGAGAATATGGTACAGCCAGATGGACACAATTGTTATCAACACCTGGGACTAGCTTAAGGAGGCATTTCTCAAGCAGATCCGAGAAATTGGATATTCAACACGAGTGCTTGCCCGACTAAATTTTGTACGGAAGAAAGACAAAGAGTCTCGCAAAGTCCGGCACCGCCATCCTGAAACGCGATGGACCGCCAGCCCAATAATGTACAGGATGAAAAATGAAGCAAATGATAGTTGGAGCAATATGGGATAGATATAGTGTTATTTAAGCCAATTTATTACAACAAAATCAAGATAAATTAGAATATTCAATAGAATAGTTGGTATATCTTTTCTATCCATGGGGGTGTCACGAATGTGACTAAGCATTTTGATTACCATCATAATAAGTTTCAATTTCAAGTATAATTTAAGTTGATTGTGTTGGACATGATGTTATGCTAGACCAACCATTAATTTGGGCAGTATCAAAAGTAGGACTATGAGCTTGCAATTTTGAGACATGCAATATGCTATGTTTTTCAAGAAGAGTCGAATTATGATTTAATATCTGGATTTTTATAGTGGCATTCATACGAAAAAGCTATTGTGGAAAATTAAATACATTTAATTTGGAGGTTCTTATTGAGTTGGGTGACCATGTCAGAATTAATTCAAACACGTATACAATTTGCATTAGTTGGGCAATGAATATGTTCAGGTTGGTGTTATTTAAAACATCTATGTTCAATTTGTAGCCATTCTAGGGATGATTTGAAGTCCACATCGTAATGTTGAAATATCTAAGTCAACTCTTATATAGTTACTTAACATTAGGAGAAGCACAATGAGAAAAGATGTTTCCAAAGGGGGGGGGAGGGACATGGTAGCTAAGTGGCTTCGACCACAAACTGTAACTTGAGATACATGAACATTATTACTTGGGTTTTTAGTGTAGTTTTGGTGCCATTCGGTGTAGTCAAATTGCTAGTGTTCCACAAATCCACAATATGTAAAAAGATCTAATGCGTGATGTTGATGGATGCATAAAATTGTGGGAGTGAGTTGGGAAAATTATTATTGACTAAGATTTGGTTATTTATGTGAAGGTTTTGGCTACACTTGCGATACAATAGAATTATTTATATTGCAATTGAAAAGGTGGTACAAAGCTGACTGACTATGCCAAGAAGATTGTTTCCAAATATTTTCATGTTGAAGTGGTTGGAGCTTGTTAAGAATTGTTCCAATAATATTTCATAAAGTAGCTTTCAAGTGGGACTAACTATTGAATTCATCTAGTAAGTATTGGTTCAAACCACATCAACACATTTTTCTTGAGTTGTAGTAGATATATTTTAAATCTTAATTCAAGATCATATTGAAGATTGATTTGAAAAATAATGACAATTTGATGGATGTGCTAGTTAAGATCTTTTCTCTTATTTTCTCCAGAAGTTTAAAATTGATCGTGTTAGATCTTATATTGAAGAGCTAGAATTGCAAAGATAGAACTAATGGTCGTGCACTCTCAACAATAGACATAGACATTTCATATTATGGAGATGCTTGATTTTGAGATTTTATCATAAAAAACTGACTCAAATAAATGAGCATGCAAAACAAAATTTAGCCTCTTTGACAGATTCAAATGTACAACTTCAACTGAGTTGGAAAAGGCCAAAGCAACCATCAATGAATATGAAAAGGCTACCGCTCAGGTTTTGTAGTCCACCTCTCAAATTCTAGTTCGGTCATGTCGCAATTATCCCCTCCGCACCAAGACGACACAACTATGGATACAACCAAAGATTTGCTAGGGAGATATAAATTCCTAGCAATTTAGACTAGTGGGAACTTTAATTGAGTGAGATAGGACTCTACTTTATGTGAAAGTGAATGGTAAGCCTCATGACAATTTTCATGATAGACTATCATGGAGGCCAAAATGCCTAGTGGAACTATTGGTATTACATTGATGAACTACGTGTAAATCTCATGATTATGGAAACATCTCAACTTTCATACGAAAAGAGCTTTTGCAATATTTTTCATCTTATAGATTTTAAACACAATGTTCATAGTTCCTTAGTAAGAAAACACAAACAATTTCTTTGAGATAGGTAAACATCTATGAATATCTTCCTCTTATCGATGAAAATAGGTGACATTGTCCAAATTGTTAAACTAACTCATGAAAATAGCTACAAATATCTTATCTTAATTTAGAAAATTTCAAGTTTATTTGTTGAAATAGTTATAGGATCTCATCCAAAAATATAGAATACAACAATGTTCGCAATTTATTACCTCTTTGGTTGCTTTGCTTGGGTTTAATTCTTTATAAAATGAGATAAATTTGCACTTTAACAAGTATACCTTGGTGTATACAAAAGACTTTGTCAAGTAGAGAATATAGAAACTCTTATACTTTTTCAACCATGTGCATTCTAACATATTATAGGCACTAATATAATGTTTAGTTTTTAATGCCATCTATTCTAAAGTAAACCACACAAGAACAAAAGGATTAAAATGTAGCATGTTGATAAATCAGAAAAGTGAAACATGTACATGATCTTCAACAAATTTAGTAACTTGTCTCTTTTTAGAATTCTAGTCACATGATTCCCACAAAATCTCTAAAAATCTTTTTGGAGTAAAATACATCAAGATAATTATTGTAGAGGAATGATAAATTTGTGGATTGACTAATTCAACAAGAAATATTGCATTATATTAGAATTATTATCTATATGTTTAGTTTCATACATGATTACGAATACCCACTATGAACTCACTCTTTCTTAAACAAACACATGTGATGTCTAATTTCAGGTGAAATATGGGTTTTTCAATACACATGCATCAACATTGAACCATAGATCTCATAAAACATCAAGATAGAGAAATTACTAGACAAAATAAAACATGTGCCATGCCAACTTACAATGGAAACATAACCAACACGATGAAATTATTGGGTGAATTTTGAATTTTTCCATTGCAAAAAAGTTCTTTTTCTAATGGCCAAAAGACTTATTATAAACTAAATAATTTGTAATGTCTTTGACGTAGAGTGGCATACATTATCAATAAGATTTATGATTTAGTAAGATGGTTGCTATGCATTATTGATGCCAAGCTCTATTCTTACCTAAAAGCATTATATGTAAACAATGTAAATTGCAAAGTGAATCTCACACTACAATTTTGTGTTTTGGACCAGCATATGTTTTGCAAAAGTATAAACAACATAACTTGTCTACGTGCAAAATTCTCTATGTAGGGGGAAGTACACAACCATAAGAGGAATAGCCACCATGGACTAGAGTGCTTTCAAATTAGTTTGTAGTAAGTAGCTTTGACCAATTGATGATCACCATTCATATCCAAACTTGCTTTCAAAAACTGAAATTTTTATGTAGGTCCGTAATGGATACTCAAAAGAGTGTGCATAGTATCCTATTGTTATTCACCTACATTTCAATTTAATGTTTGAGATTTTTGCTAAAAGCCATTGAAGGTGCATAAATGAACTGAATAATTTTTTGTTATCTTTGCTAGGTGGAAAATTTATAGGCCACTCAATCCAATGTAAAATAGTTACTTGTAACTTTGAGGTTAGTATAATGTTTTAAGGCACTTTGTAAATTTTATTACTACACCCCCGCATACCTTGAATCCTATATCATAGGGTTTTTTGAGCAAGCTTGCCCATAAGCCTAATGGGAAGTCTTGATGCCAATCAAGTGCTAATAGTTTTGAGATCATCTTGAACATTCTTGAGAAAGTTGAATATTTGGATCATTTATGGTGGAAATTTCATAAGAGCCATGAAACACACTATACATGGGCGACACTTGTATTAGGAATGCCAACTAAGAAATCTATGAAGCATATGATGTTGGTCTATTATATATTACATAGGTTGTATCGTTCTTGATGGATAAGATAATTTGCATCAGAGAGCCAAGAGACATAGAGGATATAGTTGCAATAATGGTTATGGTTGTTATGACTTGCATATTGACATTCCATATTACAAGTTACTACCTAAATAATAGCTTTCTAGTCCTTTATAAATCTAGTGAGACACTTGGATTTGATTTGGCCAATCATGGATGTAGAAAACGTACACCACACCTAAGGACCCCGTAGCCTAATGTGTCATAACAAAATTTCTCTAGTAGGCTAGCCTAATATTTGACAACCCACTTAAGAATCCTAGCATAGATCTACACAGATAAATATCTTTTGGTAGCAATGAGCCAATGTCTTTGTAACATTCTAGGTAAAATCCAAGGACAAGCTTGACTTATTAATGTCATGAAAAGTGGTGGTGACACTAAATGGTATAAACCTCCACACACAAGACCTAAAGGCGATGTGACATTAGGTAGTGATGAATGGGAAAAAAAAAACATTGAACAAAATATTGCATGAGCAACCAACCACCTTTTTGCCTCACTCTTTGTTGAATTTCAATCATCTTTGAAATCACTGGTAATTTGAACATGACACACAATGCAAATACCTATACATTCTTTTTAGCTTATAGAATCACTCAAGATGTAGTCACAGTTGGTATTCTTCCAAAAATACTTCAATTATTTTACAATCTACATGATTCAACATATAGTCACAACAAGTATCACACTTTTTGCAGTCTATAGTAGACTCAAATTTGCAACAAGTATTGCATCTATCACATTTCTACTCAAGCAACATATAGATTAATGTCATAGACTATTACATTTTTTTTAGTGCCCCAACCTATTGCATTCTTACTCCAATAGCAACTACCTTACTCTTGCAACTTATCGTAGCCATCACCTTTTACTTAGGAAGTGATTGTCTCAGTATTGCAACTTATCACACTTTTTGATGGATAGTGACTAAACCTTCTTTGTCATGAAAATCAAAAAGTAGAAGTGAGAATCAAATCTAGCTATTCTACTTTGATTGGATAAAAAACAAAAATAGGATCTTGTAGATTATCGAAATAAGATTTAGGCGTCTATGATAAAAAGTGATATTCTTAGGATCGAATTTTAATCAAAAATATCAAACAAGCACGGCAAGCAATGGATCATAAGCCTTACAGAAGGCTTATCGGTTCTTTGATGTACTTGGCAGACAATACGCGGCCAGACATTGCTTACGCAATGTTCAGGCTGAGCCAATTCAATATCAATCCAGGTCCAACACACTAGAAGATTGCCAGGAGGATCCTACAATATCTGCAGAACACAAAGGACTATGGCCTATGCTATTGTTAAAATGCAGGATTCAAGATTGAATCCTACAATGATGCAAGCTGGGCGTCCCTGAAAGATGATAGTAAAAGCGTCTCAGGAGGATGTACCATAGCAGCCGATGCGGCTGTTATCTGGATCAGTTAAAAGCAGACAATAACTGCCTAATTATCTTGTGAGGCAGAATACATTGCTACGGCCACAATGGCCAATGAGCTGACATGGCTCAGATAGTTCCTAGATGGACTAGGACAGAGCTATTAAAAATTCACAATTCTAGCTTGACTAGTTTTGGTCATATGACTTGTAAATAGTTAGATGGTCATGATGTGGCTTGTCACACGTGCCAAATAGCATAGGATTCCATTCATAAGGATGTTCTCAAGTAGACCTAAGTGTTAGAACCTTTGGAATGAGTCCAAATTATGCTTAGATACAAGGGAGAAAAAATAGGAGCTATTTTTGGTAATTTTTGCATTGTTGAGGGATCTCCAAGATTCCAACCCTAACTTGGTAGGGATGAAAGATCCACCAAAATTAGCATTAGGGATAGGTTTAGGGCTACTCATACCTGCCCAAAACCGTGATGGATCATGTATATATAGGTGATGATATCTCACCAAAATCAATCAAGCAATTTCATGTTTTTTCTCTCATAATGGTGCAATTGCTCTCTATGTTCATAATTGTTTGAGTACTTGTGATTACTAATGATTATAGGATTGAATGTAGGTCTGGTGTACAGTACTCAGACTGTGGGAGGCCGTACTTTCACACGTGTGAAGCCTTCTTCAAGGATTTGAGCCATTTAGTGAGGTTCAAGCATAGATTTTTGATGGATTTTGATGGTTCAACTTGTGCTAATCTTATGAAATCATAATCTATTGTTTCCCTCATCATTTCAAGTGTTTTAGGATCCTTATTTGCTGTAATTTTTACAAGAGCACCGATGAATCGTTGATCCTGCACATGGACAAAACCTCTGCTATTCATCTGACCAAAGACCTAGTGTTTCATTCTAGAATGAAGAACATTGCCATCATGTATCACTTGATTTGGGATTTGGTTGAGAAGGACGAGCTGAAGACTGCCTTCATATCGACAAAGTAGATGGTAGCCAATATCTTTACGAAGGCATTGGATAAGACACACGGTTTAAGAGGGAACTGAAGAAAACATTGAATTTTCTACTTTAAAGCCTTATTATTTTTCTTGTCTTTTAGACTGTTGCATGTTTTAACTAGTTTTTGCACAGTCTGCATATTTGAACTGTTTGTTGCACAATTCGCATTTTTTGCATTTTGATAAAATGCGACAGCAGGTCTAAAATGACCCAGGATTTTGATTCAACCAACCTTTGACCTTTTTGGCTTTTTCACCACATACTCAGAAGGCCGACACTTCAGAGTATCCATATGCAAGCCAAACTATCGAACCTCAACTACTCGGGCGTGAAGTTTTTCAAACTATCACGATCCACTGCCGCCATGCAACGTTAACAGAAGCGTATTTAAATGAATGCTTAGCTTAAACTATAGCTAATCAATCGGGTAATCTAATCCATCATGATATATTTATTGGATCAGAGAAAAGATATAGATATAGAAAATCTTGAACGCAACACTTAGTGAGGTGCGTATCAAGGAAGAAAGATAGTTCTAGCAGTAGCTAGTTCCATTCGTGAGAAAAGAACACCTCTCTCACGTCGACACGTTGATCTGGGAAAAAGACAGTGCTCAAGAAAGAACTCCTAATGTACACTTGAGTTTTGATAATGTGGACGAGTTACATCTTCTCTGCTCAATGTGCAAAATGTCAATGTTGTGATGCTTGTTCAATTTTTCACTAGATATGTCTCCGCTGTCATTAGACATTGTCTGTTGTCTCTTAAACTCATTGTCAGATTAGCAAAATCTATCTGCAGTTCGGAGGATGATTGATCGCGACATGAGGCAATTGCCTTATCTGGCAGATTGGCTCCATCTGAGCTCCACCATCTGAGCTCCAACCCCAAACGTTGCCTAATCAGGGACACTCGGATTCCCTCAGAGCAAGCCGATTGTTCGGCCTACGGTTTCTCAACAGAATCAACTGGCACATTAGAAGTAATACATTTTTTATCTATAATTCAATCTATAATGCTTGGTCATAAATTCCCAAGATCTGCTATTATATCATAAATTGCCCTTAATGACAAAGGTTTATCGATTTTTGATTTTGCAAAGACTGTAGTGTTCTATCTGAAGTATGTCGTGAGCTAGTTCAAAATCTAGACGAGATCGGATGGCGACATCTAACATGGAATATCTACTCAAAGCCATTAATGGAGAACTAGCCGCTTTTGGACAGATTGCTTTTAAGCAATTCTGTAAGCTAATCAGGGACCAGCAATTCCCTAGATTAGGACTTCAGTTTGGAATATTATGTTTGCATGCTAGAGTTCTGTCTACACAAGAAGCACGCGCCATCAGGATAGCACTAGTGTAGCAAGAAGATGAAGAAGCAGAATTCCAGATGCAGACCATGAAGACGAGTTCACGGCGAAAGCGTCATCAGTTTCACTATTGCCATCGTCCAGTACAAAGCAGATTCTAGTCATGACAATGTGCAGGAAATGGATAGTGAACCTCATGTTACTCAACCAGAAGAGACCTAGAACCAGAAAATTTCCAATATTCAACAAGAGCAGGAAATTTTTGATATCCATGAAGACCAGGATGAAGTCGAAGCTGCTATGATTGACGAACAAATGTACCAAAAAAATTTGAAAAACTATTGACAGACACCCAGGATTTCATCCAGCACATGGTCAACTTCGAAACTGTCTCAAGGCAGCTTAGTGCCAAGTTTACAACATCCCGTACCGATCTAGTGCAAAAAGACCAAGAGCTGAAGGAAGCACATGCTGAGTTGTGGCAGAAAAATAAGGAGCTAGAAGGGAAGTTTGATGCAACTCTAGAAGTACTAGAAGAGATGCGAACCAGTCCAACCAATTTGAAAAAGAAATTTTGTTACTCAAGCAGTAGGTATAGACCCTGCAGAGTTTGCTGCAGCAGGAGCAACATTACCAGAAACACGCTCCAGAAGTCTAATGAAGCCTTGGAAGAATAGTTGAAAACTATTACTTTTGAAAAGGATATATGTGAAGCCAAGCATAAGGAGCTCGAGGATTATGTTCAACAAATGCATAATTCCATGGAGATGCTAAAGAATGACAATGCCATATACAAGAGGCAGGCCGAAGAGACAATTCTGTGGAGGATCAGTTCCGAGAAAACCCCAGCTTCAGTACCTCCAACCACTAATGACAGAATATAAAAAGCTGAAGGAAGAGCTCGAGGAAGTCAAATGCAATTTGAATTTAACCCACAACCTGGACAAGCTGAAGAAGACCTAGTGGCAAAAGAAGACAAAGCTATCCAGACTACATTCTTCTCTATGGCAAAGGAAGACAAGTCTACCCAGACCATCGAAGTTGCTGAAGTTGCAGAAGTGTTACCTATAGCAGTTCCAGTTACTCCAAGGACAAAGCCAGCACCGCCGAACACTGATCAAACAACTAGTAGTGGCACAAAAAATAAAATCAAAGGTAATATACTCACTTCTGAAGTTAGTATTTCGGGAATTTCAACAAGACCTAGCCGACCCCCTCTGTATAGTCCTGAACTCCAATGGAGTTTAGACTACCTCTTTTTGCCTAGACTTTTTGGATATACTAAAGAACAATGGGAAAGTCCTTGGATTTATTCCAATTTCTATCATTTTTTGGCCAGATTATCAATTTATCAAAAAGGTATATTAGCCCTAGCAATTGTACAAAATCAATTCAATATTCAAGCTAAGTATGTACATATTGTCATCGGATGTTTATCCATGTACATTCCATAATATCTCAGAAAAATTGAAAACAACATTCTACCTGCTCTGAATGAGCATTTGAATAAATTAGATGTTGTAAATCTCTTTGATATCCATAAAATTAATCCAAGTTCCAATCTTCTTCTACTAAAATTCCTACTTACCCTGATCTGTGGACAATATACACAAACTAGAAAGTTAATTATTCTCAATACCTAAAGGAGTTAAAAGACCAAAATCTTCTCCGACCTGAAAACCTCTTTACTAAGCCCTATTATACATACAACTACCTAGATATTACTTCTCTTATTTAATTTCCCTCTTGTCAACCTGACACCTATACATAATGAACACTCCGCCAATATACATATGAAACCCTATCTCTGACAGTATCCTCTGCTGAAATGTCTGAAGTACTGACTGAAACAAGTTGGTATGATCACCTTGTGAATAACACTTTGATCGATGTGCCAATTGGTCCATTGGGAAATCAAGGAGTGGGCGGATCTTGCAATCAATGAAGACTACCTCAGATGGAATGATTATTTTCTGAGGAGCTGGAAAAACGGTGGACCAGGTCAATGAAGAAAGTGTTG
The DNA here is from genome assembly GCA_029204225.1 of Diphasiastrum complanatum. NCBI lineage: Eukaryota > Viridiplantae > Streptophyta > Lycopodiopsida > Lycopodiales > Lycopodiaceae > Diphasiastrum > Diphasiastrum complanatum. Next base: position 48,829,739 of record CM055100.1, on the reverse strand, counting down.
CCAGAGCTAAGGCAGTTTTTCTCGGAAAACCAGTTCCTAGGAAGCGAGCTAGGAAGACGTGAATAGTTGTTTGCGAGCCATTTCACAACTGAGGAATGGGATATGTGGAGGCATACATTTTCACATTATCCAATTAATTGCATATAGTGTTAATTTTTGAATTTTTGTACCATTTATATGCAATAAGGCCTAAATACATGTAAAGGCCCATTACAACTTTAGAATTTCATTTTTAGTAGAATAGTTGTATCATTTCAAGACGACTCGTAGTTGTTGCCAACCGATTTGTAGTTGTTGGTAAACGACATCTTAGCCTCTTGCGCGCCTCTATATAGAGAGCGACGCGGGCTCATTGTACTTATGCAGATGACAACATCTTAGCCTCTTGCACGCCTCTATATAAAGAGCGACGCGGGCTCATTGTACTTACGTAGATGACAAACATCAATAGAGAAGAGAGAAAAGCATTCTGCCAGCCTTCACTTGCCAATGCCATTACTTCTTATCAATTGATCCAACACACTCTGAAATCTGTGGTAATCAATCTTGGTGACTGTCTTTGCGGCATACCTCACTTTTTGTACTAAATTTCAGTTTTCTAACTTGGATTTACAGGTTAAGGTCCTGACAGAGACTGCTATAATCAATTGTTATGCAGGAAACAAATCTGAAGTTATTAAGTATTCATATAAACCAGAACATGGCTTTCACTTTTTGAAGGAGTGTATGTTACTTTGATAACGAACTTGTCTATCGCTTTGATTTGTTTGCTAATCAATGATAAAGAACTAATTCTCTGTATACATTGAGAGGGGTTAGTTGCCTATTTGATTTTGCTTTGTGGAATCTGTATGCTTGTCTGTGACAAAAAGGTTGCTTACTGTATATCCTGGTTGTTTGAAAGATAAAGTACCAACTTCATTCTGAAACCTTGACCAAATCGTTTCACATTGGTGTTACTATATGCCAATTTAAACCAATATCTTTAGATAACTAGCCTTTCCATTGTGGTATTCAACTCTAAATATTACACACCTTACTTCTTCCATTATCCATTTTACACTTATCATCCAAAAGAGGAGATTTACCTCTCTCTGGGAGAACGGTATACCTTTTATACTACATATTTTAACCAATATAGTGGAAATCTATAACAACTAGGCTACTACAATTGCATGAAGGGAAAGGTTAGGTTGTCATTGTTTTCTGCACCACCCCCGCAACTGCTTAGACTGTTTGCGTTAGACGATGAAGCAACGGTGCATTTTCGAAAGAAAATAAGGAGCTATAATAATTCTCCTGTGTTTGCTTCCCTGGGTGTAAAATTAGATAAGTCTACTGCTAATTCTAAAGGCCTAGGTGCTTATAATTTCATAGTTTCAGGACGTTTGTGCCATCAGATAAGTGGATTGCTTCTTACGGACGACGAGTCTGCGTTCTCACAAATATATATATTGGATGGAGATGATTTGCAGCTAGAAAAAAAGTTGTCCCTTGACTCAAGCATCCGACATGATGTTTTGAGTAGCTTACAACAATTGATAATGGAGATCAACCCATTTGCAAGTGTCTTCATGAATGCAGCTCTTATTATGCTAACTACATCACAACTTCGGCTTATGTTTGCAACTATATTGTTGACGTGTGCTCCTGCTGATCCTTTGGAACTTTGGAGAAGCATCGAAGAGCACTTGGTCGATGACTATACTTGTGAATTTGAGGATGTTGTTGGTGGTGACATTAGCCAAGTTCTCACTGATAGAGCTCTTCATGATGTGGAGCAACATATGCAAGCAGTTGGAAAATCTCTATCAAATTATGGGCTTGTTCTACCTAATATTGACATAGAGTATTTGCCCCTATTTCATGAAGAAACATTTTTGAGTGAAAATATGGAGTAGGTTGAGATAGACAAAAACGATTTAAATGGCGATCAGCGAGGTATTCTTGATCGCGTTGTTTATGGACATGTTGAGAGGCAACAAAGTGGTGTTTTCTTCGTCGATGGTTCAGAGGAACTGGAAAAATATTTCTCTACAATGTAATTGTAAGGATCAACACATGAAGATCTACTTTTGGATCCTATTACATGCAACCAAAAGGACATCTGTGGAGCAAAACCGCCCAACCATCAAGAAATGTCTAGTCAATACCCTAACCACTTCACCCCCAAGCCATGTTGATGAATACAAGAGAGGAGGGGATCGTGGCTTCAGGAATCAGAAAATTACATTGAGAGATGGGCGAGTTTCCACGAGTATATATAATCTCCTTTGGGGAGAGAATATTTCTCTTAGGATCTCATACAACCCAAATATAAGCAATTGACATTCGATTTTTGCATAATAGCAGTCAACACCATGAAAGTGCTCCAAAGTCCAATTATAGGTCTGGGCCCTCAATTAATTACAATACCAGCCAAGCTCGGAATGACATGGCATAACTAATAACCTTATACACTGGAGTGCCGGCTATCCAAGTCTAGGATTATTTCAAATCCTATATACAGGACATGGACGCAACATTCTTCCCCCCTTAAACAAGTTCAGTCCTCAAAATAGAAAAACTAGATTTATATGCTTTTAACTCTTTCCCACGAATCATTATCCTCATTCTGACCAACCAACCTAATCAAGCACTCAGAGCTAGAACGATTTCTCAATTATTTATCTCTGATTCTGAGTACTCTTTCAAGTTCCAAAAGTACATTGAGCGATAAGTCCTCCAAATGGGTAAAGTCCTCAACACATCCAACTGCCATCATCATATAAAATAAGTTTACATGATACACTAGATGAGCAGTCAACTAATCCTGAAGATCAAGTTCAAAAGCTAACAAACCAATCCTTCAACTTTCACATTTACCCAGAAAATCATTATCCTTAGTCTGACATCTAAGATCAAATGAGTACTTAGAGATGGAACAATTTCCCAATTCTTATCTCTACTCTGAAGTACTATATATGCTTCTAGAAGTACACTAAGTGATAAATTTTTCAATTGGGTCTGATTCTCTCCGAATTAGTAAAGTCACCTTCATGTAAATTCATGTTACATGAACCACTTGGTGAAACATCACCTTACATTGGAAATCAATGGTCAAAAGATAAATAAACAAAATAATTATAGTCCAAGGCTATCTATAATTTATTGTAGACCTATCATAAATGCTTCTTGGTATAAATACACTTGGCATTTTTCAAAAAATAAGGTATAACAATTCATCCTGCCATAATCTCTAGGAGATCCATCAAGATAAAATGGTTCTTAACTCAACCCTGAGTATTCTGAATACTCTCTTGAGTTAAGTGCTCTATTCCTAGCATCTCATGCAAGAAAATAGCAACTATACAATTTTGATACATTTAATTGTCTCCTAATTGACCGAAGATTTAGGCTAAAAGTAGTATACATTCATTGACTACAATTTGTAGTAGAATTTCATCCACTAAGGTAAGCAAATTCCTCATAAGTAAACAAATTATTTGCTATGAGAATGCCTATGAGATCCACACTATCTCAAATATGCACTGGAGTAAAGAAATTTAGATTCTCAGCTGACCGACATAGATTCTTGACTCATTCAATGAATCGAGAATTACTTATCTTTTAAGAATTATCATTGATGTCCCATACCAGCGATTTTTCCTCCAAAAATTCTCTTCCTCCAAATCTGTGTACCAAAAATCCAAAAAGACTATTTGGCTATCATTTATCAAAATATAGAATCAATATCACAACCAATTTTAGGAGGTACTTCTAGCCATTGAATTCTCTCATGCTCCTTAAGCGTTATGAAGAACACTACTCCGCATAACACCCAATGTTTGGACGAAAAGTATCGTTTAGTTACTATCTGAAATGCCGCAAGTGTATTCACTGAACCAAAAGGATTATCAAGAATCTCAACATAACCGAAAACAATATTGTAATAGATATCCGATATCTATTTCATAATCGGTAAAAAGCACTTAATTCTTTTGTAAGTTAGAAGTTGTCTCAATTATTATAAAGAAACTCTCTATTATAGGGAAAAAAAAAATCCAAGTTACTAGATTCTTGTATGGAACACATTCCATCTGATTCCATTTGCAAAATTTTGAGATTTAGTCCAAATCCAATTGCAAAACAGAGATGGTTCCATAAATGGATTATTTGACTGCCAATATCTTTTCCCTAAGAATCTTTGATTTCTCAAAATTCTAAGTAACACTGGGGAAAGGAAACCAAATTTTCAAAGACAGTTAAAAAATAATACCAAGGCTTGATTTCCAATTAAACTCACTCTCACAAACACATATACTTCTGGAATTTAAAGTAAATTACCATCACTGATCGACTCGGTCAACTAATTCTCTACACCTCCTTCCTCCCTTCCCAAATGGGGTTCTCCTGAAAGCCCCAGATTTGGTAAGGAATAGGACCAATCCTGAATCAGTAGTGCTTTTATCTATTGTCATTCAATCAGTTTTGATTGTTCATTAGATAAGTGCCGCACTCAACTACTGGCAAATCAACAAGTAGATAGTCATAAAAACCATTCTAATAGACTTGCGTTATTCTTGGTTTTTATTGACCACTTACAACTAGAAATGTTGAATTTAGTTGACAGATTCCAAAATCTTCAACCAAAAGTGAAAGGTACAATGACCTTATAAAATTGACTGATTTCAACTCAATAAGGTCATTCACTTTATAATCAATTTATGTTTGATCAATAACCAACGAATTTGAACAAATCCAAAACATCCATGGTTCTTTCAAAATTTTACATAACTGGGATTTTCAAATTCCATTCGATATGGACCAAAACTGTGAAAATCGATTTAAACCATTGACTTGGCAGTTTCACAGTTGCCATCTTATTCCAAAAGGATTTCGAAACATCCGGGATGCATCCAACATGACATGTAGTGATTTTGAAAAATCTTAAATTTTTACGTAAAATACCTAGTAACTGGAAAATTTACTTTTCAACTAGCTTTCTATGAAACTATATTATAGCATGAAATTACTCTGATCAATCTACTGTACCACCATGTATGATGCATCCAAACATGAATACAGGTTCATCCAAACATTTTCATTACTAGAAAAGTACTATACTGACTTACATGCATGCATGCAATCAGAACATTTCGAAGAATTTTCAAATTTTAGTCTAAAAATTGCCAAATTTTTGACATCCATAACTTTTGCTACATGACTCCAATTTGGTCACTGTAAAGCATAGTACAAAGGCAGAGAAAGTTTACAAGACACGTTCCATGTCACCCTGCCACCTAGGCTTCACATGTGTGAGCTGTAAATGACCAAAAATCAAGTAGGAGGACACACTTTTTCAAGGAGGTTTCACCAAAAATCTATACCTAGCGCAATAAGAATCCAATCAGAGGTTACAAGGTTCATTAGAGAGTTATAGAAGCTTCTACCAGGTCCAGCAAGCAATCATAAGCTCAGATCATACAAAAATTGCATCTATGGACTCCTTCAACATGCAAAACTTCAAGATAATGGTGCCTAAGCCTCCCAACACCAAATTAGGTGCATGATGGCTCAAATCAAAGGAAATCCATATATCTTTCAGCTTGCGAAACGATCCAAAAGGTTCAGAACACCATTTGAGAGTTATTCAAGCTCAAAAATCCACAAAAATACACTATTTTTTGACTTTTTGAGACCCTTAATGGTGTCCAATCCGAACCAAACTTGATGACAACTATAATACAACATCATTACACCTTTGAAAATGTGCATGCAAAGTATTGGCCAAGAATTTTGTGAAAAACCTTAAAACTAGTGCAAAAGTCATCAAAAACCCATGGTTTTTGACCAATTTTGACCATTCTTGTGGGTCAAATCCACAATTAAGTGTAATCAGACCCAAATCCCTGTAATTAAATTACTTGCAAGCACTAAAAGTTCTGATTTCAAACAATCAAGGTCCATATAGCCCATTTCTAGCCCAAAATCACTAGATTTTGACCAGAAATTACTATCATTGACCATAACCATGGCATGCAATCATTAGAATCAATCATAATGACTAGAAACAGAAAGTACAAATCTGAAAAATGTTCATGATCAGTAGCTTTGATTAATTTCAAGCCAAAACATGGAATACTAGCTCAAAAACCACAAAAAATCGTCAAAAGTCCATAAATTTCCATCATTATCTATGGAAAATCTCCATAATAATGATATTAGGCTGAAAGCAAACCAAAATGAGAGAAGCTGCTTACTTGGAGGTCAATTCCACCACCTTGAAGTAAAAATAAAGGAGGAAATGCCAAAAAGCTGGGAAAAAACAAAAAGCAACTCCACCTTCTGATTGATGCAAAGCCTCGCTCTGATACCACTATAAGGATCGCCACATGAAGATCTACATGCAACCAAAAGGACATTTGTGGAGCAAAACTGCCCAACCATCAGAAAATGGCTAGTCAATACCCTAACCACTTCACCCCAAGTCGTGGTGATGAATACAAGAGAGGAGGGGATCATGGCTTCAGGAATCAGGAAATTCCATTGAGAGATGGGCGTGTTTCCACTAGTATATATAATCTCCATTGCGGAGAAAATATTCCTCTTAGGATCCCATACAACCCAAATATAAGCAATTGACCTGCTATTTTTGCAAAATAGCAGTCAACACCATGCAAGTGCTCCAAAGTCCAATTATAGGTCTGGGCCCTCATAGATCATTAATCACAATACCAAGGCATAATTAATAACCTTATACACTGGAGTACCGACTATCCAAGTCTAGGATTATTCCAAATCCTATATACATGACATGCACGTAACAGTAATGTTATCTTATGTTCATGCGAAAGGATGGATAGCTTTAACAGTAGCATCATCTGGCATTGTAGCATTGTTGATGAAGGGTGGTAGGGCCGCACATTCCAAGTTCAAAATACCTCCAAATGACATGCATGAAACATCAACATGCATTATATGAAAACAATCTGAGCTGGGAAGACCATAATGGCATGTTGACTAATTGTGTGGAACGAAGGGTTTTGAAGAATGTTCATGTCATTTAAAAGATTCCCATATATGTATATAGCTTTACCTTTATTATGTAAATTTCTATATTGCTTACTAATAAAAGGATCCTATAAGTATTGGCACATTTTAGATTAATGACCTAGACTATTGTAGATACATTCATATAATGGAAAGAACAACAATTACATATAAAACCAAGAAAGGGATCTACTAGGTAGTGTAAAAGTTAATTGAACCTTATACTATTGGATGAATTCCTAACGAATGAAAGGACCTGTATGTGTAGGTCAGGATAGTTGCTTTCAGAAGTATAATTTTAACAGAAAAATTTGAACAAGGAAACCAATTTGTTCGAAGCGGAAGTGTGTATGCAAAAAAGAGATTAACAAAATATTTGTTGTTTGAGTGTCAAAGTCCATTATGTACTACAATATATGGTAGTCTAGATCAATATGGCTCCATCAAATGAAGTCATGAAACATTATCACCAACTTTATGTGTCATATACACATGGATAATGCTAGACTACTCCCATCAATTGGAAATTTCTATTTTATAGTCCCTTGTATATTAGTTGTTTTGCTAATAGCAATGGTTAAAACCATTTTTTTAATCAAGTCTCATGACAAATTACAACAATATGTTACTATTGTTTTGAATTATGCTACACTAGTTAATTTTGACCATGATTTTGACATTATTGCCACCTTAGCACTTCATGTACAACGTGTATCACCATCTAACTTTTTCCATAAAACAAAATAAAAAAGGATTGGTCCAATTATATTTTTCTAACACGATTGTTTTTGTGAATGAATTTAATTTGTACGTATGGTGGGTTTAAGGCAACCTGTGGCCATTACTATATTTTGGTGCATTGATTAAGCAACTCGTTAAGCAACCTCCACTACATAATGCACAAGATCTTTTGTACCCTTGATTACTAAGAGCATAGCAGCACTATTTGTCGTATGTAGTGATATTGAAATCACATACCTTTAATGGTGTGGTATGACTGGAGGTTAGAGGATTTGCAACATGAGGGCACAACTGTGTAAAATAGGTAGTTTAAACAAGTTATTATAACGACCTGTTCAATTTTGATATACCAGGTGGATACCAATTATTGATACCAGAGTAAACATCAAACATAAAAAGCTGGCCTTCAGTGAGGCACTCACAATAGCGGTCATCCCAACCTAAAGCACATCTATACATCCATCAACAGATTTCATCATATCATCGTCTCTCAAGGTTCATAAACAAAATGAAAAATGATATACCTTACCTTAGAGCAGTGGACTCTCCTTCATAAATAAATTAGGTCTTGCACCTTCATTCTCTTCACAAATTCATCAACTTATTAGTATCCTGCAAAGCTTCAATTGTCGTAATGCCTTGTGCTCAAGTGTCCTTTGTATTTTGGGACCACCTCCAGGAGCATAATGTCCATCCAATTTTCTCTCTCCTAGGAATTTGTCGTTCTCTCTCCTCTCTCCGGTGGAATGCACGTTCTCTCTCCGGTGGAATGCATGTTCTCTCTCCTCTCTCCAGTGGAATGTGCGTGTGCTATGTGGCAGCCCGTCATTGGCTGTCCACATCCACATTCCACCACAAACGTAAAAAAATTTGCGAAAAAAAAAACGGCAAAAAACCGAAAAAAAAAAAAAAAAAAAAAAAAAAAAAAACTGGTCCACGCGTATGGCCGTACCGTCGTACCGTACGGCCAAAAAAAAAAAAAAGCGAACCTTCGCAGAATGGCATTACGCAAGGGAAGGCCCAAAGCCCTGGGCCTTCCTTGTTGGTTATGTTTACAATTAGTGCAAAGAGTTGAAGGAGTGGTTTGTTCCTCTTTGCCTGAGTGATGCGTCAAGTTGTGTCCTCGTATCTCAGAAATCGCTCATTCTTCGTCACAAGGTTATGGACGTGTAGTAGTTGCAATTTAGGGTTCTTCGTATAACATTTTGTCCAGGCTTTATCGCTATTCTTGATGCAGGAGATGATAGGTGGCGTCGCAGAAGCACTGGGGAGGGAGGTGAAGGTGTACGCAGCTCCGGCGGCCATCCGTGGTGGGGAAAGTACTGCAACTTCTTGGCCCTCTGAAGGTATATTTGGACGTCTCTATGCTGCTCTCTGTTTCATGAGCTGCTACTTACATTTCAAAGGCTCTGTGGTTACTGTGGAGTTTTGCATCATTTACGCCTGACATTACTTTCCCAATGATGGTTGTTTTTACATTACAGAAGAGGTGCCCGATGACTTTTATGAGTTCACAGCAGCCGACTATGCTACTTTAAATGCCAATAAGAAGGAAGGTACGTGAGCCCCGCCTTTGAAGGCTTCCTCTGTGGCTATGGGCCACCCTTATAGGAGTGCAATATAATACTACATGGATGAAGTCATGAAAGGACATTTAGTTTCTTCTTGGATGTGGTTTCAACTTCTCAAACATAGGTGAATGTCTTGATCACGTAAAATGATGGGTATTGTACTGTTTTTGACTTGAGAACTATACTCTTGCTCAGAGATTTCTCTCAACTTCGAGTGTTGTTTCCTTATTTAATCTCCTTCTTGGAGTACAGATATCTATTTGAAGACAAAAAAAAATTCGAGACAAGGAGCAGGCAGCAAAGAGGGCTCAAAGGACCAAGGTATGGTTCTGTCCCGTTTTTTAGTCCGTGTAAAACATCCGAGACTTCAGGTGTTCATGCTTACCTTCTTCTATCTTTTAATGTGAAATGAAAAATATCATGAAATCCAACCATGTTAACTTGGATGCTTTACAGCATCCGTCATTGCAAGCTGTTTCATTGTGGTTATTTGGTTGGCTACTACTCTTATTTCTTCTTTGACTGTAATCTGGCCTAGTCTGCTATAAAATTTCCACAAGATGAAGTATTACTTTGACTTGGTAATCAACTGGTTGTCGCCGGCAGCCAACCTTCATTAGGCTACCACTGGACTAGGAATCTTTTATGCATAGGGTTTGCATGCTAATTTGGTAGAATGACTTATATGCAGGCCACACTATACATGTCCACTTTCCGGATGGTTTTGTGGTGGAGGCAACGTTCAAGTCAACGGAAACAATCTCAGACCTCATGGAGCTTGTCCGGAAGTCAATTCTTCGATCTGAGCTGCCATTTTACTTGTGTAAGAAGTCCGACTCATGTGCTTGCTGTTCCAATCGACCTTATGGTTTCCTGTTCAATGAAGCTGACAAAGACTGCAGAGAGTGCTCATAGCTAGCCATTACCTTTCACAATGTAGTTGATGGTTGAGGCTGTATGGCCAACATTCACTAAGTCAATACTTCCCGTGTTGTTGGTCAAGGTGATTTTGCAACCTTTTCTGTGGTACATTCTTTTGAAAATGTTGAGATGCGTTACAACATTCTTTGACACCTACACTGCTGATTTTTTTGTTTATTGTCACATTTTCCGTTGTAGGATAATGATTCTGACAATGTCGTCATCTATCTGACTTTTTGTATCTTGGTGCAGACCAACACCTCGTAAACGACCCCTCAAAAATATGCAACAGAACATGATGGATGCAAGTTTTACTCCAGGGGCAAATATATATTATGTGTTCAGTCCTCCTCAAGGTTTGCACACTACCCTTTATTTAGTAGTAAAACTGCGTCAACTACAGAATTCTCTGCATCCGATTGAAGCAAAGAACAGACAATAATTGCACAGTTGGTATGCTATACTGTCTGTATAGTTGGGCACCTGTACATGTTACCTGGTTGTTCAGAGGAATGATATGTTGGTGATGGCTGGGCATACTTTGAAACAGATGTCGAGGTTTCCAGAGAGGGCCCCTATCTTGGACCAGAAGTTCAAGAATTGAGGGATCTTTATAAGTTGTCAGACGGTCTTTCTGAGAATGTACCAAATGCCATTCAGTTGAATCCTATCGAGACTATAAAAGCACCTGTCACTTATTCACAGGAGTGGATTCAGTGACACTGTACTTGAGAAACTGTGATTTGGAAATTTTTACTGCTGCGTAGAGACAATCTCCATCTCTTCATCCTGGAAGATTCTTCATTAGAGACTTTATTGCGGTGTTGTATGTGGTTGATGGAGTTATGGACGTCAATTCCCGCAATTGATTTAGATACCCGATGTATATATTTGTGGATTTGTTAACAGCTTCCTATGTTTCTCAGCATTTGAACAGACTCTCGTTTGGTTTCCAATGCAAAAAGAAGCATGCATACATGCAATGTTGGCAATCAGTATGTGCTGGTAATCTGATCACCGATCAGTCTAATTAAAGATCTGTTCGGGATTGGATTGACCAACCTCTACTAGACACGTCTTCTTAAAGGGGGCGTTGGGGATGCTAACATAACTGAAGCTTGCTATGAGGACATATATGACTACTTCTTATCAAGTGCATCACATCGAGTGCTAGGCAAAACTATGGTCGAGTCTACCCATGTGCGACAAGGACTTGCTACATGCCTCTTTAACCATTTGTTCAGTATATTGCGCTGGTGAGGGTGCTTTTCTCCACGTCTTCCTGTCCGAAGCTGATTAAAATCAAAGACGAGTACAGGTAGATATTCCTTACAGTTCATGCTGTAGGTGATGATGTGGGTGAAGGTTGAAGCTGTGACAGCAACAAAATATGGGGGATTTTTTAAGTTGAACACCTCCGGAAAGGCTGCATGTAAATCGGTCAAGACAGTTTATTCAGAGATGAATCAACCTCATACTGGCAATAGGGATATATATAAGGGTTTATAATTATAAAAGAAATGGACTTTGCTTTTTAGGTGAATGTCCAAAGTTGCATACTACATGCAATGAAAGGGTATATATTAGACCGCAGCTATATGGAATTTGTTATTAAGAGTTTTGAACCCCGTCTTATAGGTGATTTTTGCCAGTAGTACCCTCAGGGGGTTCACTTAGATGACCCGTAGAATAGGATGTGCGATCAAAGGGATACAATTTTTTTTGAAAAAACTGCTCAAAATAGTAAGATTCAAGGAATATTCTTGGAATATGTAGAAAAGGGGTATTATATGGCCAAAATGGCCTATAGAGGGGGTACAAAACTCCTAAAAATCCCATGTATAGGGGGTCCATAATACACCCCTTGATTGCATGTACCATGCAACTTTTACTAAGAGTGAACCCCACGCGATAGTACCACTATATTCTAAATCTTAATATTTTGAGAAACTTTTTTCAAAATTATATCCCCTGCTATTCTATGTGCCATCCAAGTGAACCCCTAGAGGTGTAGGTGTAAGATTCTCCACTCCTAGTAGACATGGTAACTTAGTAGTCTTTTCAGCATGTTTAGATTAGTTTACAAGATTCTCCACTTAGATTATCCATGAATCTTGTAAACATGGTAACTTAGTAGTCTTTTCAGCGGTTACATGCGTCATTGTGGGCATAAAATGAGCCATTTTGCTCAATTTGTCAACACACACAAATATGGCATCATGCCCATTCTTGGTTGGTGTAAGACCCACAATGAAGTCTATACTTACACATTCCCAACGTCTTTGAGGAATTTCTACAGGCTGTAACAATCCTGCTGCTCTTGTAGTAGGGGCTTTACTACGCTGATACACATCACAAGCATTAACATATGCTTGGATATCTTCCTTCATCTTGGGCCACCAAAAATGAAGTTGGACCTTTTTCAAGGTCTTCGTTATACCCGCATGACCACTATAAAGTGCATCACGAAATTCATTGAGTCTATATTTCCTTATAGATCCTCTAGGAGGATCTACAATGGTACATCAGGCACAACAACTTGGTCATTATGCCATCGTAATGCTTTGTGCTCAGGTGTCTTTTGTATTTTGGGACCACCTCCAGGACCATAATGTCCATCCAATTTTCTCTCTCCGAGGAATTTGTCATTCTCTTTATACGGAATGCACGTTCTCTCTCCTCTCTCCGATAGAATGCACGTTCTCTCTCCTCTCTCCGTTGGAATGCACGTCCTCTCTCCTCTCTCCGATGGAATGCACGTTCTCTCTCCTCTCTCCGGTGGAATGCACGTTCTCGCTCCTCTCTTCGGTGGAATGTGCATGTGCTATGTGGCAACCTGTCATTGGCTGTCCACATCCACATTCCACCACAAATGTAAAAAAATTTTCCTAAAAAAAAAAACTTTCCATGCGTGCGGCCGTACAGTTTGGCCGTACGGCCCCAAAAAACCGAAAAAAAACACTAGTCCATGCCTACGGCCAGAAAAAAACAAAAAAAAAACCTTTGCACAATGGCATTACGCAAGGGAAGGCCCGAAGCCCTCGGTCCTTCCTTGCTGGTCGGGGCCTGCTCTAGGGCTCCCACCCTCGGGCGAGGGCCCTCCCAGCAAGGAAGGCCCTCAAGACAGGGCCTTCCCCCCCACATAAATTATTCCGATATACTAATGACTTAAAATTTTCAAGGTTTAAGAACCATGAATCAAGAGTATACCCTGCAATGATTGGTTGTAACAACATCAAATCATCGACAAATTTTGTCACGAGGTTCCTTTCTTGTGCTAGGGCACTGGGAGCTTCCAACCTGGTGTCTGCAACCACCTCTCCGGTGCTCAGCATTGAAGCAATTCTTGTCAATAAGGCTAACCTGACGTAATTGTCATTTGGGCTCATAGTAGACAGGTGGCAAGTTTTTATTGGATCAGACCACAGATGTTTAAATGCATATTCCATTGGGCCTTTCAATTGAAAGGCCCAAACTTCAATTACGACAGGTAGCAGGCTTGAGCAGGCCTGCTACCATGTATCACGCAACCTTCAATGCACCTCGCCGCAGGGTGGCTCATTGCATGAAGGCTGCATGCTACAGTTGGTAGCGGGCCTGCTCACGCCCCGCTACCTAGTCCATTCTCACGGTCCAACGGGTTCCGGCTTAAAGGATCAGCCACATTAATCCTCGGTTTATATTCCCATCGGCAATTAAACGTTTGCTACAAATACTCTGACTAGCGGGGGCCTTGCCGCCTTGACAAATTCTGTTGTGACTTCAAGTAGGTCAAAGAATTTTGATCAGTGACCACAACACAGTGCACAGTCTGCACCTTCCAAGTAACAGTGCCAAGTATGCATAGCGTGTACTACCCCCTTCTGTAGCAAAACTGCCCCTATACCAACCAAAGATGCATCACAAATGACCTCACATTTGTGACCTCACAGGGCTCCCCAAGAATGGGTAAGGACAAAACTGGAGCATGGGTTAAGGCAAACTTAACTCCAACCAAAGCTGCCTCACATTCTTTTGACCAAATGTATTTCACATCATTTCTTGTCAAATGTGTTAGGGGGGCAACTAATAGCCCTAAAAATGAACATAATTGTCCAATATCTTGGGGTGCAGTCCATCTTTCAACCGTTTCAATCTTACGTGGTTCTACTTTTATGCCATGCTTTCCAACCACATGTCCTAAGTAATGCAATTCATCCTTACCAAATTGACACTTAGACATTTTTGCATATAAATCACGAAGAAGTTGAAGTACCTTTTGCATGTGCTCCAAATGCTCCTCTTCATTCTGGAGAAAACAATGTCATCCAAGTAAACCAACAAAAACCTGCCTAGGTATTTATGAAATATCCTATTCATGACACCTTGAAAAGTGGCAGGAGCGTTAGTTAAACCAAAACTCAACACCTTAAATTGGTAATGCCCAAAAGGTGTTCTAGAAGCTGTTTTGGGAGTATCATCGTTAGATATACGTATCTGATGATAACCCGGAGCTAAATCCAATGATGAAAGTATTGTTGCACCAGATAACTGATCAGACAAATCATCAATTTGGGGTAGTGGGTAGCAATTTTTTACCGTCAGTTTATTGAGTGCCCTGTAGTCAGTCCACCACCAAGCGTAATCCTCCATCTTTCTTATGAACAAACAATATGGGTGACCCATATGAGGATGCGCTCGGTTCAATCCATCCTTTCTCCAAGTAGTCTTTTATCTCCCGTTTAGCCTCTTCCAACTCTAGAGGACTCAACCTATAAATAGGTCTAAAAGGTGGCTTACTACCAACCTCAAGAGGTATGGTATGTGCCATTTCTCTTTCTGGAGGGAGGCCAAGGCTGAAATACATCATTGTATTCCTCCAATAATGGTGTTAAAATACCACCATCTACAAGTTTAGTTGAATCATCAAACTCAACTTTACTCAGTTGAACAAGAAAATGAGTGCCACCCTAACTCGTCTCTTAAATTGCATTGATGTTAGGCTTTTACATGAATTATGATGGAGGGACTTGAAGAATTAACATACAATGTTATTCTTTTCTTGCCTTTCTTTAGGACACAAGCTTTAACGTCATAATCAATATGTGCCTTGTGTTTATTAATCCAATTATCTCCTAAAATCAAATCTATTCCGTTAGGGACCAAGCACGGAATTTGACCATAGTATTGTTGAACTTTAACATGCACTTTTACTTCACCCTCAATATTTACTTCTTCACCATTACCTAACATTAATTTCTCATGTTTCTGAGTCACAGCTATACCAACATTATCATCAAATGATGAACTCATGAAACAATGAGAAGTGGTTGTATCTATCAATATGTTGGCATTTATACCAACAATCTTACTAGCTAACTGCATGGTAAATTTATTATTAATTCGTGACATATGCAAAAATTGTGGCTTGCATGCACTTGCAATATTCTAGGTTTATTATCACAATTAACTTCAAATTCATGAATTAATTGTAAACCTAATAAGGTCTTATTGATTTGTTTGACACTATTCTTTTGAATGACAAAACAAGCACTAGTCCCATATGGCTGTTGAGCCTTTCCTGCCTTAAAACCCCTAACATATATTTCTGGGTTAACAGACGTTAAGTCTATAAGCAAGCATTTACCAAAAGAATGGAACTCAAATAGACCATTCAGTGAGCATTTCTGTAATGGAGTAATTTCATCTATTTACAAACTTTTCACTCATATATACATCAAAAGATCTATTGATCTTTTTTTCAAGCAACGAAATCGAATTGCTATCTAAAAAACTATCTACTCCACTACAACTACCAACAATTGGCTCACTCAATTGTTGGTCTTGGGACAATCCTTTTTCTCTTTGTCTTTTGCAAGTTGCTTCTTGGTTGGACAATCTTTTGCCAAATGTCCCTTTTCTTCACAAAGGCAACACTTACCCTCACGCTGGAGAGCATCAACCTTTGTGTAAGGGATGGCCCGAACTTCTTGACCCCTTTTTCTTTATCCTTGTGGGATGGTGCATATGGGTCCACCAGTCCCTTGAGGATTTCTTCCCTTAGGAGGATCTTTCTTTTCCTCCTTAGGCAGTTGTGAGAGAGTGGAATCCACAGAGACGACATAAGTTACCAATCTCTTAAAATCTTTCCACCCTCCATCACTACCTTGAGGATCCACTGCCACCTGTAATCTGATAGGTGGCTTGAGTCCCCTCAAGAACCTTGCAATTTTGTCGCCCATGCTGAGAGGCATCTCGACAATTTCTTTGCAAAGGTTTCTGGAACTCAATGGCATATGACTCCACAGAGCCTTTCTGCACAAGCCTTTCGAGCTTTGTGTGCGCCATTTCTTCAAGATCCACGTTGCCATACGTTTGAATCATGAAAGTCCTAAAGTGACTCCATAGGATAGGATTAATGCCGGACTTTTGGAAAGACTTTTGCAAGTCACTCTTGGCATTCTCCCACCTCTAGGCAACTTTGTGTTCCAGGTAGGTCATTGTGACCTGTTCTCTCTTGGGCTCAGGCACATTACCTCCAACGAGATACCGGTCCATGGCAGCAAGCCATGCGAACACATTGCTCTTCCCGTTGTCTTTATATCTCTCAAGTTCCAAGAGTTTCACCCTCTGTGTGAAATCTTGGTCCTGAACTCTCTGTGCCTGGAAAACTTTCATTTCCACCTGCAAAGATTCTGCGAAAGCTTTATGATCATCCAGATTCTTTTGGAGAGTGGCAATAGTGCCACGTAGCTCCTCACAACTCACAAAGCTAATTTCTTGTAAAGAAGATATGTAATGCTTTCCTAGCATTGTTCATATACCATATGTTTGGATCTGGAAATATAGGTTGTGTAAACCAACAAAAAGGAAGTGTGGTTAATATATCACCTGAATCCAGGGTGAAGCAACGTTCTAGACATTATCCATCTCTCACTTAGAAATATTTTTTGTCTATCATCATCCTAAGATGTAGAGGCCATGCCAAGACTGATCAAGGTTACAATCAAGATTTTGGTTGCCCCTCTAATTTCTCAAGGTTTCTCTACAAGTAGACTAAGAGGTAGATTGTTGTTGTAGATTTATAAACTAAGTGTTTATGCATTCAATCAATCATTAGATCCACAATAAATCATGTTTCAATCGAGTGCATAAAAGTTATTATAAGGCAATTCAATTGGAAGCTTCACCAACTTTGACCTGATTTTAGGGGTTACAATAGCTAACTTAACCCTGGACCTACCCTAATCATGCCCTAATTTAAGGCCAAATCTTGGCATCGCTACTTCCACCTCTTAGTCAAATTCCTTGATTTACTCATTAAATTGCTAGTTTGTGATAATCACATCTACAAGTGGATAGCCTCAAGCTTTGAGTGAATAAGTAGATCAAATTCATTGAACACTGATGGTTAATATGTACAAGTGATGGCCAAGTGACCATCCAAGTCATATGATAAAAATCTAACTAGTGTAGTTTTGGTAGCTTTCACATCAGCATGACCAAATTGTATCTACAAAGGCTAACAATTCATGTAATTTTTTGTGGCTGTGAAGAGCCTGCTTTGAAGCCTAGTTTGAGTATGCAAGGAGGGCAACTGCCCATGAGCTCCAAAACCAATAGATGAGGCACAACACACTTCCTAAAATATTGATGCAAAGAAATTGTCAATAGTTAAAGGGTGGAATACATGCATATATGCCATCTCAAACATGAGCTTACATTTTGTGATATCATAAACTTGTAAAATTACAAAAAAAGAGATAAGAAGAGTCTAAGAATGGCTCAAAGAAATATCATTGAACAGATGCTCAAAAGTTTTTTAGGCATATCAACAATAAGTCCTTTGAGCAAACCCAATCTATTTGTGCCATCAATGTTGAAGGAAGGGGGCATGAGCATTGATATGAAGCATATGAGAGGCTTCTACCATTAAAATAAAAAATGTGAAATCCAACACAAAAGTGGTGGACTAAAGGGAAACCACACTACCAATGGAGCTCAAAAGACAACAAACTATTAAAAATCATCTTTGCTATTGAGCTATGATCATGAACTAGAAATTACTTGCTAATAACAAAAGTGGTTCTCATCTATCAATCAAATAAAAAGTTGTTGCAACCTCCAATTTATCAACATAACTCTTAGAAACAAACTTTACTCAACAAGAAAGCTATAAATCTCCACTACGTTGCTCAACAATGAAAAAACTAGTCATCTACTCGTGTAGCCATCTCAAGCCTATGCTTGATCAAATGCCCATCACAATGCAACAAACTACACTCTAAATCGCATTCAGATTTTTGCCACTCATAATGCATCAAACAAACAAACAATTTTTAGAATGCATATCTTCTTACTTCTCAGCACTTAAAACCAAAATTGTTTGACCAAGAAATCTCTCTCTCTCTCTCTCTCTCTCTCTCTCTCTCTCTCTCTCTCTCTCTCTCTCTCTCTCTCTCTCTCTCTCTCTCTCTCTCTCTCTCTCTCTCTCTCTCTCTCTCTCTACTATATGGTTACTACACTTATTCGCTTTTCGAAACGTCATAAAAGATTTCTTCCCTTATGGTACTAAACCAACAAAAATGCCTTACCTTGCTAAACTTAGTAACATGACCTCTTAAAGGTTTTATTAATTTTCTAGTCTTTTGGTGGGAAATTTGGTTTTCATTGAACGGCTATGATCAGTGCACATTATAGGGATTCAATCTAACGGCGAGCATCTTCAAGCACCTGGTGCACTAAGAGGTACTGGAATTTCTATAAAAGGGAAGATCACTACAACCCTAAGTTTCACTCTTCCTGCTCTCTCCCTCTCTCTCTTGCTTTAGTTCTCTTGGTTTGCTTCTCTACTGCTGCCATCTCTGCTTGGATGAGAGGAGACCTGTGAAGGCATTCTTGGAAGAGTATTCAGGTGAAAGATTCTACAAGCTACGGTAAGAAAGCTATCAACTATTTGGTTGAATGATCATTTACATCTACGGATATTCAATTGCTTGCTTTGCTGGAAAGGAAGTGAGCTCACATGATACTGTGATTATCATAGATCGATACTACATTCTTGCTTCCGAAAAACATGTTTGGAAGCGTATACGTGTGGGCGTTGTCTCAAGAGCTATTGTGAACATCACTATAGGTATGATATTCGTCTCTTTGCATATTCTTTGGCTTCTAACAACGAACAATCACCAAAACATTCGTAGAAACGATTCATGGTTGATTGGCCGCCGGCCAGTGGAATCTGTTTGGCCAAAAATTTGTGCCTTCTCCTGCGGATGTGCTTGAGTATAATGATTATAATGTGTGATTGTAATGTGTTGATGCCTTCATGCTAGAATGCGATGGACCATTTCTGCTTTTTGCTTTTGTATTGAATGATTACATTTGGCTTCCATCTGTAACACGATGGATCTCTGTTATGTATGTTGTCTTTCTGAAAATCGGAAATAGATAAGGCTATTGACGATGCATGATAATGTCTCTACGCTTTACTACTCATAGTTAGCCGCCCAATCTAAGACTTGCTTGTCTCAATACCACTTTTGATAAGTAATGAAGAACTTGATATGTATGTGCTCATGAAACTAGCTATACAAATAGTGATGTCTGGACATAACTACGAGATATGCTATGATGCTTTGATGATAGTATCTACCTGAATGTAACAATAACTGAAGCGCTCTACTGTTTTCCGGATATGTTATTATTCGAACTATGAACTGTGAAAGGATTGACTCTATCATACTTTGATACACGAGTACTGGCTGGTAACATTGAATCGTGTGTGATTGATTACGATATTGTTTAAAGAGGTTGCACTACCATTAATCGATTACTTTTGGTTTGGAATTGGTAGTACGTAAGCAGGGTTTTGCTTGAAGCAGTGGGAGATGGGTAGCTCACAAGAAATTACTTTACCTCGCATTTAGGTATGAAGTTTTATGAAGCTACAGTGGAAGGTAGTCTCACCCAACACTACAATACAGTTCATGTATGGAACTTCATGAGTTACATAAACTGAATGTTTTTTGAAGGTTTAAGCTTTATAATTGCTTACATTCCATGCTTTGAATCTTATAAAGAGTGATCTTTGTAACCGTTTCAAGGTTCAAAAAGTTTTTTTTTTTAAAGCATAAGGGCAGCCTGTGTGAGTAAGTTTTGAGTGTGTGCTGAGTTTGATTTTGACGCTCTTGAATGGCATGGATTTGCCCAAGCCGTAAGGTGCTTGGACTCCCAAACGTTTTGCATGGGATGTCCTTGGGGCTAGTATGGCATGGATCTGCCCTAGTACCCGGCACTTGGCCAAAATCATATCTCTTTTCAAGATAGCTTCTTACGTGTGTATATTTTTTATGTGAACTTAAAACATTCGTTTTGCTCTTGTACTGATCAGTATGGCATCTGCCCTGATACTGTTTTGTTAAAGGGCAGAATGTAATGCTAATTATGAAATGCATGATAGGGAGGATTGGACGTATTATTTGTAATTACATTCAAGCTGATAAAGTAGTGAATCTTGTTTCAGACATGGATAACAACTAATGCTCAGCTATGACACTTGTCTTCCTCACGTAATTTTAGCATATTCCAAAGAATCTCCCAAATGTCGAGCCAAGCTGAAATAAAGAGCACCTCTCACCCAAGACCGAGGAGGTCTCATAAGGAGGAGAGCAAGAAGAAGATGAGAGCCGAACATGAGAGCCGAGGAATGCTAGCTAGGAATACAGATTTAACTTTATGTGAGCCTACATAGTGAATCTCAATGAAGGAATGACCATGTAGGAGCTAGTGTTATTCCTAGGCAAAGTAATAAATGTAGAACCCTCTTAAATAAATTAGAGTGACCCACCTTTTGATGGTGACCTCTAGTGGAAGAGCTAATTCTACTTGGAATTTGTAAATTAGTGGGATTGCCACTTAGGGTCCACATGGGCAGCCTCTTGGTCTATTTAAGAGACCCCCCCTCTCTTGTGAGGGAGCTTTTTATTGTATTGTCATTCTCTCTTGTGTGAATAAAGAAGATCCTCCACGAGTTTTTGACAATCTTGGAGCTCCTTGTTCATGGTTGTTTTTCTTGAGTGAATCTCCTATTAACATGCTTTGCTTTCTCTTGTTTGTGGATGTGGAATAGAGTAAATTTCTTGTTTCCTTTCTTGATGCAATGTGGATTGTAGTTGTGGATTAGATTTCTTGTTCTTGCTTAAGTAATTTTTCAACATCCAGGTAAACTAAATAGGATGGAGTTGTGATCCAGATCTGATTGTTCTTGGGTTATCCAGGAATCAAGAGATGGGTGTTTCTTGATTCTTGGTTTTGTTAGTATGCTGATAGGTAGTTAGTTCTTGTTTCTTGCTCTTGATTTGTGGATTAATCTAGGTGCATTACTATTTCTGAATATCTAGAGTTAATTAGTAGCAAGAATTGCTGATTGTTCACTTGTTTGAAACATTGATTTGCTTGTGAACGAGTCTTGGTTGCATGTGAGTGTGTATGCATGTAGCTGGAGTGAACAAATCCTGATCATCCCACTGACAGGCTGGGAAACGTGTCCGAGTAAATTGCTAAATCTTTTTGCCTGAACCGGTTCAAACTAAGGAAATCAATCCTAACGAACCAGCTTTTTAGAACGGGCAGAACGCCCGATATCCAGAGTTAAAGAAACCAAGAAGAGCATAAAGGAATCGTGTTCACAGATTCATAGCAGGAATCTGTGAACATTTGGCACCATTTCCACCACTACACAAACACACATATTCACAAAACCATCCGATTTGTGTTGGCAAACAAGTTCTTGAAGTCTCACGCCCACCATCTTGACCGAGTCCATCACTCTGGTCTCGACCGAGTGTCTGACTCCGCTCTCGATCGAGACTTCACATTCCACACCTGGCCAGGTCCCACACCTTACGTCTGGACCGCGCCGAGTCCGATTTCATTTCAATCTGAAACTCCACGTAAATTCTCGACCGAAGTGATCAGCTAAGCTCTCAATCGAGTCTTTTCATTAAGATCTTGACCGATCCTCGTGCTCTGATCTCAACCAACTCATTTCTGTCAGATCTCGACCGAGCCTCACATTCAGATCTCAACCGACTCATTTTGATCTAACTGAGCCTCACGCTTTGATCTCAATTGACTCATTTCTATCAGATCTTGATCGAGCCTCATGCTTAGATCTCAATCGAGCCTCTCCATTAAGATCTCGATCGAGTCTCTCCGTTAAGATCTCGACCGAGTCTCTCCGTTAAGATCTCGATCGTCTCTCCGTTACGATCTCGACCGAGCTTCTCCGTTACGATCTCGACTGAGTCTTTCCGTTAAGATCTCGATCGTCTCTCCGTTACGATCTCGACCGAGCTTCTCCGTTACGATCTCGACTGAGTCTCTCCGTTAAGGTCTCAATCGAGCATTTTTGTCAGATCTCAACCGACGCTATATCTCAGATCTCAACTGAATAACTCCTTCAGATCTCGACTCATCCCAGTCTCTCGACCAAATCTCTTAGTCCGATCTCGACCGAAATTTTTTAGTTTGATCTCGACCGAAATTTTCAATCCATTCTCGACCGAGTGTTTTCTGTCAGATCTCGACCGACGCTCTATCTCCAATCTCAACCGACTCTTTGGAGGGCCACTTCGACCGAACCCACTTTTCAAATCTCAACCGAGTGCTTGCATTGATATCTCAACCGAGCTGAGTCAAAAAAAAAAAAATCAACTCTATATTTGACTAGTCCACCATACTTGTCAAATACCACAGTTATCAATCCAGTTTTTTGCAATACCCCTACATCAAACACTGTGCCATTTGGACACATACAAATCATTATACTCTATTTAATATCCCTTGATATATTTTCAATTCAGAGTGTTTAAAAAAAAAATTTAAAAAAAACAAAAACAAAAACAGAGTCCAACAAGCCTAAATACCCTATCCTTCGGTACTCTAGACTTTCAATATGGATCGTCCTTACGATCCTAATTCCACACAAGATTATCCATCGGAGATGGTATCTCCCTCTACAAAACAACTAGATATAATAGGTACTCTCGAATGAAGTCACAAATCCACGAGCCATCCACCAACCCATTTGAGAGATGGCAACCTATGAGAGCTGAAGTTGCATATGACCGACCGCAATTTCATGCTGCTAAATCCTCACATGCAAGAGCTCACTTAAACGGGGCTTTTGCCAACCATAGTTCGCGTACTGAAAAATGAACACCAAAGCTTGACCTTCCTAAGTACGATGACAACACCGACCCTTAAAGATTTCTCCAAGTCTTTGAGAATGCTTGTGATGTCTATGGTGAGTGTTGACAGATCCCCTGCTCCAGAGGACCTGCTGTTTACCTTTCTGCTTCTTGCTTACAGATCTATTTCTTGCCTATTACCAGGCTCGTTTGGGCATTACTTGACTGTTTCTTATTTGTTACAATGCCCAGGCCAGGCAGAAACGGACTGAATAACTCTGTAGTATAGTTTTATTGTCCTCCCTGTCAGAGGAAAACTCAGGGTCGAACTCTCTTGAACGCACTTACATTCTACATAGGATGCAAGCCAAGAACGCTCATTCACAGATCAGCATGCAAACCAATGAACGTTCAGTAGTTTCTACTGCTACTTACTCTAAAAACGGATTGAAATCAGATCACATCAAGAACTAGAATGTTAGAGAATATGCAAGATTTATGCCACATTTCTAGCCTATGTAGTTTATTTGAATGCTGGCTCCTACATTAATCCACAAGAAAATATGAAATCTAATCCACAACTAGGAAAGCAAGAAAACTAATCCACTCTAAATCCACAACCACACACAATATTAATGGAAGGGCATGATCATAGGGGCATCACTCAAGAAAACCATCATGATCAAGGATCTTAGTGTAGCATCAAACTCATGGGAAATCTTCTTATTAAGCATGGAGTAGATACAATGCAAAAAGCTCCTCTTCACAAAGAGGGAGTCTCTTATATAAGCAAGAGAGCTCCTTAGGTGGCATCCTAACATTTCACAAATTACAAGTGGAATAATGCTCTCCACTAGAGGTCACCATCAAAAGGTGGCTCACTCTACTTTCTTTAAGAGGGGTCTACTTGCATTTATTACTTTAGCCTAGAAATACTAGTTCTTACATGGTCATTCCATCTTCCGGGATTCACCATGAGGGTTACACAGTTCTTGCTTGTCATTCCTATCTAGCATTTCTCGGCTCTCATACTTGGCTCTCAATCTTCGTTCATCTCGTCTTCTCAAAGACCTCCTCGGTCTAAGGTGAGAGGTGCTCTTGAGTTGCTCTGTCCGAGTATCTTGGGGATTCGTCAGAATCAACCAACATCATCTCACCCCTAATGTGTTGTAGGACCCACTGCAACTCATATTGGACGATGTCATTCTGCTTTTGCATTGGCGTCTTTGAACGGTACTTGGAAAAGCGTAGATCCTCGTTTGCTTACATAAAACCAAGTGCTTATTGTCTCCAGTCTTTATCAAAACTGTTTCCGCAAATTGCCGCAATTTAACAAGAATGTCTTATTGCTGCAATTGGTTTAGAATGTCTTAGTGCCATAGGTAGTTGACATTCTCAAAATTGGAGAGCTCTCAGCAACTTCACAACTTGCATGATCGAGTGATTTCCTTGTGTCTCTTTTGTTTTGTCACTTGTATCAGCCATTGACGGTTTCATCTTTGGTTTCTTGACAGATTCCATCTTTGGTTTCTTCTGGGTGTTTCCACAATTCTTCGTTCAGTTGAAGTTCCAGTCTTAAGAAAAATCTTCGATTTGGTAGGTTGCACAAACTTTGGTTATCAGTCTCAAGGGGATGGACTCATCAAAAATGGTGGTAGGAACAAATTTGGATGGAGGTTTGATAACGGTAAGGAAACATGATGAAGGCTTGGTGAAAGGATGAAGGAACTAATAGTTCTACAGTTGCAGCCTTTGACCCTTGCAATGTCGAGCTTTGACCACCACTTACTGGGTGAGGAACTTGCTTTATTTTGTAGGTTCACGGTTGTTTTCATCTTTCCTTTTTCTGCAGCGCTTTTTTTTTATCCATTACTTTTGGATCTCTTTGGGCTTCATACGAGGCGATTCAACTATCATTGCTCCAGAGAGTTTCTTTTGATCAAGGTTGATCTGACTCATTTGTTGCTTAAGTTTTATCCTTTCCTCCTCAACTTATTTGCTTAATTTCTCTTTATTTTTTCTAGCTGCTTTGCCTGCTTTTGTAGGTCTTTTTCGGCTGAACAACCAATATAGGTGGTAGTTGGTCTCTGCAAGACACTTGCAATGATCTATCCACTGCTTCGGTAGGACTATAGAAAACTAGAGATTTCTCAGAAAAAATGTAAACTGATGATAAACAAACAGATGGAAGGAAGGGTGGTAGTGACAACGGTAGATGGTTTGGGCGATAGGCATGAGAATGGTTGCAAATGTATGACGAGAGGTTGGTTGAAGAAGGAGACTGATTTCCCAATGCTTGTGTTTCCCTTTCTGAAGGATCTTCGTCGTGATTGGGGTACTTCTTCTGATTGAGTCTTTTTGGATTACCCATCTGCCTTCTTTAGCCTTGTCTTTTTCATATTTGATTTGTGACCTTGGCTGTCGATCTTGCTGATGTTGTTGCTGGAAATGTGGTTGCTCCAGTGGATCCAAGCAGATCCACTCTCCCCCCCCCCCCCCCCCCCCCAAAAAAAAAAAAAAGTCTGTTGGTGGGGATGTTGTTGCTGGTGACTGTTCATGCTCAGGATTGGATCGGCATGTGGAACACGTAGTTGAAACTTGTTGAACATGCGACTGGACTAAAGATTGAACAAATTTTAACTAAATATGTTTCGATCTTGCTGTAGGTGACTCAAAGAATGATATGGCAATGAGATGCAGGAATAAACTCTAAGTTGACATGGATTTTTTATATGTCTCAAAAATCCTAAACTATTGTACAAGGGAATCTGCACGTGGATAGATGAATGAAAATGTGTTTTGGAGATGCTCTATAGAAGACTCTTGTGCAATAGCTATTTCTCATGCAAAAATCAATCACACAAAATAGTTGAAGAGAAACAAGGAAATAAACAAACGTGACAAAGAGTGAGAATAGTATAGCACTTGTCGAACAAAACTTATATTCATCAACATTGATAATATACCTTGACAATTGCAATATTTCAGTTGTTTTGTAGAGTAATGTGACTTACTCTAACATGCCCTTATCAAAACAAGACAGGGTCAATTACACTAAATCTATCATCATTGATAGCAGATGTTGTAAGATATAGCTTGAGATGCAGGTATGGTTGAGGTACTATATCCTAAGGACCTCTCTGAACAAGAGATTCAGAACTGAATCTCTTTCGGAATTTCTGAATCCAAGAAATATTGTGTATTGGCACATTGGAAATCTTATCAGCATGTGGAAAGACAAATAGATTTGAGGTTGTAGAAGGGGAGAAAAACTGTCAATTCCCTGTGGAGGTTGCTCTTGATTGGACATTGTAGCAGATGACGGAATATTGGTTTCGCTTTCTGTCGACAAGGACTCATTTCATATTGTCTTGTTTCATTATGGAGCTGGTGTATTGTGCGGTATTGTAGAAGTTTGCTAGAAACTTTTCGAGTGAGCAGCAGGTTTACCTGTTGGTTGCTATGGTGCTCGTGTGGTTGTCGTGAGGATCCTATCGGGAGTCATAACTAACGTGACGAGCAGGTAGGATCTTAGTTGGTTGCTTTGGACAGTCTTTGAAACTGTGTTTTCGGATACAGTCAAGACACTCAGCATGGTACTGGGTCTTAACTGGACAGTGGCTGGTTTCATCACAGATGAAACATCTGGTGTGCAGTGGCCCTTGTATAATCGTATAGCCATCTTGTATGGCTAGTGGTTCTGGACTTTTTGTGTAAGTGTGAGTGTTAGTGTGTAAGTGTTAGTGTTAGCATTCACTTGGATCTTCACTTACATCACTAAGTGTAAGTGCTACTGTGGGTTTATCTAT
Organism: Diphasiastrum complanatum; assembly: GCA_029204225.1. Classification (NCBI taxonomy): domain Eukaryota; kingdom Viridiplantae; phylum Streptophyta; class Lycopodiopsida; order Lycopodiales; family Lycopodiaceae; genus Diphasiastrum; species Diphasiastrum complanatum. The sequence goes on along the minus strand of CM055100.1, from coordinate 48,802,493 downwards.
ATAAGTACAAGTGTTTTAATATAAGTCTAAGTGCAAGCATAAGTAAATATTAGTCCAAGTGTGATTACAGATCTATGTGTAAGTGTAAGACTGCGGTAGTGCAAGTGTGTAAGTGTAAGCAATTGTAATTGTGAGTGAAAATTAAGTAAGTGCAAGGGTAGTTAAGTGTAGGTGTGAGTGTGGATGTAGGTGTGAGAGATTTCAACTAGTTTAGTCTAGTTTAGTCACATTTTGGTAAATTGTCAATAAGAGGCCAAAACTCATTTTAGACTTAGAGATAAACTTTTTGAAGTTATATTAGTTTAAAATACATTCAATAAACACTTTTGGAAAGTGTGGGAAAGTTGGTAGTCGAGTTTGAGAGAGATTCAAATTTGAACTTTGGGTACATTGAATCTAGACCCAAAAATAGTAGGGTTTACATTTTGGAGGGAAAGCCAAGTGGCCAAATAGGTTTTGGAAACTCTATAAAAGGATGTAAATTGTGGAGAGACACATCTTCTCTCTTATCTCTCTCATTTCATCATTATACATGGTTCTCTTTGAGTTCTACTACTCATTGGTGCACTATCTTGGTGTTATCTTGCAATTCTATGTGTAGAATGATCATTTATTGTTATTTTTGGTTCCACACGTGTGAAATACAGTAGGGTACTGTAATTGTACGGACAACAAACATGTTTTATGTTTTGGTTCATGTTTGATCAATATCTCTTAGAATTTGCATCTCATTTTGTATGTAGATGCTGATTTTTCTACATTGGCAGGATTGTTGGTTTGCTCCTTATTGTAACCAAAGATTTGGGACATGGATTGGATCTTGAATGATCTGAAATCCTTCACATGGTATCAGAGCTCTTGAGTTTCAGGTTATGAAAGGATCAGCCATCTTTAGCAAGGATTTGGAGGAGTTACCAATGCTAGAGCATGCTAGATTGATCTCTACTCAAAAATCAACATTTTTGCATGTGTAGAATTGATCTTTTGTAGGTCAAAACTCAATATAGGGTTATATACTTGATCAATTCCGATTTCACACTTGGCTTACTAGATTTAGATGATTTTTGGTGCATTAGGAAGGTCTCATTGAAGTCTACAAGAAGATATATCAAGTTTCTAGAAATTGCACGTAGAATTTGAGATATTCAATTTTTTGTGATTTTGTCAAAACCCTAATTTTGATTGGATCTCTGGTTTGTGAGGTTATTGAACTTCATTTGAGTGTGTTTCAATCTTAGGAAGTGGCAAGAATCATTAGGTTGAGGATAGATCATAGGTTGATCAAGATTTCACTATTCTATGTGTTGATTTTCTAGTTAGAAGTGCTAGAAGAGATTTGAGAGGTTCCATATCTTTGTGATTTCTTCTTGAGTTCATTTGTTGACATTCAAGAGAGTGCTTTGTGCATTGGAACGGGTTGAAAGAGAAGATCAGGTCACTTCAACATGGCTACAAGTGGAGGCTTTATGTTGGAGAGCAATGATAGGCTTACCTCAATCAACTATTCTACTTGGAAGGTGAGGATGGAGTCCTTATTGGAGATGAATGAGTTGATGGAGATTGTTGTAGGTTTGGAGGAGAGACCAGCAACTCAACAAGATCAAGTGAGGTATGACAAGAGAGCAAAGAAAGCTCTACACATGATCAAGATCAGTGTTACCAATGAACTTCTCAAGGAAGTTGGTAAGTGCACATCATCTTTGGAGGCTTGGGAAGCTTTGAAGAAGCTTTATGAATCCAAGTCTACATCAAGAGTGCTTACTCTTAGGAGGCAAATCTTTCAAAGTTTGCAAAAGAAGGAAGAGAGTACTCATGCTTTTGTTTTGAGGGTCAAGGCATTCAATGATGAGTTAGCATATATTGATGAAAGCATTAAGGAGGTAGAGCTTGTTCAAGTTATACTTAATGGCTTGTTGGATGATCATGCTAATCTTGTTCAAAGTTTTGCTATTCAAAAGACTTTGCCAAGTATTGTGGATTTGCAAGAGATCTTGGTGAATGAGGAGTATAGGCTTCAATCAAGAGGAGGTGGATCTACATTGACATCTCATTATGAAGAGGATGCTATGTTCATCAAAGGAAAGTTCAAGGGCAAAGGCAAAGGCAAGTGGTCTAAAGGGCAAGATCAAGGTGAGACTTCTTCTTTTGGCAAAAAGAAAGATAAGTCTAAGTTGAAATGCTTTTATTGTGGAATCAAAGGGCATTTTGCAAATGAATGTTTGAAGAAGCAAAGAGATGAAGGTAGCAAACAAATCAACTTTACTACTAATGATGAGGGTCTAGGTGGTGGTGATTCTCTTTTGATGTGTTCATCAAGTCCAATATCAAGTGAAGGTGACAAAGATTTATGGTGGATTGATAGTGGAGCTAGCTCACACATGACTAGTCACAAGGAGTTCTTTACTTCTTTGGTCACTTATGATGGAGCCAAGAAAGCAATTCACATGGCCAATGGTGGTGAGTGTGTGATTGAAGGTATTGGTTCAATTCCTATTTGTCTCTCCACTAATAGGAAAGCAAGACTTGATGGTGTTCTTTACATTCCTTCACTTTCAAAGAATTTGATAAGTATTGGTCAAATGATAGAGAAAGGATACATGGTAAAGTTTGGTGGTGATGTTTGTTTCATTACAAAGGAAGAAATCTTGGTTGCTAGGGGCAATAGACAAGGTAGACTTTTCAAGCTTGATGCTTTTGTTATGGCTAACAAAAAGGATGGAATGGAAAAGGAGATTGGTCTCAACTTTCCAAAGTTACCTTTTAGCATCAATAAGATTGGTGGATCTTATGCAAAGTCTAACAAGCTTCCTTATGCTAGATCTAGGTCAAGATCTAATATGCTTCTTTTGTGCTAACTTGGCTAGTCTTGAGGATAATGATGGTGTTTCAATGGTTCTTCATGGCAAGTGCAAGCATGCAAAAGGTAAGGAAAGAGCTAACTTCATCAATGGAGGTGAAGGTTCTTCCTTGGAAAAGATTGTTGTTAATGATTTCTTTGATCATATGTCAAAAGATGTTGCTAGGGGCATGCATGAAGGAGGTAGTTCTTCTACATTCTTTTGTGATGAGTCCAAGAAAGTCATTTTTGCAGCAAGTGGAGTCACATTTATTCATAAAGAGAGTAGATCAAATGGTTCTATCAAGAGACTTAGTGAGGGAGATAGTCACAAGTCAAGAAGAAGAAAAGTATGTGAAGAGTTCAATGTAGGATGTACTTTGAATGATGTCATTGTGAATGATAGTGAGGGAGAATCATTATCAAATGAGTCATTGCCTAAAACATTGAATAGAAGTTCTTGTTTGAGAAAAGAGAGTACTTCAATCATCCTTATGTTGAAGGTACTAATCATTTTTTTCATGGCTTCTAATGTCTTTGAGATTTCTACTTCTTATGATGCAATCATTAAGAGGGAGTCTTATGAAGGAAAGAGCAATGGAAGATTGGTTCTTGGGAAGATCCAAGGCATGGATCTCACATCTCCTCATCAACTCAAAGGATTCTATGATTGTGAATTGATCACTCATGATCAAGATGGCAAAAGGTTGGTTGGAGAAGACTACATGGAGCAAATCGAGAGGCAATTTCTTCAAGGCAAGGGAGATCTCATTGGTAAGCTTATTGAGGTTTGTTATGGACTCAAGAGGTCTGGATTTCTTAGGTTTGATACTCATCTTCACCTACTCTACTTCGTGTTGGATGGAAAGTTTGGAATCTATCTTTTGATTTATGATGGTGACATTGGTGACATTGTTTTCACTAACCTTTGTGGAAGATCGAGATCAAGCATTGATGAGATCTTGTTGAATCTAGATCATATGTTTGAGAGGGAGTATTTCCAGAGGTTCAGGTCTGAAGATATTCATATCTTTGATATCTTTGATAATCAAGAGAAAGGTAAGCAAGTGGAAGCGACTCACTTTGCTTTACTCACATGTTTTGGAGAATTATCTTGTGTAGATGATGTTATGCAAGTGGATATTGGTTCTCATGGTTCTCATACTGGAAAAGCAAGTAATGGATCTGGAAAACAAAGTTTGTTCAATGACTTTGATGGTCAAGAGGAAGATCAAGAGGTTGGTCTCAAAGGGCTTCAACAACACAAAAGGAAAGGTGGCAATTTGGAGCTAGTCAAGAGCATCAAAGGAAGGTTATTTGGAAAAGATGTTATGGATCTATTTTTACAGCTTATTGAAGACTCAAGTAAGGTCAAAGGAGCAGCAAGTAAGTTTTGTTCAAGTTTACTTTACTTGTTCTATCTCATGTTTGAGCTATTTCATGTGGATGTGTGCAAATTGTCAAGATGTGGACAAACTAGCTACATTGTCTTGCAATATCTTATTGTTGGAGTTGTACTAGCACTCTTGGCTGGTTTTGCTGATGGAAATAAAGCTAATGGAGGTTCATTATGTCACTCATCCATGGCTAAGTTCTCAAGTGTTGAGCTACTTGGTGCCAATACTTGGAGATTGTCAATTTTTGGTGCGTAGAGAAAAGACCCCCACCTCCACAAGAAATGGGTATTCGAGCCTGATTCTGAGCTGAAAGGGTCTCCACACCATCCAATGAAAGGCATGGAGCACCACAGGAGCAGGACCGACAATATGAGTGTCATCAGCAACCAAACGAAATAAGCAGGAAGAAAAGGCCTCTGCAGAAGCTCAAAGGGCACGCAAATGAGCCAAAGCAAAAAGAGGACCACCCAAAGGATCACCTTGGCAAGATGTCTCAAGACCGGTCAAGACTTTCATCTAAATTGTGAAAATCTCTATATTTATCTTCATTATTTTGAACTTTGCATTTGTTTATTATTTGCCCCATTTGCCATATCTGTGAAACCCCTGGGTTTTACGGGGCATCATGTTTTGATTGGCTCATGGGCCTTTCTAGCTTATGATTGGCCCATCGGTCATAAGTTGCTAGCGATAGGTCAACTTGGCATGAAATGAGATTGGGCCCAAAAAGTGCACTTGAGATGCTTGCATTCACATGCATAGAAGAGTGCCACTTCACTCTAATTATTAGTTGAAGAGCTTCTATTTATCTTTATAAGTCAAATACTTTACATTGGACCAAATTTTCAAGCTCATTTTTTTGTGCCTAATAGCATAAGTCTTTTTGACATATGTTTTGAGCTAGAAATGTAGTACTAGTAATACATGGACAATAAATGGGTGTTGCATATTTCCTCCAAAAGGTGTTTCCCTCCTAGTTAGTGTACTTCAAAGCTCATATCTAGACACACATGAAGAATCTTCTATTTTGTTCATGGCAACGAAAAGGCCTCCTATTGTTTTCTTCCTCATCTAGAAAATTTGACATCCAAAAATTCTTCAATGCAAGAGTTTCACTAACGTTCTTCTAAAGACTAACTTGATCCATTCACATTTGTATAAGCATGCATGTGAGATGTATGGTGAACATAGTCTTAAGAATAACCAATCAAATCTACTCAACATGGATGCAATCAACACCATAGGGTGTATTTGACCTAGATTGGAATGAATTAAATAAATCAACATTCTAAAAATGAAAAAGTCTCAAAATTCAATATCAAATCAATACAGAATTTATGGTAGATTAATAAAACTATTGACTAATATGCACTTGTTTCCTAGGTGAGTTGATGTGCAAGGAGACAGTTCTAGAATACAGAGGACAATGAAGCTCTTGATTTATGGAAAATGACCCAGAAGACCCTATTCTCGAGATTTCAAATTTTATAATACAATCTCAATGGCTACCCCATGAGCCACTGCTCGAAATTTGTGATCCACAAGCAATCGAACTTAGTTGGGTACTTACACTTGACGAGAAATGAGAGTACACAGATGATGAAGTCCTATGATATTTAGATCTTGAGAGGTATCAACAACCACTACACCGAGGACCCAATCTCCCACGATCAAGGTAGACACAGTAGAATCTACATCCCAGATTGATGTGCACGAAGAACTTGGACTCTCTAACTCCAAAAAAGAGAATGTTATGGTATTAAAATGGGATCGGTGGAAACGCGTAGCCATCTGTCGGTTGGAAGTGTCATTATAGAATGACAAAACGTATATCCAACCCAGCCAAGGTAACAACACCAACCCCATTCAGGCTTCCAACCACTACTATGAAGCCTGCAAATGAATCAAAGGATTTGCTTATTTCATCTATACCAATAGGGATAGTAGATCATCCTCCAAAGTCATGCTAATCCAATACGTAGAAAAAAAAAATATCACCCCAGTAAAACCCATGGTTCCCTTGAAAACCAAGGTAGAAGTTGAGAATAGACAAGTGCAAGAAGTGGAGAATTAGTCGGTGCATGAAGTACCATCCTACCTTAAGGATTATACAATGGATGAGGTGGATGTCTTGCTACTAAGACCACAATGATTAGATGCTGAAAATCCCTCTTCTTCTCAAACTTTGATTTATGATGGACCTGTAGAGGTAAAACCGCTCAACCTAGCTTACCTAGGCGAGGAAGAGCGTATTGTAATAATAGGTGAGGATTTAGTAGGTCAAGACTTAGAATATCTAAAAGTATTATTGCTCGAGTATCGAGTTTGCTTTCGCTTGGAGCTAAAAAAAAGCTTAGGGGCATATCATCTGAAGTATCAATACACCATCTCACTAACTTAGAAAGCTAACCTACTACTAGTAGGTCGTACCGATCTAATTCATGTTATGTCTAGCTCATCCAAAAGGAACTGATGAGATTACTCGATGCATGGTTTATCTTTGAGATCGAACACACTCCTTGGGTATCGCCAATTGTGGTTCTACCTAAGAACAGTAAAAAACTATGGACCTATGTCGATTTCAAGAAACTCAATGTAGTGACCCATAAAGATAACTCTATCCTACCATTCATAGAGTTTGTATTTGAACAAGTTGCTGGTCATGAGTGTTAGACTTCATTCTCGAAATCATTTGTAATGTGAAACTATTTTGCAATTTCACTTGCATCATTGAGATAGTGTCGAAGGTATCGAGACCGGTTGCAGAAATACACATATTGTCGAAACAGTTTCAAGAGATTATCAAATAAAGTTCTAATCGACCAAAAGTTGATAGATTGTCAAGTATTGTTCCAAACTTGACTAAAACAGATTGAATAGTGGAACCCTATCCACTACATTTCAATTCCAATCCCATAGCCCCACATGGCATGCAAATAAACATCACATTTTGTTAGGGGTGTGCCGTCAAAGAAAAAAAAAATCAATAAATCAGATTTTCAAGTTGAAGTTATGAAGTTGTTTTCAGAAGTTATTCTTGTACGTTCTCCTCTCTATTTCACCATAGACATAGAATGATTAATAATAAGCTATCACGATTATAGTCTGTGTAAGAGTGAAAGTCATAGCAGAATAAAATGCATTATCATCATGCAATCAAAGTAGACAGTGGAAACATTAAGCATATATAATGTATCATCTTCAACACAGACTACTAAATTCGCTACTTATCTCTTCTATTATCTCTCTTAAACTCACTTAATATGATCGAAGTTTCTGCTTCTAAATAATGGCATAATGATCCAACCGTCATTCATTTTTTGCACATGTGAATGATAGTATAGTTGTACTTGTCATAATAGTGAATCGATTATGTTATCACATTAACTATCACTACTACTATCTACTATCCAATCAACAATCAATGTCGAATAGTTATTCGAGTTATGCACAATTTATTTTCAACAATGAGGCCTATAGTTTTATAGATGGTTTCAAAGGCTATAATCAAGTGAAGATCGCACTAAAAGATTGATATAAAATGGCTTTCCACTTAAGGGGATACCTATGGTTACAAGGTAATGCCATTTGGATTGTGCAATGCACCAAGCACGTTCGAAAGAGTTATGTCTTCACAGAATCATCTGTAGAAGTTTCTTGAAATTGTCTTAGATGACCTATGTGTGCCCTCCCTATGAATCAAGCACTTGCATCGCTTAAAAAAAAGTGCTCAATTATATGGCATATCACTTAACCCTGAAAAATGCCAGATATTTGTTGCTCACGAGATAGTGCTAGGGCATGTTATTTCACAACCGATTGGGACAAAATCAAGGTGATAATTTACTTTCCTAAACCATGAACAATATGTGAAATCTTGGAGTTCATGGGGCATTGCAATTACTAACAAAGATTTGTATTGTATCTCGCTAAGTTATCCAAGCCAATCTATAAAATTACGATCACACTTGAGTGGACACCACCAGCCACAAAAGCTTTTCACAAGCTGAAGCAAATATTACTATCAGCTCCAATCCTTAAATCTCCTAACTAGACTATCGAATTCCACATTCATATCGACACTTCCAAATATGCCATTGGTAGCATTCTAACTCAACTAGAAAAATTTAAGAAGGATTATCCTATGGACTTTGCCAGTTGATAGTTGATACAAGCTACGATCAATTACATCACCATTGAGTGAGAGGCCCTAGCCATGGTATATAGTGTCAAGAAGTATTGTCACTATCTACTTGCCAACCCCTTTTCATTTTTTGTTGGCCATCAAGCCCTTCTATATTCTGTCAACCGGCCATATACCACGAGGTGAATCACCATATGATTGTTGCTACTACAAGAATTTCAATTCTAGATTGTAGTATGCGAAGGTAAGTATCACTATCTAGAAGATCATTTATCCAAGATCCATATTGTACCACCCAGTAGTGGGGGGGTACCAGATGAATTGTCAAATGCAATCCTTTTTTCACAAACACAATATCTGAGTGATCAGTATATATTACAGAATATCTTACGATGGGACGACCACCTCCGAAGATGTGAACAAGCGTTGAACAAGTGCTGGAGGGTTTGCGGATATCTAGACAACCCTAATTAGAGTACTCATTCATTAGAAGTTACTAAGTGAGAGGGATTTGGCACCTTGCATGTAAGTCCAGCCCGACGATCACATAGTTGTTTGATTAGTAGAAAGTTAATAAAAGGACTTTAGGCCTTTTTGCGAGAATTAAATGTCGCAAGGTCTAATAGTCAAGTTAGTAAATAAGGGTTCCCCCCAAATTTCAAATGTCAAATAATAAGGGAGGTAGAATGTAAGGATCGCCTAGTGAAGATCCAACTAGATCATACTGCATGCAACCAAAAGGACACCTTTGGAGCAAAACCACCCAACCAACAGGAAATGGGTAGTCAATACCCTAACCACTTCACCCCTATGCCATGGTGAATGAATGCAAGAGAGGAGGGGCTCTTGGCTTCAAAGATCAGAAAATTCAATTGTGTGTGTGTGTGTGTGTGTGTGTGTGTGTGTGTGTGTGTGTGTGTGTGTGTAGTGCTACAAGAAAGTCCTACAAAGTATGTATGTCATATTGCAAGGATATCAGTTCTTCATACTATTTTGAATAAAATTTCACAAACATGCACATCGACCTGATATTGCAATCTTCAAATGTGATACTCGAATAGCTCTAATATTGCACAATATCTCTTTTTCACGGATGCAATTATTTTCCATTATATTAAACATGACAATTATTTGCAAGGACAATAGTATAAGAAATTGCTACATTGATATTATGTGCCCTCTTATTTTGATTCCACTACCTCGTGTTGATTTCCTACAACAACTAATCATGGCTAAATAAGGTTTAAATCTCTATATTCCATTTGAACATTACTTATGCTAACAAAATTATTGTTGGTAGATTGATAAGGGTATTTATGTAGTTGTGTTGATATGCTAGAACTCTATCATGCAACACAACTATTTAAAAAGGCATGTTTCCCAAGTTTGATCCAATCCAAAGGCTGAGTAGACCTTCGTGTAATTCCAGGTCAAGAATGCTAGTACCTCCCTACCTGATTAATATACAAAAAGAATAAACATAAAAGTGGCATTAAACTCGTTCCTTGGATTATTATGTGCATCCAATATTCGCTAGATGAATTAAGCATTCCCCACAAGCACAAAATAGAACATTGTTGAAATTTAATTTTTTGTTTGTATGACACTGGAAGAAAATTATCTTCAACACAAATTCTATTTTTACAACAATGGGAGTATAATTAGTGATTATGCTAAATTTGGTGTTTGCCTTATTAAAAGTGACTATTATATAACATCCAAAATGATTGATACTTGCACACGCGCGCGCACACACACACACAGAGTGTGTGTGTGAAGGATATAAGAATGATAACTACACTCCTAGTACCATTAAAGGCAGGCACAACACAACATATAGGCACTTTAGAGTATATCAATCATGTCTTGCTCTTTATTTGTAAGAGTAGGTATTTCACTTGCAAATTGTATCCTTATCTAAATCATTGAAATGCAAGTTCAAAAAGGTCCACCATTTTGTTATGCAACATCTACAATTTGATTAGAAAAGTCTTCTTCTCTCCTTGTCATCTAGCAGTTTCAGGTAAGTCCTACCCACCCCATTATCAATTTCTCTAATTGACTTTTGAGGTGACTCTATGATATTAAGCTCTCACCCAAAAGTGCAGCAGGGATGTTCATGGCCTCTAGTTGAGAAGGGTGATTCCCTTGAGCAAGATCCATAATAAATTGCACTGTCTAATACTAAAATTTCACTATCGATTTGCAATTTACTCCTCTTAAGTACTGTCACAATCAAAATTGGTTTCAGGCATACCATCACTTTCTCTAATCATTTTGTCCCCAATGTGTACATTACTAGCGTTGTCTAAAGTTTCAAATCCATATAATGTACCATCTTGTTAACCTTTTTGTTGTGCAAACGGATTGTACTTTCACATTTTGGTTCAAAATTGCATGAACTAGTTGTGCTGATTATCCCAATATTGTATCATTGTCAAACTGTAAACTAAAATCATAAAAACCAAACATGAACTGGAATCGTAATCACGAGATCATTAGTACGTTATACACAAATTCTGATCAAAATTGGGAGAATACATGCTCATGAATTGGATCTTCAATTAGATCTTGAATCAAATGCGATTGATTGTCATGAAACCAAATGTCCAACAAAATTCTTCATCCTGAAAGTGGTGATACGCTGATTAAATTCTGAAATTTGAAATTCATCATGGTAAGATTTATAGGCATGAACATTATAGCTAATATTCCATTTATTCAAAATGATAATTCTCAATAATGTTGATGACCTGAACTGATCAAGGAACAAGAATAGCAAGTGAGACATATCAATAGAGCACAAAAAAATTAGGAGCCTCATGACAATCAGCTCAAAAACATCTATCATGGATCATTTCGAAGCACCTATCTCAAGGAATCCAATTTTGATGCTCCAATCTGGATAAATTGCAACATCCCACCACTACTTTGATCATGTAAATGGACAACTACATGATAAAATAGCTTTCAGCTTCAAGATTTTTACAACTAGAACATTTGAGACAAGGTGAACCCATGAAGCCCACAGCAACGGTGCTTCAAAATCACCCACATTCATCTTCTTGCAAGGAATCCATCAAAGAAAACTTCTAATACTAAAATGGTGCACCAATGTATAAGCTTGTTGCTAGTAGGGCAAAAATACCGGTTAGAATACTTTTACAGCATACCAAAAAAGGATGAGGAGCTGTTCTGTGATGGAATCATTTACCACTACCAACTCTCTACGTGCAGCAAGCAACTTCACCAAAAGAGACTTCGAGGAGAAAATCCCCCTTGGAAGACATGAACTTCTATTGAGTGCACATATATGCATCAAGAAGAATCATGACATTAGGAAGTCGGGTTCTTTTATTAAGGTATAAATTGCTACAATAATGTACATCATTGCTTATAGGGATCTCAAACGTGGCTTTCAGGTATGAGCTGCCAGAGCCTTTGGCTGTCTTGTAATATGTACATGCTCTGGCTAAAGAGCTTCATTTAGCTCCACAGCAGAAAAGAATTAAAGGCAGGTTGGGATGAAAGTTCCAAAAGATGCAGCATCTATGGATATATGAATGTTATGCTGGGTATTACCTCAACATAACAAAGGAGACGTGCAATCTTCAACCTTATGCAGTATGTATGGATACACGAAAAATAGTATTATGGAAATCCAGAGCTTCACAATACAATGAAATTTGGCTTCTACGATTATAACGGTCTTTTTTTGGCCTTGCCATTATCGTCAAGATAGACTTTTACATACTTTCCACCACATGGACAAGGTCACAAATCAGCGTAGTAAATGCTTTCCCTTGAGCATGCCCAGCAGCTGATCAAGCACATGAACTCCATCTTCTCGTAAGCCAGAATGCATGTACTCATTTGTAACCCATACCCTTATGCCAGCTATCCTGGAGGCCGTTGCTTCTGAAATATTAAAATTAACATACATATCCTCATAAAAAACTGCTGCAACAACAGGGACCTAGACAAGCAATCACATGCTGTCAGATTCTTAGAAACATTTACTAGTTAAACTTTTGCCACCAATCTATAGTTTAAGGCAGTGAGGAAAATGCTGCAGTTTTTTCTATTTACTCATTAAATATAAACCATTGAAATTTTGAAAGTTTAAGGAATCAGTTCATATGAGAAAATTGCAACATTTTCCTTAACTGAATTATGCAAAATAGAAACCAGACATGGCTGATTAGGACAGATGTGCACCTTGTTCATGCGAAGGACCTCTTTATTATATAAATATGGCCAATCAACTTTATCAGCAAGGATATATGCTGCCTCTTTTAAAGGGCGTAAAGCTGCTATCTCATCAAACATCCATGGAAACACCATCTGCACAGCCAGACAACACTTTGTAAAATCAACCCTTAAAACACAAATCCTTCAGATTAGCTAACAGGCTAGGTATGCCATAGTAAGCTTACCAGAGGTCATATTAAGGATATATCGTTCAATGTCAGCAGAGTATAAAATTCAGAAGGGAAAGCTTGTTTCTAGTATTCAATTACTTTTATTTAGGTACCTACCATGTCTGCATACACATCAATATACAAACATTGCTAAGTTTATTTGAAAAGCTAAAGACTTTTCTTTAAGCTGTACACACCAGCATGATTGATTCAAAAATACTAAATGGCAATTTTTGTAGTAGAGTGTGAGTGTGATTTGGGAAGCTTCTGAATTTCTTTTAAGGTTCACAGACTGTTGGTATTGAGAATTCCTCCGGAACTTGGTAGGAACTGACTCCTATACTTTTCAACAGTGACAGGATCTTTAATTTTTTGTACCTATTTGATATTGTTTCAAGGTTCTCAACTTGATTTTTGAAAGCAAGATGAGTATTTTCCTGCCCATTAGGGAGTTATGTGATCCATTAAAGGTTGATCATAGGTGGGGTTCTAAATTAAATTGAATCTTTGGTTGGGTTCCTTAGGCCAAGTGGCAGCCCTATGGGCCTCCACCTTGGTCAAAGAGTCAAGAAGGAACAAGTGGGCTCCTTTTTGAGGCCCACATGTCCCTTTTGCATGACAACAGAATGAGGTGCTTAGGGAGAGGGGTAAAGAGTTGTACTTGGAGACCCATTCACTCCATTTCCCTTTTTTTGCAAGTTAGATCCCAAGCTTGTGCATTTTCAAGCCCCTTTGTAATAAACAATTTCCTAATGGAAGGAACTCAAGCTCCAGGCCCAGCCATGGCTGATATGGTGCCATTAATTTGTTGCAGCAACATATAATTGACATAAAGTCTGAACATGAATGGGTGGAGGCGGAGGTGGAGATGAAGGTTACAGCGTAGTCTCAACAAGCCCTCCTTAACCCGATGTTTACCTACCCCTGAGTTTCTCACAAAGGAGAAGAAAGACAAGCACTAGGATGTAACTTTGGCTTGGCTGGATCAATGGAGTTTGTACTTCTCCATGCACGATCTGCGGATAGTTCGAGGATCGCTATGGCCATCATGTTCTTACGAAGGAAGGCATATACTTGGTGGCAGGATCTCAAAGAACGCCCAAAACACTTTCAGGTTGCTTTTATGGCCGCCTTTATGCCGGTGATCAAGACTCTAAGTTCACTAGCAAGTTCTGGCAAGCAATCTTATCCGAGCTCTTCAAACCAGTTGCCAAACTCGCCTCCCCTTTCCTAGCCCGTTGTTTCAACCGCTCTATCATTGATGGTTTTCCCATACCTTGGGCCACCAATCTACTTCACCCTTCTTAAAGCAAGCCATGCCATGAATGTCCACAACTATCGCACTATTATGATTGGTCATACCATGGCCAAGTTGTACGCCACTATTCTCCAGAATTTCGTTACGGCGGAGGCCGATTCTCGACTATTGTATGCGACTGGCCAGGCTGGCTTCAGCCGAGGTTATAGCACTCTTGATCATGTCCTCACCCTACGTACTATCATTGAGGAGGCAAAGCATATGGGCAAGAAGGTATTTGCTTGTTTCGTTGATCTCTCTAAGGCCTTTGATACTGTTCCCCATCATCTTTTGATCAGCAGACTACGTCAGCTTGGCTTTTCCGACTATTCTCGCGGCAGTGGTTGCTCTATATGAGAGATTTATAGCACGTATTCGACTGGGTATTGATTTGTCTTCTCCCATCCGTAGCACTGTTGGTGTCAAGCAAGGTTGTCCACTGTCCCCTCCGCTATTTGCACTTTATATTGATGATCTTGAGCGCCTCATTCGTGAAGAAGGTGGAGATGGTTGCCCGCTGGCTCATTTGCTCATCCCCATTCTGCTTTATGCTGATGACTTTGTCATGCTTTCTCCCTCACCAGAAGGGTTGCAGTGTCACTTACAGGTCTTACATCAGTTTTGTGTTGCTTGGGGTCTCTCTGTTAACTTAAAAAAGACGAAGATCATGATTTTCAACACCAATCGACAGGGCCTTCACAATTATCAATTCTTCTATGACGGCCAGGAAGTTGACATTGTTGCCTCTTATATTTACCTGGGAGTCATGTTTACTGCGCCCCTTCCTGGTTTCTGCCAGGCTACATTTGCGCACATTTCCTTCGGTCTTTCAGCATTGGTCCAATTCGAGCGTGGTTGTACAATGAATCCTATTTTTGATCCCGCTACTAGATGCCAGTTGTTTCACACACAAGTGGTTCCAGCAGTAATGTATGCCTCCGAGATCTGGTTGCCAGGACTTTCTCTCCGGCACTGGGCAGGCATTTCTCGCATTCAGGCCACTATGTTGGGTCGCATGATACGTGCCAAGAATACCACCCTCATGATATCCTATGTGTTGAGTTTGCTACTCCTCCGATCATCCTTGAGGGCTTTTTCCGCCTTATTCTTTTTCTTCAGCGGATTCAGGAGATTCGTGCATCTCACCCGGATAGTTACATAGTTGTTGCGGTTACTTCTTCACGTGTCCTAGTGCCAAGCTCTCATGGTACCAGCAGACGTATGATCTCTTACGACATTTGGGCATCTCTATCATGGATCTTCCTCGTGGTACGCATTCATATGTCCGAGGCTATTTATTCTGTCAATATATGCAGCAGACCTTCCCGCACTCGACTGAGCTATTACCAGACAACTTCCTCTCTCTAGATCCTTTTGGTTTGCCATTGTTGCCGCTCTATCTCTCACAACCCCTATCACACGTCCTGCGCTATCATCTTGGGCAGTTGCGCATCTCCTCTTATCACCTTGCTATTGAGGCCGGTCGTGCATGGGATATCCCCCGGGAGCATTTTTTATGTCGCTTGTGCTCGTTGCAGGAGGTGGAAGATGAAGCCCATTTCCTCCTCAGATGTCCGTTGTATTATGAGATACGCGGAGGTATTATTGTCTCTTTCGCGATGGCCCACATACACTTTCGTTGATATGTACTTATTCTTCGCCTGGCCCAGGTTGTGGACGTTGGTCCTCTTTATGTAGTTCTTCTGTTATAACTGGCCTGGGTTGTGGGCTTATTTCACTTCTGCTTTGTTCTACTTTCATTCGTAGCTAGTTTATAGCATTTTACGTCCATGTCCTCCTATGGATGATGCTCCCGATGTTGCTTGTACATATTTTCTTTTTGGTCTTATACACCCACAGGTGCCCAAAAGACGTTAATAAAGCTCTCTCTCTCTCTCTCTCTCTCTCTCTCTCTCTCTCTCTCTCTCTCTCTCTCTCTCTCTCTCTCTCTCTCTCGGAGAAGCCATCGTTGGTGGAGTCGTGGGTTTGCAGGTGCGCTTCCAGGGAAATAGATTGTATGCTCGGGTGCGCCTCCAGGGAAAGCAGGTTGTATGCTTTCGTTGATTAGAGGTTGCAGGTCTGGTGAGCACTAATCTCTTTGAGGTAGCGCTGCCTCTACTGGGCTTCATAGCTTCGTCCAGGAAGATGATGAACACCTCCTACTAAAATCGCACTTGAGACAATGAAGAACCACCGTTTTTTGAGGAAGAATAACTACTTCCAATCGCATCTGAGAGAGCTATAGAATCAACACATTCCAGAGGCAGAAGCTCCTTTGTTGTCCGAGCGCTGCTAGAGGAGGCAAAATTTACCTACATTCCATCGTTGCCAGAGGAAGCAAAAAGTTACTCATTTTCATCGCTGACAGAGCGCTGACAAAGGAGGCAAAAAGCTACTCATTTCCATCGCTGACAGAGGGTTGAAAGAATGGGCATTCTGTTTCTGCCATCCATCGCATTTTGGACTAAATGGTTTGTCAATAATCAGAGGCAGAACACCTGTCTGTCTGCCATTGCATTTTAGGAGGCTCGCTACTTCTGTCGCACTTCAAAGAAGGAGGCTTGCTCCTTCTGCTTCATCGCACTCCAAAGAAGGTTGCTTTTCTTGGAAGAGCCATCACAATCTGGGCTATAAGCCAATTCTACCTGGGGAAGCTCCATGGCTCCCAAGAAAAAAGGAGGTGCCCCTACGCCCCCCTCCTCTATTCACCTCTTCTCCTCCTCCATCATCTGAGATGGAGGGGGATGCTATTTCACCTACAGCAATCCCATCATTGGCTGCACTAGAAGGCATCACTAGTGCACCTTCTATTTTCACTGACAATCCACTTGCTATCGCATAAATGAATCAGCAGTCCACGGTCGATTACACTCCTTCCAAGCCTATTGAGAGTCTTTATGCCTATGATATCGGTTTCATCTGAAACGAAATCCTCGGCCTTAAGAAACAACTACACTTTTTTGAAATGGCGAATAGCAAATTGGTTATGAATCTCGTGGGTGTCAAAGAACGGGTGGAGCAGCTTGAGGAAGAAAATGTATATCTTAAGCAACAGATTGCAGAACATGTACCTCCTTCGGACGAAAGTTCCAACAAAATATCTTGCTTGGAAAAACAAGTCGAAGAGACAAAGACATGGCAGCACTCTTCAAACCGGATGATATGGGCAGCAAACTCTCATCACTTGCAAAACAGGTTGAAAAAACGACATTGATCCTCAAACAATGTAATCACCCCCATATCTCAGCCTCTATGATGGATAACAATTTGGAGATAGTTTTGGATGAACAAGCTAGAAGAGCTAAAAAGGCTCTTAATATTAGAGTAAGAGGCATTGCCAATGGCCGTAAACCAATAGACGAAGCTACAGATTTACTCGTTTCCAAGTTATCTCATGTTGTTGATGGTTTTGATACGGCATGGCGTAGTAAATTTGATGACAACGTTCTTTTTATCAAATTTCGCTCTCTTCAACACCGCAATGCAGCCCTTCGGCTTAGAACAAAACTCAAAGGCACTTTCATTTATATAGATGATGATTTGACAAATACCCAATGGTTAGCAAGGAAAAACATTATTCACGAAGCAAAAGAAAAAGGGAAAAGGGTCGTTTTTATCGACGGCAAACCGCGATATTTTGACCTCCTCTCACACTAGGAACTTGGGGCTCCCGGGTTTAGGAGCTGCCCGAGATCCCCTACCATTTTGAGACTTGGCTTCTAGAATTGCAATGGTTTTTTATCATCATCATCGGTAGGAGATTTTACTGATTTTATTAGCAAATGTGACATTTTGTTGTTGGCTGAAACCCATGAGTCTTTATATCATCCTCTTCCACATACACAGGATTACTCTTGGCATTCTGTTTTTCGCCCATTTGTGAGAGGAAAAACCTGTCGTGGATCTGGCGGAGTAGCTTGTTTATACAGAGCCACCTCAATTACGATGGTTAAGCAAGATCCACATGCACGATATATATGGCTACATACTATTGGTTCATTATTGGGATTACCTCAAGACATTTATATGGCTGTATGTTACTTTGCTCCATAGAGTTTGGCGTTTGCTGAATTTGGTGGGGACCCATTTCAGGCACTCTCAGATGATATTGCTGTTTTTTCTTTGCAGGGCTACATTCTATTAGCAGGAGATTTCAACACCCGTACTAGCTCCAGACAGATAGAATTTCATGCAGATACTGACTTTCTTCGGCTTCATCCTCTGGATATGGGACTTGATCGAGTATCACAGGATGCACACATTTCAGTTACATCTTTTGGAGAGCAGTTGATTACTCTTGCAGAGACATTCTCTTGCCATCCTGAACGGCCTCACACAGTGGCCTTCCTCATCAGCGTTTACATGTTATCCTCATGGTGGAGGACAGTGTGTAGTTGACTACTTTGTTAGATCACCTGCTTTGATCCCTCACATATCTGATTTCTCCATTACACCTCCTACCATCTTTGATCACTCACTCCTACACCTCTCACTTGGTCACATAACCCCGTCTTCCAAAGTTCCACGCTCCTCTTCTACTAACAAACGTGTTCCTTTTACTCATTCTGGACTCACAAACTACGCTACAACCATGTCCCAACTACTTACTAATTTCCCTTTCACGGCATCAGTTGAGCAACAAGCCACTTTTCTCTCTAAATCCCTCTTATCTGCGGCATCCTCATCTTTCCCCACCAAGACGATATCATCTCATAGACGCGTTCACAACTGCTGGTATGATGCCGAATGTCGCTCTCTTCACAAACATGTGGTATATGCCAGATTACACTCCCCTACAACACTCAAACAACACCAGAAAAAGTATCATAAAGCCACCAGAACAAAGAAGATAACATACCTACGCTCACTCTGCCAACGGTTGATCGACTCTTTAGATTCCCCTTCCTCCTCCTTTTTCTGGAAACATTTCACCATATCCTCTTCGACTTTGGCCCCCATAGCAACCGAATCCTGGGTCGAATATGCCACAAAACTTTATACCCTAGACTCCCCTCCTACCTTACTCTCACCACGACCTGCCCGCTGCATGCTTTTTACTCCACACATGGTTGAAAATGCCATTAACCATGCCAAACTTCATATGGCCACTGACTATGATTCTCTAAACGTGGATTTCCTAAAACCTGTAGCACATCTTATCTCGCCCTTTATTGCTCACGCTTTTAACACCGCTGTGACCTCTGGTTTTCCTACCGCATGGTGTACTAATATCCTTCATCCCATCCTCAAGGCAGGTGATCCCATGAATGTAGAAAACTACCGTACTATTATGATTGGTCACACTTTGTCTAAGATCTATGGTTCCATTTTACAGACGGTTACTGGATCTTTTGCTGAGACTGAGGATTTACATGCTATGGGCCAGGCTGGGTTCAGACCAGGATACTCTACCTCAGATCAGATTTTCATTTTGAGATGCATCATTGAGGAGGCACGACATCAGAGACAGAGAGTTTTTGGTATGATGCGATATGTAAACATCTCCATCTCCAAGCCAAGCTAGCCCAAATACATACCCCACATCTTTTACATTACCTCAGATGCCCATACAATTGTACTTGTCGGAAAAAGCAAAGCTATGAGAGTAATGATGGGAAAGAACTGATAGACCTTCTCTTTAGTTCATCGAGGAAAAGGTCATGCATCCTCGGTCAGTCTTGAGCACTTTTGCTTTAGAAAGTATATTCGGGATGCCTCGAATGAGTGCAGATTATTCAATACTATGGTCTCAACTACCACTTTCTAAGTCAAAGTGGGCCAGTATTTCTCGTATACAAAAGACTCTTTGAATCCTTGAATCCTATGTATACCATGACAAGACGAAGATTTTAAGACACTGACTCTCGCTTGGTGCCAATTCCATGACTAAAGTCCATCAATACGCTAACTCAAAGAAAAGCTATCTTACATTTTCTTATGCTCCAGAAGATCCATGAACAAGACAGGCCTAAGCTTATTAGCTAAGCATAAGCCTGACAAAATAAAACTTGGCTAATACCATTATGGCATCAAGGGTCCACAATCCAAAATATTGTGTTAAACATCACACAGTTGCATCACGCATGAATGAACTATGCATGGGCATAGCTTGAAAGAAAAGTCTTAGACTTTATTACAAGGGTTGGAACCCAAATCAAAACATCAAAAGTATGCAAACATAAGGGAAAGACTAGAAGTGCCATTCTAAGTAAAGAACCAATGTTGAAAGCTGATGAGATAGCAATTTCTTGCGAAAAGAAAGTCGCTTTTGTTTGGTGACATGCTTTCATCTGATACCCATATTGCCGATAAAAAAACCAAAAATAAAATATATAAAAAAAAACGTTTCTGGAATTTTTTTTTTAATTTCAGAAACGCGTTTCTGAACGCGATTCTGAAAAGGTTTCAGAAACGCAGTGCATCTATGGTACAGATCCACAGGAAAATCTAAACAAGTAGGATCCATGACTTAATAACCTTTGCATTGACATGAAGTACATGTATAATTCACTTGGATGCATGGAATGACTCTAAGACCCCAAATTACAATTTTACATGGCACAATGTGTGCATTACATATATAGTAATTCACATGAAAACCGAATAGACATTACTTCCAAAACCCTTCTAACAAATTACCTCTCCTGTAAAGAGCACTGGTGCACTCTTCCTTGCAGATAATAAGGCTTCAAATTGAACTCCCATTTCTTCCCTCACTCTCTGAGCTGCCCATTTTGATGCAGCCGCCTGTGAAACAATAAAATTCTAAAACTTTGCTAACGTTGTGCAGATCATTTGAAACAAGCACTTCAAGTAGGGCATCAACAACCCTTCAAGTATATCCTTGTGAAAAATACCTGGCAATATATGGATTCTTGCATCACTGCATACAAGGGATTTGTGCCAAAATCAAGCCAATTTTCATACTGCAGACAGTGACCAAATACAGAAGAAAAATCTCATTCGGACAGAATATTTCAGAACTGCACAGGCTTCAGAAAGATACATTTATTGCAGCAATGGAAGTCTTCATAAAAACTTAATAATTCAAAGCACAAAGTTATCGTTGAACAGGAAAATTCAGCCAAATCTAGACCACAATTACGATGCTTCATTATTTCATACATATTTTTCCAAGATTTCATCTGTTTATTCAGTGCTCATAGATACGAAAGGCTATGAAAAAGGACATCAGTAAATTCAATAAGTAAAATTAGCAAAGTTATTCTAGATTTTATTCATCCAGAATTTTGCTATTACAAGTCCCTTAAAATCCATAAATATAAAAGGGTATATGAAGAAGATGATACCATCCGTAAAAACGTGTAGCTTAGCTGCTTTTTTGCTCCAGACACCAATATGGGGTCCCAAGCCCTTTCGAAACTGAAAAACATCTCAAACATCAGTTTATCATCAAAGTAAGACAGAACTGCAAGAATTGCACTCAGCTACACAGGTGTGACCTTACATGTAATGTAGGCGCTCAAAACCTCCAGAGGAGCCCAAACCCGATAAGCCAAGCAGTTGAAGACCCCTTGGTGTCAATCTACCACCTGATGGCAAAGTCACCTGTAACACAACTGTTATTATGCTATAACAAAACAAGTTACAGGAAAATCTATACTCCAACAAAACAAGGGTCCAAAAATTGCAGATAGTTGGCATTTGGTACCAATTTTCTACTTCAGGTCACCGTCTGGTGTTTCTTGTCTGCCAACGATCAATCTTGTGGTAATATGATGTTTACTTTGACATATCCATATTCTTTCCCTGATTGTCTTTAGTTTTCATGATTAGATCCTTATTAAGAAGATGCAAAGAATTGTTTCAATCGTAACAAGCAGCAATTAAGCTTCTACACTTACTAGCAAAAGTTCAGATTTGCTTAAAACTTTTGCTCGGAAAAAATGAATTGTGATCCTTTTGATACAGCACCAAAGACTAGAAGCACTTTACATTTCAGAAAACTGAGAAAATTGAATATATATCGAAATCCATCCACTTCAAAGTCAATCCAAGGCTCAGAAATAGCTAATTATAACTTGCACAACAGCATATATTTCAAAACCTTGCGCACTAGAAGGGGAAAAACTAAAAGTCTAACCATTTAAAAGACTTCCTTACAAAAGTTTGATATTTCAACAACTTAAATTCGTGACTTGAGAAATTGAAGTGTAATAAGAAGCTCACCCCTCCTTCATTTTCTGCCAAATAAAGAACTACTTCACGTACAACCTCTTCATCTTGAGGAAAACGCTCGTAATATTTAAAATTCTGTATAAGAACTCGCTTAAAGCATGCACGATAAACAGCTTCTGCAGAGCAACCTCCATCCAAAGGTGGAAGACCCCCAGTCAATATGACATGCCGTAAACCAGTTGGTGCCATGCTCAAGTATGTAATTGCACAAAAGCCCCCGTAACTCTGCCAGATCACAGCAAAATCTCAGTGCTCCCTTCTCCAATTATGTACTAAACCACATTAACAACAAAGAACAAAAGAAATCACCCAGTACAATGAAAATCAATTTAGCAGTTTGAAATTAACAGACTAAGGTCACAACCTGCCCTAATACGGACCAAGGTTCTCCATTTGGTACTAAGAAACTTCTTATAAGCTCTGCATCTCTGACAATGTTATCCGCACGAAAATGCTGCAAGTAGGAAGCTTCTTCCTTTGCAGACTCCAACTGGGCCATAGATTGTGCGGTCAGAGGAGTTGATAGGCCAGTGCCACGCTGCAAGGAATACCATCACACGTCTATAAGAAAAAAGCCATGTTCTCTCAGGGGAATAACAAACTATGGACACTTCAAATGAACCCCATGTCACAGCTTAGGTTATTACCTTGGAGATTAAGGCCAAAATAATCTGTATTTGAATATTATTTTGATGTGTAAATATTTATTTGCAATCTTCAACCCTATGGAGTCACACCATCAAGTTTATCATGCATAGCATGGCCAAATGCTACAACATATCTATCACTTAAAATATAGCTGAGATGCCAGCAGAACACGTTTCGCTGGCAGAGCATTCCGGAACACTAAAAAAATTTGCAAACATTTTGCAAATTTTTTGCATTCGTCGAGGTGTGCGTTCCCGAGAGAATAGGGGGGTGCAAATTTTTTTATGCTTGTTGGATTGATGCGATTGAGCAGTCTACGACAACTGGGACGTAGTGGGCACGGTGTCAGACACAGTAAGTGAGCGTGGCGTTCCTTATGATTACAATATGATTTGCTATGGTTCAGTATGGCTCCTTGTGTTTTCAGATGCTTTAGGGAGAGAGAGGTTGATGATACATTCTGAAACCCCCTTGTTGAGAAGTATGCTGTCCTTTTTCAGGAATCACTGAATCAGCAACACAGTAAATAATATTTGGCAAAAGGGGCTCGCACAATGCATAAAAAAATTTCAAAAAGTTGCTAGATCCCCCATAAAAAATCCGACACCCATATTGCCAAAGGAAAAAAAGACACATTCCCGAGGCAGCATTCCAACGCAAAATCCCAGAATGTGTTCCGGGACGCATTCCGGAAAGCGGAGTGCATCTCTGACGAATACATATGTCTATTGTATTATAGTACTAAGTAATGTATCATCTTGATGATCTTTAGCTTATAACACTTGCGCATAGGTGTACGATCGCAGTAGATCTAACGGGTTTTGGCTGACATAAACTATAACTTCTATGTATGTTATATGAACGTTATATATGCTTCAAAGAGATATTCTCAAATCTTTGTTTTAGAACTCAACACACTATTTCTAAACACACTTTCTTGTGAAAGCAGTGGTTCTCAATTCTAACTTTTTTAGGCCATGCATTACAATACATGTGCTTTATTGCTGCACTTGAGTCCAGAACAACAATTTCAAAACAGGCAGTGGTTTAGGCCATAATGTGATTGAAAGATTTTTTGAAAGTATTGAGATTTTCTCCAAACTTTTCAGGGTGGTTTTTGTTTAGGATCAAGGTGAGGAACATTGTTTTCTACACAAACTAGAATGAGGAAAAATTAGGAGCATGTTTTGGTAATGATTTTTTTTCCATTTCAACCATTCATCAATGAGCATTCATGAACTTTAAAAAAACTTGAATATGGAGCGTTTTTGGATCACATACGGATGTCCAGAGTCCAAATACTAGAAGAGTATCACAATTCACAAAATTGCATCATATTAGCATTGCATAGTGGGGAAGAGTCAACACAAAATGAAATATTGTAAACGCCCTAGTACATAGTGATTCCAATTGAAGACCTATGACATAGACCTAGAGCCTAAACAAACTCAAACAACAAATGACAAATCTAAACATCCTCATTATGACAACTTCTGACCTCTCCATGAGAGGACAAAATTGAATGGAAATGATCATGATATGCCTCTACTATTGTCTACAGGTCGACCACGAGCCTTCCATGAATGTGTTGCCTTTGTCCACTTGAGTGGTTGTTGAATTTGCATCCACGTATAGATCTGTTAAATGCTCAAGGCCTCAGTCCTGCCTCTGCTTTGCAAATTTTCCGTGCCACATCATGATATTTCTCCACCTCAAAATCAGCCTCCATCCTAAACGTTTGTTGCCTTGATATCTCAAAGGGTGTTGGGGATTTCTTCTGCCAATTTTTTGACAGAGAAATCCCCAAAATCATAAGTATCAAACGAGGAGCGTTAGTAGCAACTTATTCTAACCAAAAGCTATCTCCCTTGCATTGTGTAATGTATCTCATTGTCTCATTGATTCCTTAGTCATCTAGGTTTGTCGATTACCAATTGTTTATATTGTCATTGTATAGAGCTTTGAGATATCAAAGGCAAAGAAGCACGCACTCCACGCATCTGTACTCTGATCTATTCAAATCAAGTTTTTATTCAATCAAGAGTGCATTAATGTACTGATATATTTCTCTTCATCTGACACACTACCGATCCATCAGCAAGCTCACGCAATCTCATTCCGTTGCCAGTAACTCGGAGTATTCGTCTCTAAGTGAATTGATCCAGAGCTTCTCCTCTGGACATCCGATCATCCACCATCCTTTCTCTATATGTTTGGACATTTTGGTAACCTCTTCACCGAGTTTCTATCACACTTGGGTCCAGTAGCTCTCTTCCTTCCTTGGTGTTCTATTTGGTGAACATTTTAGCAATTTCACCACCTATTGGTTGCTGAATTTTCTGTCACACTTGGGCAGCCTATTGTGGCCTGATTCCATTGGTGTTTGTCTATGTTGAGGTTATGATTAGTGTCCTCTCCCTCAAGGTTTGTGCTTTTTCCGCATTCTTTTGATCATGGCCCATGGCTCTACATCTGCCTCTCACTCTGATGAGACTCCTCATCTTTCCGCTATGGATGCAATTCTTCAACAGCTTTAGCTCATACAACAAGAGTTTGGATCCAGAGTCTAATGTTTGCTTGAATCGTGGTTTGAACCACAAATTGTGGTTCAAACAGGCCGGTTCGAACCACGGTTTGGCTCAAACGGTTGTCTGCTAAAAAAATTCTTGTATTTGTGGCCAGGGCCCAAGAGTCTCCAAACCACATTTTTGGAGAGGAGAGGTGAGAAGAGGGGAGAAGAGGAGAGGGAGTAAAGAGAAGAGGAGAGAGGGAGTGAGAGAAGAGATTAGAGGAGAGGAGGCTTTTTGCCATGATTTTGCCATTAAGAGTTGAAACTTGAGAGGAGCATCGATAAAATGATCAATCATCATTGGAATCCAAAGGTTGAGAGATCTCCACTTTGACTAGCAATTATAGATTTAAACAAGAGGGTGATGGGACATTTTAGATCTCGATTCTCAGGAGAACTTATTCAAGATGGAACTAAAATACCATAGGTGTGAATTTTGAAACAAGGATGCGCACTTTCGCCTACATTGTTCAACCTAAAGTTTATATCAATGAGTTGGAGTCGGTGATACAATATTTTGCTGTGACTCGTGACTCATCTAGGGGAGATTTGGGTCTCCACTCTAATATACGATATCCACATCCAAAGAGGGGCCCCAGCTAGTGCTACAATGAATTATGAAACATTGCTTTGTGCAGTGTACTTTTACGGAAGGCAGAGAGGTCTCAAGTTTGGAGGTGAGAAGACCAAACTAAATTCTTATTGATGCATAAATGATCATGCTAGCTTTTTGCAATACAGACATCCCCAACTTAGCTTGATACTAAGTTTATGTAATGTGAATCATAATTTATCCTCAAAACGAGTCAAATTTCAATAGAAGACCCTAACCCTAAACCGGTTCAAAAAGTTCGACAGTTCGAATCGACTTGAGGCATGGACTGTCACTCCTCCAACATGAAGATTACGGATCCATGAGAAGTACCCTCATGCTTGCTGCGACTAAAAGTCAAGAGTTGGTCCATTGCTTCATGTCTCCCTTCATGATTTTGTTGTGATTAGTTGCCCCCCTCATGGCAAAGATCCATTGTAATGTTGGTAATGCACACTTTTCGCCGCAACATGCCAGACAACCTAGTTTTATTCTACAACTCCTGGTGAACAAGCTCCAAGAACTATCGTAGCCCAAACTCGAGCTCTAGAGCTCGCTTGATTGGCTCGTCCGCAGGTCGGAGGCTCAGTTAGACCAGACCTGGAAAGGTAGCTCATCCACAAGTTGGATAGCCATGTTCATCTAGGCTTTGAAACTAGGAGTGTCACTTGGATGAGTCTTATGGGAGCATTTTGGGGCTCTCGAGCCAACTTTACAACATCCTCCCCACTTGCCTAACCAACCAGCAAATCACTTACATTTGACAAAATGCCAACAAGAACTAGTTCCATGGGACAGCTCTATCGAAAAGTGGTGGTATGATCGGATGTCCAAAGGAGAAGCTTTGGATCGATTCACTCAAAGATAAATACTCCAAGTTACTGGCAGCAAAATGAGATTGTGTGAGCTTGCTGGTGGATCGGTAGTGTGTCAAATAGCTAATAAGATTGAAGAGAGATTAATCAGTACATTAGTGCAAGAATAAAACAGTAGTGTGAGACAAAATTGCACTCTTGATTGAAACAAAATTGATCTCAATAGATCAGAGTACAAAATGCATGAAGCACGCAATTCTGGTTGCGCAAGTTTGAAAATGCTTCATCGCTTGATCATTGATTATTTTTTATGATCTACCTAATGATATATACAGTTGAATGATCATTGTAGATCAGTGACTGAGTACAAGAAAGTATGACTATACATCTTTATTAGTTCTACTTGACCCGTCCTATGTTAGATAGCAGTCATTCTAGATAGTAATGAGAATGTACATAGTAGATAAATTGTCAACGTCGTCCTCTGATCGCGAAGTCGGTTGGAACAGTTGATAGGGTCAAAATAGGTTATGGGTCGAAATAGGTTATGAGTCGCAATAAGCGTCGGGTCGAAATAAGCGCTAGGTGGAAATAGGTGTCGGAAGTGTCTAATCAAAATAGGCTTGAGTCGATTCGCTCCGTCGACCCAAGCCAGGATCAAAATCCACAACTTCATGATGCTCATTAAAAAGTGGGTTTCCACTTGAGCTTTGAAATCCAACAACCGCCCTTAATGTGGATCCTAAAATTTTTCGGTCTTCAAATTTAAAATATTATTAAATCTGATGTGGTTGTCTTTCGATAGTGTTTTGGTAAAGTAGTCTGCTACCATAAAATCGGTCCCGCATTAAATGAGTGAAACTTCCTTACTCTGCACCTTTTCCACGAGATAACGATATTTGATTTTGATATGCGTGCTTCGAGAATGAAATCTTGGATTCAAGGATAGTGCTATTGTGCTTTGATTGTCACAATAGAGAATTGCTGATTATTGTTGAGCAAGGTCGATATCTACAAGCAGGTTTCTAAGCCAAATTGCCTCCTTGGTAGCATTTGTGGCAGCAATGTATTCCAATTCTGTTGAAGATAGTGCTACTGAGGTCTATTTTCAGCTGTTCTAAGATATTGGGCCTCGGTTGAATAGAAAGACAAAATCAAAAGTCAATTTTCTGATGTCAATATCTCTTGCCCAATCTACATCTGTGTATCCTTCAAGAATATTGGCGAATTGGCTGCCTCCATAGCAAATGCATAAGTCTTTGGTGGCTTCAATCTATTTCAAGACCTTCAAGAAAGCTTTCCAATGTATCATCCCTAGATTAGAAAGAAATTGGCTCAACGAGCTTATGGAGTATGCTAGATCGGGTCGAGTGCATAACATAGCATACATTAATGAGCCTACAATGGAATGAAAAGGATATTGCTTTATGGCCTCCATTTCTGCCTCTGTTTATGGACATTGCTCCTTCGATAGCTTTAATCCTGGATCGAGTGGAAATAACATAGCATACATTAATGAGCCTACAATGGAATGAAAAGGATATTGCTTCATGGCCTCCATTTCTGCCTCTGTTTATGGACATTGCTCCTTTGATAGCTTCAATCCTAGATCAAGTGGAAATAAACTCAGTTTACAATTGGACAAGCCATATTTACTCAGCACATTAGTCAAGTATCGTTGTTGACTAATGAAAATCAGTCTACTGGGTCGATCTCTATGGACCTAGATTTCGAGACAATAGTGCACTGGGCCCAAATCTATCATCTCGTACTCTTTTGCTAGCATGCCTTTGACATCCTTCAAATATTTTATATCATTACTGAATCACAATGTATCATCAACATATAAGGTGATGATTATGAAGGAAGTAGAAACAGATTTGAATAAACATTCGAATCTGGTGAGTTTGGAATAAAGCCATTCTCGATAAAGAATTGGTTGATTTTCTAGAACCAAGCCCTTGGGGACTGTTCAAGTCCATAGAGAGCTTTGTGGATCTTGCATACAAGGTGCTCTTGACCTTTGAGCTCGTATACTTCCGGCTGTGACATATAAGTGTCCTCTTCAACGATCCCATTAGAAATGTTGTTTGTGACAAATTCCAAGGCCTAGCTATGGAGCATCATAACAGCATAGTAAGAACACTATGAAACCTTGAAAAAACCAGCTATGGAGTAGAAGACAAAAGCGAGAGAGAGAGGACTTCAAAGCTCACACAGCTTTAATGATTATTCAAAGAGTAGTAGGGCGAGGAAACCCCTCCAAACTTTGGGCTACTTTTAGCATGTAATCTATAGAGGTGTGTCTTGCTAATTCTAGCTCTAGGACCCACATGGGTCCTCAACCTACTTGTTATTACTTGCCTAATTAGCACAAGTGGGGTGTACTATGTACATAAATGTTTTACCCCCATGTCTTATGTACAACTTACAAGTTACAAGTATACAAGCCTTAAGGGGCAAAATAGGCATTTATTTCAACACCCCCCCTCAATGTTGTTCATACCAACACCTAGCATGCTACGAAACTATTCAAATCTTTCTCTACTAAGTGCCTTAGTAAAGATATATGCTGCTTGATTGTTGGTATCACAGTACTCAAGCTGAATTTCTCCGCTTTGTATCTTCTCTCGTAAGAAGTGCTGGTCCACCTCAATATGCTTCGTACGAGCATGGAAGTCTCCTGAGCCGACATACCTCAAAACCCTCTTAGCTGCTTTCCAATGTGCTTCAATTGGAGAACTCATGAAAAGGAGTGCCATCATCTCTAGATGGCTTCCTGCTAGTATCAATGGGCGTGGATACAGGTTTGCAATCCTGCATGTTGAACCTGTTCAAGACTTCACATGCATAGTTAGCTTGGGAAATAAACACACAGTTTTCCTTTTTCCAAACCTCCAAGCCAAGACAATAGTGGATTAGACCCAAATCCTTCATCTCGAACTCATTTGATAAATGAGCCTTCACCTTTTCAATAAGCTGCCCATTGTTACCCATGATGACCAAGTCATCCACATAGAGAACTATCAAAACAATGTTCCCATCTTCCTTCTTCACAAACAGGTTGAAATCCGACTGACTCTTTATGAATTGCTCCTTGGCAAAATAGTCGTCAATACAATATACCAGGCCCTGGGTGCCTGCTTCAAACCATATAAGGCCTTCTTAAGCCTTGCCCTTAGCCTCAAAACCTTGTGGTTGTTCTATGTAGACTTCTTCAGCCAACTGCCTATTGAGAAAAACACTCTTCATGTCCATTTGATGGACCTCCCAACCAAAAAATGCAGCCAATGCTAAAACCAACCCGATAGACGTCATCTTAGCTACAGGTGCAAACGTCTCATCATAGTCCAAGCCCTCCTTCTGTGCATAGCCTTTAGCAATCAGCCTTGCCTTTGCTTTTCGATGCTCCCATCCGATTTGTATTTGGTCCTATAGACCCACTTACAGCCAATAGGACGCTTCCCTTTTAGTAACTTCACCAAATCCCATGTATCATTCTTGAGAATGGAGTCGTACTCCTCTTGCATAGCATGTTGCCATACCTTCTCATTTGTTGCCTCAACGAATGTATGCGGATCTTGTGAATCTAAAATAGTAGTCATAAGTGCATAGTTTGTCTCCTGGTGTTCATGCTGTTGGGCTTGCCTTTGAGACCTCCTAGCCCCTGAATTGCTGCTCTCTCCCTCATCCAATATCAAACCATCCTGCACAGTTTGCCAATACCACTTGGGAAACTTCTTCCTTGCAGTTGGTGATGAAGACAGTGAATAGGACTCAACAGATTTGCCCCTTTCCTTCCGCTTCCTAGCCTCCTCGGATTCTTCCTCTTGATCACTCATATGATCATCCTGAGGCTCCCCAATATATGGATGTGGATCATCAAGTATTGGCACAAATTCACTTGTACCATCCATCTCAAATTCCTCTATAGGAGGCGTTTGATCTGCTTCAAAGATCACAGCTCGAATTATGACCCTCTTCTTGCTAGTAAGATCGTAAAGTCAGTAAGCTTTGCTTTCTTCACTGTATCCCAAGAAAATACACTTTGCTGATTTTGCATCCAGCTTCTTCCTATTATCCTTTGGAATATGGGCATAGGCCGTACAACCAAACACTCGCAAAGCGCCCACCTTGGGCTTAATGCCGCTAAATGCCTCTTCTGAAGTCCTGCCTTCCACAACTTTAGTTGGACTTCTATTCAACAGAAACACCGCTGTGTGCATTGCCTCGCCCCAAAAAGAGTTGGGCAACCCCTTTGCCTTGAGCATGCACCTTGCACACTCCACAAGAGTTCGGTTCTTTCTCTCGGCTACGCCATTTTGCCGAGGGGTATGAGGAGCTATAAGCTGCTTTTTGATCCCATTGGCCTTGCAGAATTCCACAAATTCTGTCTTAATGAACTCTCCACCACCGTCTGACCTGAGCATCTTTATCTTCTTTCCTGAATGTTCTTCTACCAAAGCTTTGAAATGCTGGAAGTACTTGAATGCTTCAGATTTTAGCTTCAAGAAATAAATCCAAATCTTTCGTGAGAAGTCATCAATAAAGGTCATAAAGTAAAATGCCCCCCCTGCAGATTTGGTTTGGGTTGGCCCCCACAAATCTGAATGTACCAAGTCAAGTATGCATGCTGCCCTGGTGGTGCTCTCCCTTGAGAAACTTATGTCTTTGTTGTTTTCCCATAGTGCAAGCCTCGCAAACTGAAGAGCTTGGCTTAACAACTGGAAGCCCCTCCACCATATGATGTTGGTTCAACACCTGCATGCTTTGGTTGCCAAGATGTCCATACCTCTCATGCCACAACCTATCCACATCACTTCCTTTTGTTGTATAAGCATGTTGACTAGGGATAGAAGTGTACAACCTTTATAAATTGTCTTCCTGCAATCCTTTGGCCACAACCTTCATATTATCACTCAAGTCCAACACAAGACAAGAAGTAGCATCAAATTCTACTTTCATATTTTGTTGAGTGATAGCTCCTACTGAAAGAAGATTTTTAGCAAGTCCTGGTAGTAAGTAGGTACATATAAGATATTCTTAATGACTTTGACTTCTCCTGATGGAAGCTTTACATGTACTGTGCCCTTTCCCTTGACCTTGTGTGTTGAGTTGTCACCTAGGCACACCTCTTGTCCATCACAAATCCCCACAAAGGTATCAAACCAATCCCTATGAGGGGTCATGTGCTTTGAAGCACTTGAGTCAATGTACCAACCACCTGTTGTAGCTTGTGAGGCCAATGCAACAGAAAATAACTCAGCTTGCCTTATGTCACTCTGCTCCTCTCTTGCAACACTCTCAACAACATTTCCTCCCTGTTTCTTTGTGCCCTTCTTTTGCTCTGCAGGCTTCTTCCTGTACTCCAAAGCAAAGTGTCCATATTTACCACAATAATTGCAATCCCCCTTCCTTCGAGGTGTGGAAGAAGTACTCGAGGAGGATTGTGCTTTTGACATCTGCAAGTTCTCCATTCCTTGCACAAGTGTTTGTGGTGCTCCTTTGTTCTTGCCTTTACCTTTCTTCTTATCCTTGGCTGGATTTTGCTTCTTCTTAGAAGCAAAGGCATGCTCCTGGAAATCTTCCCTCTTGGAGAGATTAACTCTCCTCATCTCCTCCTATAACAAGAGACCATAGACCTCTTCATAGGTAGGGATCTTTTCCCTCATAGATATCATCATCAAGAAATTCTGATAAGCATATGACAAGCTATTCAAAACTATTGGCACTAAGTCTTTGTCAACAATAGACTCTCCAAGCACAGAAAGCTGATATCTAAGATCCTGAATCTTAGTAAGATGATCAATAATTGTCTCCCCTGTCTCCATTCTGAGAGTATACAACTTGTTCTTCAAGTAGAGAAACCTAGTTGTACTTGTTGTCTCATACAATGCACAAAGAATGTGCCATGCATCTACAGGCCCTTTGGCTGACCTGATTAGAGGAATCACATTATCCCTCCCTGACATGTTGATGATCCTGTGTGCCTTTTCCCCTCTCTTGATATAGTCCTTGAGTTCAAGTTCAGATGTTGGAACAGGCTCCTCACCTGTCACAAGCTTCCAACATTCTTTGTCTTCAAGAATGTTCTTGATCTTGAATTTCCAAATGCTAAAGTTAGTGCCATCAAGCCGGCTGGCTTCAATCAGCATGCTCTCTACAAGACTAGACATAGCTGGATAGAAATAAAACACAAAAGGTAAACTGGGGTTTTCACCCAACTAGGGTATGCAACCACTTGCTCAATAACCGTCAGCTTCTGGATTTGAAACTATCCACCTAAATGGCTGTCCTAGCCCTTGTCCAAGATCCACTCAGAACTTTCACTGAAGTCCCCACTGTAGAAAGCGCCCTCCTACAGTCCTAGCTGTCCACAAAGGCTCAAAAAATTTTCTCCCAAATTAGAAACTTTTTGGCTCACTGTACTCCCCTTGCCAACAGTACTCCAACCATGCAGATAGCACAGAGATTAGATGCCCCTACAAAAAGTGCACCCTCCTCAAAGATAAGTTGCTCTCCAGGAATGGCAAGAATCTGATCAAAACAGGTCCAAGCTTGCACCATACCACAGGCAACATAACCTACTCTGATACCATGACAAATTCCAAGGCCTAGCTATGGAGCATCATAATAGCATAGTAAGCACACTATGAAACCTTGAAATAACCAGCTATGGAGTAGAAGACAAAAGCAAGAGAGAGAGGACTTCAAAGCTCACACAACTTTAATGATTATTCAAAGAGTAGTAGGGCGAGGAAACCCCTCCAAACTTTGGGCTACTTTTAGCATGTAATGGTGGTGTCTTGCTACTTCTAGCTCTAGAACCCACATGGGTCCGCGACCTACTTGTTATTACTTGCCTAATTAGCACAAGTGGGGTGTACTATGTACATAAATGTTTTACCCCCATGTCTTATGCACAACTTACAAGTTACAAGTTTACAAGCCTTAAGGGGCAAAATAGACATTTATTTCAACAGTTTGGACATCCATGTGGTGGACTTGAAGGTCGGTTGTAGCTACACAAGAGAGTAGTAGTCAAATTGAAGCATTCTTAACTACTGGCCTGATGTTTTTTGAGTAGTCTAGATCTGGAAAAGCCTACAAGCAGCCTAGCTTTGTATCTATTAATTTTGCCTTCAGCATCATACTTCACTTTAAAGATCCATTTGCATGGAATCGGATTCCGATCCTTAGGTAGCTCCACGACAGTTCAAGTGTTGTTCTCCATTAGAGAATCGTATTCTTTGTCCATTGCAGCTTTCCATTGATCAGCATCTTCATTTGACATGGCCTCTAAAATAGTGTTAGGCTCTTGTACAAAGTAGCAAGAGGGATCATCCATATATCTAGATGGAGGCTGTCTTGGTCGACTCAATCTCCTTTGAAGGTTTTCGATCCTCTGATGTTGTTCGACCTGTTGAGGAGTAAATGACTCATCACCTGAGTCAAAATCAATTTTAGGATCATCGACCTTGAGATTTGAAGTGGGAATCTTGGCTAGAACCTTACCCTTGAGGTCGTACAATTGAGTCAAAATCGATTTTAGGATCATCGACCATGAGATCTAAATGTCGGGAGAGTAACCTATGAAAATTGATTTACCTCTAGTGTTATCTAGCTTCTTTCTTAGATCGACAAGGATTTGAGAGTATGCAATACATCCAAAAACTCCAATATTTTTGAGGGAAGGTTTCGATTTTGTCCATACCTCATAAGGAGTTTTGTTGTTGAGAGCCTTCGTGATGGATCGATTCTACAATAGATATTGCTTCTGCCCAAAATCTTTTAGGAAGGGGGGGCAGCATGCTTTTTGCACTTTCTATGAGAGTTCGATTCTTCCTCTCTGCTATACCATTGGACTGTGGTGAATAGCTCGTAGTAAATTGTTGACTTATCCCGTGTGCCTTGCAAAAGTCTTTAAATTTATTGGAAATGAATTCTCCCCTTCCATCAGAGCGTAGAGCCTTGATTTTTCTTGACGTCTAATTTTCTATGGATGCCTTGACTTGTTTGAAATCCTTGAAAGCTTCAAATTTGTAGTTCAAAAAATAAGTCACAATTCTTCTAGAAAAATCATCAACGAATGCTACTGCACAGGGCCACAAATGTCAATATGTACAAGATCTAGTAAGCCTTTTTGAAGAATGAACATGATCTGAATTGAATGGACTTCTAGAAAGTTTGTTGATAATATAGCTTTTCACTAATAGAAGTCGATTTAACGTACTCTTTTTAAAATTCGACATTTGTTGGATACTATTGAGATTAAATGGCCTAATCTGAAATGCCAAACCACATCAGTCCATTCAGAAGTAAAAGTGTGAAGAGATTGACTATTGGTAGAATAGCAATGACTTAATTTGTGGAGGTAGCCACACCTTTACCGAAAGCTAGAACTTTCTTAGATTTGTCAAGATAGTGCAGCCTTCTATATCGAATTCGATCTTATGACCAAAATCAGCAATCCTACTAATTGGAAGCAGATTTTTTGTAAGATTGGGAGAAAAGGGGAGGCAAAGGAAAGGCCAAGAGCCTCACAAGTTAGTGGAATGTCAAGAGACACCTTCCATAGCTTATGTTTCTTGGTTAATAACTTCTTGGTTTCTTTAGGGGCATCAAGGGACCCTAGTAGGTGCGCCCTCCTAGTAGGTCCCCATGACCCATATGTGATGGTTAACTTTGGCCCAAGGCCAATTATGTGATCATGGCTCAAGGTTGAGGCCCAAGATTTAAGAAAATGACCAATACCCATGGTAAGGTCCTCCTAACACCTCACAAGGTTCCATACCTCCATCCAAGGCATAGACACCTTCATGCCCTTATCCAAGGACTCAAGTACCTTAATCCAAAGGCACCTACCCTTATCCAAGGATGACTCGCCATTTAGCCCCCCTGATACTAAATGGGCAGATAGAAGTGTTGCTAGTTACATAGGTATGTAACATTCCTTCCCCCTAAATTTAAATTTTTCCTTGTAGGAAAAAATTTGGAAAATTCTTCTAAGATCAGCCTCCTTTTCCCAGGTATCTTCCTTGACTCATCACGAAACTCTACTAGATCTTCCACAGGGACCAGGGTTTCCCCAACCCCAACGAGGGTTTTAACTTACTAACGTGAAAAACAGGATGATTTCAACGTTAGCTGGAAGATCTAGCCTGTATGTGACCTTGTTGCTTACTTGGATAACCTTAAACCAAACATTATACAGACATACAGCCCTATTGCAGCTCATACAAGTTCAAATAGCTGCTTCAGCAATTGTACAGACTGTAAATAGGTAGCACCAGAAACTAAGTAGGTCCTACAGAAGGAAAAGCATGCTTAGGAGAAAATTGAAGATACATCAGCGGAATCGCTCAAACTGCAAACCAGTAAGAACTTTTACGTGACTTTTGTATGACCATTTGGGTGCACAGTAAAAATTTTGTCAGATGGAGTGGCTCTATAATGCTGATATTCTTGCTCATGAAATAAGAAAAGATTTAAAAGGATAACTATGATGGAAAGTTCACCATTAGGAAAAATAGGAACAAACAATTTGGAGTCTGCTAGAAAAGAAGAGCATGGCTAAGGAAAACAAATTCACAGTAAGGGGGGGTTGCAATTTGTGTGTCTTATGCTGCTGTCAAAAATGAAAATTTGGACAGTCTTAAGTATTTCTAGGTGTGAGATGCTGGAGAATAGCTTGTTGAGCTCATGACTGTGAGGGTGAGGCTGCTGATGAGAATGTGGATATGACTAAAGGAACATCAGTATGCGTAGAGGACACAATGGTATATTTAGATAAGACTGAGATAGTTGAAAAGGCTATTAGTGTGTGTGAAAGACACTGAGAATTCGATGGATAAGAAGCCTACAGGTTATTTGTTGATGAGTGTCTGGTGAAGTAAACTGTGACGGTGATATGTGTGAAGAAAACATATGCCGCAGAAGTCCATTAGTGGCTTGGCCAAGAAGCCAAAACTATGGATTTCGAAGGGATAGGATTACAATTTTGATTGGTCAGATTGTAATTTGAAACAATCATAGGAGTGTTTCCCTATTATTGTGGTAGATAGAGTGAAAGCCAAGATTGTTTGTGTGGACAGAAGTCTTTAAAAAGTAGGTAGAAAACTACAGGTGGTTATGATATGGTGATCTCCGTTTGGCTGGATGTGGATGTTCCAAAAAAGCAAAAAACCGCTGCCAACAGTTTTAGCATGTGTGGCAACTGGACTGTGGTAGTTACTAGAATAAGGTGAGCTCAAATATATGCAAAAAACTGACTATATTTAGAAAGGGCAGATGCCAAGAAAGCTTGCTGCAGTTTGCAAGGATGCGACATCGGATTTTGAAGTTGCTTGGGCAAAACAGACATGGACATAATGGCCATCCATGTGAATCTTCATCAAGATTAAAACAGCTGCATTGACTTTTACAGTTTTGATGCTGAGAATTTAAGTCTTACAAAATCATCCTTAAAAGGGGTATGTCAGAAAAAAGTAATGAATACATTGTTATTCTCAGTTAAGTTGTGTCCATCTGTACATTTTTGACATATCCGTGTCTATTTAATGTGTCAGAGCCCAAGCGCAATAAAAAATTCCGATTCAACCATGAAACCCAAAGTCCAAGTTCAAACTCAAGTTCCTAGACTGAATGATACATCTTGAGGTGCTGGTTGGATTCATAGGGAGTTTATAATCAAAGTCAGTAGGTTTAGATAATGTCCAAACTTGCATTCAAGATCAATGTTGAAAATTGGGGACAGTATACATAGGGTACCTCAACCTTTAAGAAAAAGGCTGGGTTGTAGGTTGGTGTAACTCTGCCATGCTCAAGTCCTAAAGTCGCATATGTATTTTTTTACTCTTCATACTTTCTAAGCTTTGTAGAGGGAATTGGTGGAAGAGGCTTTTCCCTCATCATTGTGCTATGTGGAGTTCTTGATGCTTTTGTGATCAAAGCCTAGAATTATGTATCCAATTCATTCTAGCAACTGAAATATTTTTAGAACCAAATTCAGCTTTTTACTGTTGTTAAATGACAAGCCCTAAAAAGACCAAAAAATGAGACATGCCTGGTCCATAAGAATAACTCGATAATCCTCACAAGCTCTTTTCAGCCAACCATTGGATTCTAGAGGTCGATGGCATTCAAAACCTGGTCCACCTTGAAGAAAGAGCAAATATGGCAAACGTTTCTCCTCCTTTCCAGCTGCAAAAGAAAAATGATTTCAAATGAGTCAATCTTTAGCAATGAAATAATCACGAGATCAAATAAAGCTAGCTTTTTTTAATATTTAGTCTTTTCCAGCAAAAACAGATTAAAGAATAGCAAAAATTAAGATGAAGCTAACCTGAAACTACTCCCGGGCAAATAGGGGATATTAATGGACTACTTGGTAAGCTATAATCCAGTGGAACATTAAAGTAGTTGGTTACGGAGCGAAAGCTCAGGGACATGATACCATGCCCCTCCTCCCATATTGTTACATCCTCCTCTCTCGAGTATTCTTTCGACTCCCTCCACAACAGATTGCTCTGCCCATTCACCGAAACTTAAGCTCAGTGCCTAAACAATACAAGTTAAAAAAAAGTCAGAAAAGCATCCTTAACCAAGTTATGTGAAGGCAAAATCTCCTAAAAAACCTTAAAAGTAATCCATGTGTTAACAATGTCGACAACATGCTTATGGTGGTAAAGTACAAAATGATAAAATGAACTGGTACACATAGTTAGATCATAGAACCAACGATTCTTGGAACCGTGGGTCCCAAGAACCGTTGGGTGAACAGTACCACGGTTCATGAACCGTGGTATGGTTCTTGTTACTAATTAGTTAATTATTAATACTTTCTAGTCCTCTCTGTCTGCTGCCTTTCGATGCCATAGCCGTTGGGGGGGTCATCGAGCTCAGGCAGAACCTCACGAGCGAAAAACTGAGTTCCTGCCAGTGATGAGGCATGATGGCTGATTCGCTACACTCACAGATGGACGATCCTGCTGCTTTGGCTATGATCATGTCCATGCAAATTCGAGAATCCTTTTCACATGTTTTCTTCGCCTTAGGCATTCCATCAGAGGAAGGATTCTGCCCTCTGACTTTCCGCTGAAGGATTGGCTACGATCATGTCATGCAAATTTGAGAATCCCTTTCACATGTCTTCTTCGCCTTAGGCATTCCATCAGAGGAAGGATTCCGCTGCATGACTTCCCGCTGACTTTCCACACAATAATATATAACAAAATAATTAATTAATAACTACACGGTTCACCACAGTTCTGGCCAAACCGTACGGCTCTCAGAACCGTGGTGAACCGCCCACAGTTCATTAATTCTATGAGTTGGATATACAACAAAAGAGTTTGGCCATTTCAAACAGGTCTAAAACAAGATCATACAATCATTTCCGGTCAAAATGATCATTGTCTTGTTATTGTAAAGCTGCCATCAACGCCGCTGGCATGAACACCAACCCAGCACCAAGTTCCTATGGCCAAATTTTTGATGGCTCTAGCAAGCTTTAGAGAGCATCGTTTCACATGCCATCACCTAGGCGTGGATAAAGAATGTCTGGGAAGCATAAAACTTGGAGGAGAGAAAACAATGTGCGTTACCAAAATTAGGCAATGCACTTCTTGTGAGGAAATTGGCATTGATTTAATGGCAGCAAACGAGGGATGGGGTTGCAACATAGTACGAGCTCCCGACACGCCTTGTTAGAGCCTTTACTCCCTATCCCGGTTATTTACAGTTTTCAGAGACACATTGTACGTTTTGTAATTATTGTAATTACTGAAATGGCTAAGTCACCAACCTGTGGTGACTTTTGTAAGTAAATTGTAATAGAACAGTAATTAGTTGGCATTGACCTCAGAGAGTCGTGCTTAGCTTTGGCATGGGGTACTAGGTCATTTATTAGGGAGTGGCTGGACTGACCTCCTAAAAAGTAGGAGTTGACTAGTCAATAGGACACTCGTCATATGCTCACTGGGACACTTGGTCCAGTGAAATAAGGTGAATGTCAGAGTTGACCGGTCAAACATGACACGTGTCACATGCTCACAAGGACACTTGGTCCAGTGTATGACACATGTCAGCCTACTCATTGCCTGGTGTCAGGGTCTGCCAAGTGGCAAGTGTCGACTGTGCATGGAATTGGCCATGTGTCGACGTTAGGAAAAGCGTCAAGGTTAAGGGGGATTGTGCATAAGTGAGCCTAGAGAAGCATTCCTGATCATAATCTATGCAGCAAAGTTGGGAGGAGACAAGGCAGCCAGCTCCACCATGTTTCGTGTGCTCTGATGTTTGTACAATGCAGGGAAATCGACACGGATCGACATTCTGATTGTTGTGCATCGAGATAAGCCAGGTTTTTAAGTGAAGTTTCAGATTTGGAGTTTGACGTTTGGTATCAGAGCAAAGGTTCTTGAGAAGAGAGCTGCAAAGAATTTGCAGATTGAAGCCCTCAGGACAGCGCTGATGGAAGGACACAAAAGCGTGGAGCGATCTTCGGATCGTTGCAGCGATCTTCCACTTGATTTGAAGGCTATTTTATGCAGCCAATCCATTCCAATTGGAGATCACATCGAAGATTCCAAGCCGTTTGTGACAAATTCCAATTTTTGTGAAAAATTCACATGCAGGTGTCCAGCCGTGGAAGATCATCAATTTGACCTAGCAATCGTTGGCGGATTTCAAACCATATTTTGGAGGCTGTTCTAGAAACTAGTCGCTAGTGCACCAAACAAAGAACGTGCAAATCGGATCATTAATGCTCCCTTACTGGCGGATTGAGGTCTGAAATTCCTGTTTTCGGGCAGTTTTGACCTCCTGACTTGAAATGGTCACCATTCTCAAACGGTTGAAGCTTTTTCAACGATTGAAGATGGGGGAGTTAGCCAAGACTAGGGCGACCTAGAACCTCTTGATTGCTCACCAAGATTTGTTTTTTATCGAGGCGTACCGCACGTGTAAAGTGGCTGCAAATTTGCCAATTTTTACAAGCATGCAAGAAGGTTCTAGCACTTTCTTGAATGAAGTCCTAGGAAGGATTTTCAAGGGCTCCTTTCACCTCTTGGCCTTTATATAGGTTTATGGAGTAAGTGGAAGAGCTTATTAGAGTTAATGTTTACATTAGTACCCCTAATGTTATCATCTAGGTTAACTAGAATTGTGTGGCCATGCCTGCGTGCTAATTCTAGGGGGCCCTTACCTATATTTAGTAAAAGTCAAGTTAGAATGTAGTTAGACAAGTTTTGCTATAGATAGGTGTTGTGTGCTTTTACCATATATAGAGACATTAATTAGCAATTGCTTTTTAGGCTGCTTTTGCTTTTCGACATAGACCAAAATCTAAAGAGTATGATGGGCGCCCTACCTCATTTGTAATGGGACATAGTTGGTATATGTCTACTTCATCATTGTTTGTGGGAGAAGATCCGGTGTACAAAGAAAGAGCTGAGCTGCAAGAAGGAGATTATGGAGATCTCCTCAGATTTCAGGATCAGACCTGATTGTTGTTTGCATATCAGTTTGTTGTTGGTTGGAGGTCACAAATCTGCAAGTCATTTCTTGAATTATCCGCTACTAATCAGAAGGGAAAATCGCTGAATAGTTTGCTGAAAACAGCGGGTCCGATCGCTGAAAGACAGATCAGATCGTTGGAAGACAGCAGGTTAGATCACTGAAAGACAGGTTAGATCGCTGGA